>JAJLRJ010000008.1:34452507-34825007 GCA_024195265.1 Dendrophyllia cribrosa | reverse complement strand
AGTAAGGGGGTTTCCCCTCTCTCTACTTCGGTGGCTGCTGACAGTGAGGGCCCCCTCCCCCATCTACATAGGTGACTGCTGACAGCAAGGGCCCCCCCTCCCCCATCTACATAGGTGACTGCTGACAGCAAAGGCCCCCCTCCCCCATCTACATAGGTGACTGCTGACAGCAAGAGCCCCCTCCCCCATCTACATAGGTGACTGCTGACAGCAAGGGCCCCCTCCCCCATGCACTTGGGGTAGCAGGCAGGATTAGAGCCCCCCCACCTCTAGAGGGTGGCAGGCAGCAGGGGGGACCCCACCCCCCAAAAGTGGGTCCTTATGTGGGGCAGTTGTTTTGACCCCTTCCCTTAGAATAATGCATGAACATTTGATTACTAAGTGACAACGGCCCCTCCCTTTCCTTTAGTATTTATAAAGCTAAAAGTATTTACCCTGAAATGATCTACTACACGATAATTGCACAAAAATATATACAGCATGCATGCAATGTTCAAATATGAAACATGATGAGAAAAAGAATGTGATTTTCATGGAAACTTGATTGTGATTTATGTGGACAAAGGGTTGTGCCTTTTTAGCGAGTTAAAACTACAAAACATGAAGTATATTTTACATGTAGAGTTCTTTTAAAAGATTCTAGAACCGTCTAGATAATTAAGATTAATTACAGATAAGAGATGACATGGGACTTCCCTTAGATCTAGTAATGAGATCAAGATTTTCGGTATATATATTTAATATTTAATATTTAAAAAGGCTAAGAAAACCAACGATCCTCTAGCATGGAATGCCTACAGGAATTTTAGGCGTGAGGTTAAGAACGAAATTAAACTCGCAGAGAGGGAATTCGTTGCAGATCAAATCCAAAGAAATCCGAATAATACTAATAGTATTTGGAAAGCCATACGTCATCAAAAAAAGAACCTTTAGCAAAGATGACAAAACTGTCGCAGAAGAATTTAATCAGTTTTTCGTCTCTGTTGGCTCAAGTACCGTTGACAATATTAAATCTTTAGCCAACGAATTCAGTTTTGATCTATACGAAGAAGGCTTTGTTCCAAAACAATATCCTTTATCCGAACAGTTTAATTTTCATACCACCGAATGCAAACATGTTGAAGAAATTATATTGTCAATGCCTTCCAACAAGGCCCCAGGGAACGATAAAATTCCAGTCCGCATTATCAAAGATTGCTTTCTTCAATTCTTCCTACAATTACTAGTATCGTTAACGCTTCACTTAACACATGCACCTTCCCTACTATCTGGAAAACAGCTGAAGTGACACCCATTCCTAAAGAAGGTGATCATGAGCAGGCATGTAATAACAGACCTGTCTCTCTTCTACCGGTTCTTTCTAAAGTCTGCGAAAGAGTCGTCCATAGCCAGTTCTCATCTTATCTTACTAACAACGGATCACTTACTAAGAATCAGAGCGGAAACAAAACTTGGCATTCGACTGAAACCTCTGTCATCAAAACAACTGATGAAATACTGAGCGCAGTGGACAAAAAGAAACTAACGGCTATTACATTACTGGATATGAGTAAAGCCTTTGACAGTATAAGTCACAATATCCTATTGATGAAGTTACAAGATATTGGGGCCTCCCGTTCCTGTATGCAGTGGTTTCGAAGTTATCTTAGCGAAAGATGCCAAGTTGTTAGGATTAACTCAGCTGTCTCAGAACCCCTCCCCTTAGTCAGTGGAGTCCCCCAGGGCAGTATTCTAGGCCCGCTTCTTTTCAGTATTTATATTAACGACCTCTCCTCAGTGGCCAGGAAATGCAGTTCACAGTGTTATGTTGATGATACAAAACTCCTCGTTTCCTTTCAAATACAAGACAAACAGTCTACTATCTCTGATATGAACGAGGATCTACTTAATGTAAGAAACTAGTGCTTCAAAAATCACGTGCTCTTGAATCCAACCAAGACTAAACTGATGGTATTCGGAAGTAGGCAAATGTTGCCCAGATTAAACGATTTTAGTGTATCTCTCCTGGGAAAAGATATCTTTCCCATTCAAACGGCCAAGGACCTAGGTGTGACATTGGATCCAAATCTGTCGTACGACGAACACGTAATTAACACCGTTTCTACATGTATGTCTCGCCTAAGACAAATTAATCGCGTAAAACACGCATTTGATAATAAGACCCTTTTGACCATCTTAAACACCTTGGTTTTTAGTAAATTATACTATTGTTCAAACGTATGGGCAAATACGTCAAGGAATAATATTCACAAACTACAAGCTGTTCAAAATTTTGCCTGCCGGATTGTAAGCGGAGCCCGAAAATATGATCATATAACGCCTTTCTTAAAAGAATTAAAATGGTTACCGGTCGCTAGCGAGCTGTATTATCGTAAGGGACCGGTCATTATTTATCGCCTGGTGGGGGTCGGAGTATTTAGGGGGGGATCACATGGTTTTTTGAAGACCTTAAGGGGGGATCAGCCGTAATTGACAAGCATAATGGGGGGGGGGGGGATCAGACCAAAAAAAGGAATTTTAGGTTTCGGCGGGACCCCGGGTGAGTGCATTTGCTGGGACTCCAACCATATATTCAAGACCACGTTCAGTTGTATTTTTCAGAAGAGGAAATCAAACAACTGTCTCTCCAGTCATACGAAGAGTACGAAAAGAAACGGATGGAGAAAAATGCCTGGTATGTCTGTAGTCAAGTAGCCGAGAGAATTGACGATGCCCCTGTCCTTAAAGATTACATCAAAAGCAAACTAAGCGAGTCCCCTGATGAATTATTCTTTTTCAATTCTGTTTACCTCGACAACTATCGGGGTGCATCAGAACGAAACAAAGAGCAAGCGCCCGGTGCAGCATACTTCCGAAAGATCGAATCGTTTATGGAAGATCACTATATTCGTGGAGAACTTTTTATGGAATTCTGTCGTGATGCCTGTAAAGAGTCAAGAGAAGAAAGTTCCAATCTCTGTTCTTGGTAATCAAAAAATAGATGGGTCGGTCCAGAAACGGAGAGAATTCCGCAACCTGTACCAGACTCAAACAATCCTGGACATTTCATGGATGTCTATCAGACGGAATCGACGGGCAGGACACCAGATGATTACCTTCCAAGGAAATGTATTAAAGATCTGTACAAGAAACATTCTGGCAGTATCATAAACGATCAGGATAGCATGAAGAGCTTCTGCGCAAATTATAATGTGGAAGAGAAGCACGTCATTGCATATGTTAATCATTTGAAGGACATTGATATCAGAAAGGACATCAGGACAAGAGCAGCTGAGGAGCGAAGAAGGCAAGAGGCCGAAAGAACGTACAAGGACTTTCAATGGGATAACCTCATCGAGGATAACAAAGTTGAAAAGTTGCGGGTAAGAGAACTAGACCTGTATCTCAACAAGCATGGTTTGACGACTGTGGGTCGGAAACTTGACAAAGTGAAGGCCATTCGATGTCATTATTACCGACAGAATAAAGAGACTGTGATAACAAAAGAACTGTCGAGTGATGAAGATGACGTGGAATCCGAGGATGAAGAATCCGAAAGTGAAGAGGCAGAGAGCGACGATGACTATGTTTTCGCGGATTTGGATGAACAGCCTGAGAGTGGCACTTCCGCGACAATTCAGTTCGTATCTGACGAGCAAGTATCTACCGTTGTTGTTCAAGCTCCATGAGACGTAAGTACCACTATTAAAGACATCACTTGCATATTCAAAACGTTATTTGGCGGTGGCTGGGAGAAGGGGGGGATCATGAAATTTTCCACTACCGATAAGGGGGGATCTTTAAAATACTAGATACTCTACGGGGGGATCAGGTAAATGCTCCGATGTGACAACAAAAATACTCCGACCCCCCCCCCCCCCCCCCCCCCCCCCCCCCAGGCGATAAATAATGACCGGTCCCTAACGCCATCATGGCGTTTAAATGCATGACGGGCTGTGCTCCAGAATACCTGTCGTCACAATTCATCAAACGCAAGGATATAACAAATCGCAGAACTCGCAACTCCCAAAAACTTAATGTACCGCTTTTTAAAACAGCCACCGGTCAAAAAACATTTTATTATAGAACAGTAACTTTATGGAATTCACTCGATGTTTCGCTCAAACTTTCAAGAAATGTCCACATTTTTAAAAGGTCACTTAGATATAGGTTATTAAAAGAATTTAATAAGATATAATTCTATCTTTGTATATAATTTTTAATCACTTGTACATATTCTCAAAACTGTATATAACTTTTTAAACACTTGTATATTTATATTTTTAAGTTTTACTACATTTATTGTAATATGTATTTTGCGGTAGTTTTTATTGTTTTTATTAATTACTTTATTTTTATCTTTTGTATTATCTTTGCAAAGCCCCTTTGGGAAAGATAATAAACAATGTATGTATAATAGGTAACTGGCGTAAGTAACTTTTAAAAAACGCAACCTTCTGAATGTTGAGTAAACCCAAGGCCTAATAACCATTCTTACGCTAAAACTCTCTTTCACCTTCGACCTTACAGTATTACCGAATTCTCAAGCCGAGTTGAAAAATGAATGGGGTTAGTTTCTAGAGAAACTGTGGTGCTGCGTCGGTGGGGGGATGAAACACGAGAATTTAGTTTTATCGACTGAGTCGATAAGGTAAATTGACCACCGTAAAAAGATTCAAATAGCTGACGTTTCGAGCGCTAGCCCTTCGTCGGAGCGAATCAAGGAATTGTGGGTAGTGTGTGGTTTTATATAGTAAGCGGTGGAGCTACGCTATTGGTGGAAATTTGGTGACGTGAAAAACAAATGTAGATTAGTTGAATGAAAAGCGTTCGTTGATTCCGTGGGGTTTGAGAGTGCCGATTTGAAAGATGATTTTTTGTTCTAGGTTTTTACGGCTTTCTGTGTTACCCTGGTGTAGGGAAAGGCCGCAGATTGTCATGTGTTGTTTAGAATGGTTAGTAAGATTAAAATGGCGCGCGACTGGTTTGGATGCGTCTTTGTCATTTTTTTCATGACATGTACTTTTTGCAAAACATGTACTTTTTGCAAAAAGATATACATTGGCGAAACAGGGAGGAGACTGGGCGACCGTTTTCGTGAACATCTCCGAGACGTTGAAAAAAATGACAAAGACGCATCCAAACCAGTCGCGCGCCATTTTAATCTTACTAACCATTCTAAACAACACATGACAATCTGCGGCCTTTCCCTACACCAGGGTAACACAGAAAGCCGTAAAAACCTAGAACAAAAAATCATCTTTCAAATCGGCACTCTCAAACCCCACGGAATCAACGAACGCTTTTCATTCAACTAATCTACATTTGTTTTTCACGTCACCAAATTTCCACCAATAGCGTAGCTCCACCGCTTACTATATAAAACCACACACTACCCACAATTCCTTGATTCGCTCCGACGAAGGGCTAGCGCTCGAAACGTCAGCTATTTGAATCTTTTTACGGTGGTCAATTTACCTTATCGACTCAGTCGATAAAACTAAATTCTCGAGTTGAAAAATGTCGAACTGAAAATCCTTTATCCCGTGACTTAAAAATAGAACCTTTCATATCAATAGTTTGAGGACGGGAGAGGCTCGTCTCCAAAGTTAACACTACGTTTTCCTTTTTCCGGATTTTTTATCAATTAAGCATAAGAAATATTTAGCTTTCCTAGCTATTTTTATCTGTAGTTCAATTTTCGCAATTAATCCAACTGGAATAAAGGGTGTTGCCTTTTGTTAACCATAAACCAACCTATCAACTGTGATTTTTAGTATAATGAAAACGTATGATAACTTAAATATTAGTTCGCCAAAACTTCTGAAAAACTGTTATACAAGTTATTCTATAAACTTTGGTATGATTATGCCTATTTATTGAAATCAAAGAACATTAACACTTGGCATGCTAATCGAAAGAACAGTATATCACAATCAATCACAAATTATGTATACGCAATTAAACCAAGGGAAGCAAATAAAAGAGAGAGAGAAAGAAAAGTTAGAAGGAGAAAGTTGCACTGACTCCAAGAGGACTACTCCCATCTAGAAGACTGAAGGTGAGAGAAAGTGTAAGTTGAGATCAAACCGTCTGCCTTTGAACAGTCCAGGAGAACGTAGTCCCCGGTAGAACGTAGTCCCCGGTAGAACGTAGTCCCCGGTAGAACGTATACTATGTCGCCATTTTTAGTGTTATTTTAAAAAGTTAAAAGACAAATTTATATCAGTGGAAACGCAAAAATAATGGTCCAGTTTTGTTTAAAATTGCTTTACGAGTATAATGAAACTATAAAAATGTGTCTCCGACTACAGATGGCCAAGATGGAAACTTCTTGCGATTGCGATCGCAGAGATAGAAATTTTTCTATCTCAATGTGCTTTGGAAATTTGCTAAATACTGATTATGGTTATTCTTTCTGCAAAAATTTACTTGATATCTTGTTCTTGTTGCTCTCAGAGCATTTTGTGTTTGAAGTAAGATGCTCAGTTTTCTAGTACAGTCTGAACCACCATGACATAGCCCCTTTAAGTTTCACCGCGTACATCGTTTTTGACCTTGCATAAGCAAAAACAAACAAAATTACAATACCTATTGTTGTTGAATTTGCCAAGCCGCTTTTCTTGCGGATACGAAGTATTACTAGTATCAGCGCCAAAAATGTAAATATATGTCTCAATAACAATGAATCAACAATGGGAAAATGCAAACTAGTTTCCCAAACCTTGACTTAATAATGTGGAAAAGAATCCTTTAACTTAAACTACCCTTTCACTACCAAGAGAGGCCATAATCAAATTTTCGTTTTGTAAAATTTTGAAAAACGAACGGTGCCATTGGAGCGGTACGGCTCAGTAGCTTTAATTTAAATGGTCACACCATCTGCTTTCATCCCCACATAAAAAGGTAGAACCACCTTGTAAAGCATATTAATAAACAGTATGACAGGAAAGTACTCGCCTCATTAGCTTTCATTTGAATTGTCACACTGTAGGATTTTATCCACAGGCTCAAACGTTAGAGACACATTGTACAGAATAACAAACAGTACCACAGGAAACTATTGCTCAATAGCTCGGCTCAATAGCTTTCATTTAAATAGTCGAACTCCAGGATTTTATCAACGGACTCGAAAGTAAGAGACACCTTGTACAGCATAACAAACAGTACCACAGGAAAGTACTGCTCAGTAGCTTTCATTTGAATGGTCACACTTTAGGATTTGATCCACAGACTCAAAAGTTAGAATCATTTTCACGACTCAAAATCATCTTTGGGTGTGAAATGCGTTAATATTAATGACGTAAATCGTAAGAAAAAAATATATTTTGAGAGTTGATATTGATTCCAGCTTCAGTACGGAACCCAGTCTTTCTCGCCATGCACTTTAAAGTGTCTATGAAATGTAATTTATTTTTTATCTTAAGTTTCATCTTTTTCATTCGACCTTGGAATAAAGGGTTTAAAGTGTCATTGACGATCCGAAACGCTATTTTATGGTCTCAAAGTTAGGTTATTGGCGCTAAAAGTAACTCCAATTTGTGCGCGCGGCCACTGATCAAAAACCAGTGTCATATTACACCGACTGTGTCAGAAATACGTTTGCAAACTGCTGCGGGAATCATGGCGAACAAGAGAGCTGGCAAGAGATGTAGTTAAAAGGTGGACAATATTATGTGGCGAACGGCCTCAAACAAATGGGATTTTTTAGAATTCCTCGATTATAGTGGGTGTAAAAAGAAGCTTTATTTTGCTTCAGAGGAAAATAGGCCTGCGAAATACACGAATCAGCATAATTTTCCAATCCACGTCCTGTTAAGGAGTTCCTATATATTAAGCCTCAGCCCGACTGGAGAGCCGTCGAAGTCAGTGAGGCCTACAAAAAAATACTGACTTGATCGGCCCTGACTGGCGAGTAATATAAACTTTTTATACGATATACCGAATTATCAAATTCAGAGTGGAGGGACGCAAGTGTTCACTGGCAGGCTTTTATTCTTTAGTTCTACGGAACTAAAGAATAATGCATAACACTATTCGTAACATGCAGTATACCGGTCGCTGAATCATTGCGTGTTCGATCATCAATTTTTATACAATGAAATATAATACCAGAAACCCACTTATGGGTTTCTGATAATAACCCTGCAAGGCCAAGCTACTACTACTGTATAAATCTTATATTCTGCATCATTTAACTTACTGCCATTTACAATGTAATATGGCATTTTTGCAAATCATCGGGACAAAAGAAAGCTCAACGAGCGCTGAGAGCAATATACAGATCCTACTCTGACACATACGAGGAACTCTTAGGACGCGCCAATCTGCCTACGGTATACAACAAACAGACGTTTACAAGACTGATTGCGGTACTTATGTACAAAGTCAAGCACGTCCTCACACCAACCTCGTTCCCAGGGTCTCTCTTCTTCCCTCCTCCAGCGGGCGGGAAGAAGAGAGACCCTGGGAACGAGGTTGGTCCTCACACCTGTTATCGTTTCCGATCTCTGTATCCTGTATTCGTGTAAATTATGAAATGTATATTGTCAGTGGCGAATTAGGTAAATTAATTAATATATTAAAAAGTATTTACAAAATTTAGCCTCTTCCTCGAAATGCTCGTAAAATTTCGAAGAATGATCGTCTACTCGTGCTCGAGTAATTTTCTTTGCAAGTTCTTTTATCTTGGCGCAGACGGTTGTTCTGATTATGGTTGTAGTTTCGTCTTTTCCGTTCTGGTCTGATCTGTAGTGCGTTCTTGCCTTCTATTTGTGTCCTCGCGACGGTTTCGGCATCAGAAGTGCCATCCGCAGGCGAGTCTCTGAGTGCTCGCTTCTCGAAATAGTATTTTTTTTTTATTAAAACTAAAATTATCGTCACTCGCAAGACAAACTTGATCAATATTCATCCTCGCGAAATACGTATTGCTACTTTCCCATGCTTGTAAATACTATTCGATGCCCCTATATTGCATGGTCTGACTAACTCTACAAAGCTACAACTGTACTTCCAAGCACGTATGTTGTTCACAGCGCCGTTTCCATCAAGAGAAAAACATTTTCTCTTGGTTTCCATATAGCATTATTTTCAAACGCCATTTGTAGACGAAATGGTTCGGGTGACATTGTTCTTCGCCGTGTCACGAGCGTCACAGCGTCAAGTTCCCTGTTGAATTTTTTTTCACGGCGGCAGTGACCCCGTTTGTGCATCTTTGATTTTCTTCTTACTGAACAGCACAAAACCAGCACTTGTCTAAATTCAGAAATTCTTAAGGCGTACACGACTGGGTTGACAAAAAAGTTGACATAGCATATAGCAAAAGCAAAGTGATGAACGTACCCATGGCGCATAGGCCAGACCTGAACTATAATGATGATAGGAAACCACGACAGCAAAGCAACAATCGACAGAAACAACAAAGTCGTCGTCAAACGACGGTTCAGCTTCCCTCTGTCATGTTTTCGAAAAATGGTGCTAGGCAATTGAAACTTTCTCCAAATACCACTGTTACAAAAGCACACAATGAAAAGTAGAACTATATAAGATGACATTAAAGTATAGAAAGCATGTTTGCTTGAAATAAACAGACTTAGTGCGATGAAAACTGTGGTAACAATGATAGAAAGTACCCAAATTATGGAAATAACAATGTAGTATGCTCGCACCGGCAGTATTTGATGCTTAAGCGGCCAATAAATGGCAAAAAATCTTTCACCGGATATTAAGGCGGAGGAGATTAATGAGGCTTGTATGAAAACGGTTTGGGTGATTTCAAATGTAATAGCCAAATACGTATTTGGTATCCATAGCTGATAATAATCCCCAATGTTTACGTAGATAAGAAGAGGTATACACACAATTCCTACCATCGCATCAGCAAAGGCCATGTTTATAGCTATTAGTAAGCTTCTCTTACGAAGTTTTCTTTTGGTCGCAAAGAGAACAATCGTGAGCAAGTTTCCGACGACAATGAAGAGTGATTCCAACGCAAAAACGCCACACCAAATGATGCCATTCCCTTTTGAAGGAAGATCTTCCGTAGACGCGTTTAGACTTGAGCTGGTTGCAGCTGATATGTTCATTTCTTGGCTTTATTTGCCCTAAGGGGTGAAAATGTTTGAATAAGAAACGTAATTAGAAAACGATGGTTTGTCGTGTGCTAACTCAAAGTGGCAAATATAAACGGTGATAGTGTCGTTGTTCAACAGGAAAACCAGATGATCCCAAATCTTTAAACTCACCGGTATTTCTCTTCGGTTTGTTTAGCGGATACGCACCACCGCGATCTTAAACATGGTAATACCTTTTTACTTTTCTCTACACTAACCTTAATATTTGACACATGTACCTTAGTGCATTAAAAGTCTTAACACAGCTCACCAGAGTTGCCAGAAGATTGACAGTTCTTAAGAAATTAAAAAGAACCTTTTAGTGCACATCATATTAAAGGTCAGTTGATCGATCACTGAATATTGAAACCAATAACCCATGCCGGTCAATAAAAAGGCGCAGAAAGGAACATTTCTTAGAGAGCGGAAATGATTCAAAACAATAAACTAATTTATACTATATGGAAATACGAAATAGAGGCCGCGAAATTGTAAGGTATCCTGAGGACACTAATTCAAATGTACCAACAGCTGTGCATGATTAGCCTGCAAAATATTTTTGGGGAAGTAAAAAAGATTGCAAAACCAAAATGACGACCAAACACTAAAACAAATTTGAAAATTCATCCCTCGCCCGCCAAAAATCGCCTGCACTGCTAGCTAGCGCATGCTCGGTGTGTCTAACCTGCCAGCTGTCTCTTTTTAGTTAGTTGAGCGGGCGAGCTAATCACCTTCATTATAGAAAAATCAAAGGTATACGTATACAGACGTGGTTAACACAAATGACGACGAAGTACAAAGAAGAATTGTTTACCACCTCATGCTTCTTATATATTATCATCCATTTTGCTTTAGACAAATTGCGGCTTTCTTATCGGTACATAAAAATATAGCATAGCGCATGCCCATAACATTTTTTAAGTCCTGATTTTTAGGCCTTATTCACGATAGCCGCCATGTTGGTTTTTATATTATTATATAAATTTACCACGTGATTTCGGTGGGGGCAAACAACTCAAACTCGGGAGATTTTAAACCAGTTGTTTATGATGTTGATATTTTTTCGAAGCTAATACATTTTAACAGTGTTACAGTGGTTAATATACTTAAATTTAAGTTATTTTCGTCGCTTTAGTAACAAGTAAACAGTCTGCGTAGTTAACAAAACTAATGCAACCATTCCAAACTTCTAATAAAAAAATCATAACTGCCAACTATCTAGCTCTCAAATACAAGGATACTTCACTGTTAGAAAGAACCGATCTTCCGAAAATTGTTCTTTTATCCATTGTTTGCCCCCTGACAGAGCACATGGCTAATTTGCATCATAATGTTGCCACCAACATGGCGGCTATCGTGAATAAGGCCTATTAGTGTGACAGACCATATTCATATTCTCAGTATTGAACTGGAACTAGCTTGCAGTTGAGGCCCATGCAGGGCAACCTTTTCACATTTTTTTTAATGACATAAGTACAAATAACTATTAACAATTATATTAGAATATAGAACAGCCGAAAACAGCTGCGCATTTGCTGTGGTAAATCATTCGTAAAAACCATTATGATGGTCATTATCATAACTGTTTTTGGATAAAGATAATAATAGTAAAAACAGCATGAAGAGTAGAGTAAACGAAAGCTTGACATCTCTTCTTCTTGTCATCATCTTCTCCTTAAAACCGTCTCGGACACCTCATCAGAAAGCGATCATTATGCATGGTCTGTCCGAGTCTTCTACTGTGTTACCACGCTACTAAGAGTGAGGCGAAAAATGTTTATCCGGCAAAACATATCTTTGTGCCGATTCAGGAGAAAAGACAAAAAATAATAACTAAAAATTGACAAAATTGTATCTCAAATCGTAACTAACTTAAGAAAGAGTGGATGATAAAATTCGAAAAATTGGGTTGTCATGTTTCAAATAATTTATCTCAAAATACATACAGTTATTTACATTTTACCTAGGTAAATAAAATTTAAAGGCAACAACGTTGTACTGACATATCACCTTAAGCAAGAAAAATATGATGATTTGATAAGCAGTAGAACCATCTGGAGCCGGGAACCACCTATGTTACAAATCATTTTCTGGCCGTTATCCATTCAATTTATCTTAAAATATGCACCGTGAAAAACATTACTGAGGGAAATTAAAACAATCGACACTGAGACAATTACAGCTAATTGCTAATATTGTCATGAGCATTATTCAAATCGTTCACATAGCAAAACCACCGGAGGCAGAACCGCCTACTTTCCATTAGAAGGTTCCCGCTTATTGCGGAGGTGGTCATATACGAGAGGTTTCACTTGCTGTAATTTGGTTTGTGTAACTTAACGTTGCTCTGAAACAAAGGTATTGGTCAAGCCTAACGGTGTATATCACTGACTTATCTAAGCCTTGGAAATAGAAGGTGAGCTTTTCAATTAGTAAAATAATCAATGATTTTATATTTTACCATAATAAATAGTTATAAAAGAAGATCTGATTGATTTATCAAAAGAATATTTTCATGGTTGTGCATCTGCACTGCCATGTCTACGCACCACACAAAAATTGTCAGAATTTATAACGATTTCACTCAGGCTCCTGTGATGGCAATGAGATTAACAAACTCGGAAAAATAGGTGACTATGAATAGGAAAATACATAAGAGAAACCATGTGTAACTGTTAAAACCTCGCAGTACAATTTGTCGCCAAAGAGTTGTGATGATTTCAATTAAAACCCTGATAAAAGCATAATTTTGGGTGGTGAACTTTGGTTGAAGGATGCAAAAGTGTTTGTAAACTGTAGTTTTATGGCAGGTTTATGTCGTCTCGTTCGGTATTTGCGCGTTTCAAATAACCAGTTTCTACCCAGTGTCGTTTTACGATCACTAGTATAAGTGAATCGTTATTCTCAATCACATTCTAGGAAATAGTCAAATGAAACTGTATTAAATTTTTTGTAATCCATTAATTATTGAGTTTGTATTGTCATGGATGTCGGTATTCTCACTGAGAACAAATTAGTCACAAATAGTTGGACGTACGAGTACAGGAAAGCCGTTAATAGTTAAACTGATTCAGTGAAAGTTGTCGTGATCAACACTTTCTCATCAGTAAGCAATTATTATACATGGTCCGTTCAAGTCTTCTACTGTGTTAGTACGCTATACTAAGAGTAAAGCGAAAACTAATATTTATCAAAACATCTTTGTGCCGATTCTCAGGCGGGAGAAACAGAATACTGAAATGTGCGATGATGCAACGAGATAGACGTATTTGTAGAAAACGAGACTATACTTAATGGTTTTGAAGCCTTTAGGCGGAAATAAATTTATTCTGGAACGAAGTGCATATATTGACAAATTGATTTCTAGGATATCCAGGCGGTATGCGTCAAGAGATTTGACCAACAGCAAGCCGCAGCCATCGCGTTAAATCTCGTGATTTCAAATCTCGTGGAGTTTCAGAAAAATTGATATTTTTCAAGGATTTCAGAGGTGGCAATTAGAAAATTTTCAGGCAGAATTAAAGATAAACATCCCTTTTTACTCATGGCTGTAATTAAATGTTACATTCGAGCTCAATGACTGCCCATCTCAAAGTTAACCTGCTCGGGTAAGTTGCCACGTTATCGTAAACTGAACTTTCACACCTTTTCTTAGACTTCTCATTCCTTTACACGTTTGGTTTTCATCCATAATTTGGGATGTACAGTTAACTTAGTCTTTCTTCCTGGTTGAACCGTTCAAAATTGATCAGGTTCACCAACTCGTCTTAAGCCCATCTGGTAAGTAACAATTTTCTGAGCCCATGTGGCTGTCACGCGCGTCCTTTAGAGTGATTTTCGTAAGACCGTTAAACAGTTACTAAGTTAGTAGGCACTAGTAGACACTAATTCCATTGTTTTCTTTTGTTTAGTTTTAGCTAATTTTGATTAATTGCTCGATACTTTTTCACGGTCTTACGAAAATCAATCTATCATCTTCCTATCTGATCTTTTTTTGCCTATTTTTCTTCAGTTAAAGTTAATATTCAAACTTTCATAGGTTTTGATGTTGAAGGTGACATTTTGTGCCGGCGTTTGCAGAGTTTGGTCATTGTGTTTGGTCTGTAGAACAAGTGGAAAAGTGTTGTGTTTGCATGATTTAGTTTCGTGTAAATTTTATATTTTACCACCTGTCTTGTTTATTGACGCCATTAGTAGCACGGAATATCTGATGAGATTAAATCACTTTCTGTGACCACAAAGAAGAAATCTTTTTTTAAAATGCTTTAAACGCCGTAGTATTAAAAACAAAAATCACAAACACAGCGCTTGTTGAAAACTTTGCTAGTTTGTTATCCGATGAACGTAGCTGCCGTTATTAACCTCGCAAAATAAACTTTAGGCATGCCTAAAGCACAAGACTAACGCACAAAATTGTCTTAGAATAATGCATGAACATTTGATTACTAAGTGACAACGGCCCCTCCCTTTCCTAAAGTATTGATAAAGCTAAAAGTATTTACCCTGAAATGATCTACTACACGATAATTGCACAAAAATATATGGAGCATGCATGCAATGTTCAAATATGAAACATGAGAAAAAGAATGTGATTTTCATGGAAACGTGATTGTGATTTATGTGGACAAAGAGTTGTACCCTTTTAGCGAGTTAAAACTACAAAACATGAAGTATATTTTACATGTAGAGTTCTTTTAAAAGATTCCGAAAACGTCTAGATATTAAGATTAATTACAGATAAGCGATGACATGGGACTTCCCTTAGATAATGATACCAAGATTTTCAGTATACAGTGAAACCTGTATTAAGCAGACACCCTCGGGACTCACGCTAGTGTCTCCTTAATAGAGGGGTCCGCTGAATACAGGTCCGTTTTACAGTAAATATGGGAAGAAAATTTAGGGACCCAAGCAGCTGGTGTCCGCTAAATGGAGGGTGTCCGCTTAATATGGGGTCCGCTTGATACAGGTTTTACTGTATATAATAGGTAACTGGCGTAAGCAACTTTTAAAAAACGCAACCTTCTAAATGTTGAGTAAACCCAAGGCCTAATAACCATTCTTACGCTAAAACTCTCTTTTACCTTCGACCTGGCAGTTTTACCGAATTCTCAAGCTGAGTTGAAAACTGTCGAACTGAAAATCCTTTATCCCGTGACTTAAAGGCTTAAAATAGAACCGTTCTTATCAATAGTTTGAGGCAGGAGAGGCTCGTCTCCAAAGCCTTTCTAACACTACGTTTTCCTTTTTACGGATTTTTTATCAATTTAATAAAGGGAGGGTTTCACGGTTCGGCGCATGTGCAAGCTATGACGTAATCCATTTAATTTCATTGTTTAGACCAATCACAAGCGAGTAGATAACTATGGCGGGAAATTTGCCCGTGAAAATGTCGCGGTCAGTCAGCTGATTGAATAGATGATTATACACACCCATGTGCGCCATGAAAACCACCAGAGCGTAGAATAAATCCTTCGGGTCAAAGGTTTTATTCAGTGTTGACTTTGTCGGTGAAATCCGTTGAAATTTTCTGTGAATTTTGGTCATCCTTCGCTTTGTTTGGACTAATTAAAGTATGTGATTATTGAAGTAAATGTGAGTGGTTTTTAACCGATAAAATTGGTGAGAAAGCGAATAAAGCATTTTAATCTGTGCACATGCGCCGAACCGTGAAACCATCCCTTTAAGATTTCAAGCAATTTTGTCTCCATATTGGTCATATGATAAAATACTTATTGACTAAGTTAGGTCGGGCCGGATAGGAAAATATTTGGCTCTCGGTCATGGCGCACGGAGCTCGCTGCGCTCGGTCCGTACGCCATGAGCTCGAGCCAAATATTTTCCTATCCGGCCCTCCCACTTAGTCAATAAGTACATAAGAAATATATATATTTTTAGAGTTGATATTGATTCCAGCTTCAGTACGGAACTCAGTCTTTCTCGCCATAATGCACTTTAAAGTGTCTATGAAATGTAATTTATTTTTTATATATCTAAAGTTCCAACTTTTTCATTCGACCTTGGAATAAAGGTTTAAAGTGTCATTGACGATGCGAAACGCTTTTTTATGGTCTCAAAGTTAGGTTATTGGCGCTAAAAGTAACTCCAATTTGTGCGCATGGCCACTGATCGAAAACCAGTGTCATATTACACTGTGACGTAAATACGTTTGCAAACTGTTGCGGGAATCATGGCGAACAAGAGAGCTGGCAAGAGATGTAGCTGGACAATATTATGTGGCGAACGGCCTCAAACACATGGGTTTTAGAATTTCTCGATTATAGGGGGTGTAAAAAGAAGCTTTATTTTGCTTCAGAGGAAAATAGGCCTGCGAAATACACGAATCAGCATAATTTTCCAATCCACATCCTGTTTAGGAGTTCCTATATATTAAGCCTCAGCCCGACTGGAGAGCCGTCGAAGTCAGTGAGACCCACAAAAATATACTAACTTCAGTTGGCCCTGACTGGCGAGTAATATAAACGTTTTATACGATAAACCGAATTATCAAATTCAGAGTGGAGGGACGCAAGAGTTCACTAGCAGGCTTTTATTCTTTAGTTCTACGGAACTAAAGAATAATGCATAACACTATTCGTAACATGCAGTATACCGGTCGCTGAACCATTGCGTGTTCGATCACTCGATCAATTTTTATACAATGAAATATAATACCAGAAACCCACTTATGGGTTTCTGATAATAACCCTGCAAGGCCAAGCTACTATATAAATCGTATATTCTGCCTCATTTAACTTACTGCCATTTACAATGTAATATGGCATTTTTGCAAATCATCGGGACAAAAGAAAGCTCAACGAGCGCTGAGAGCAATATACAGATCCTACTCTGACACATACGAGGAACTCTTAGGACGCGCCAATCTGCCTACGGTATACAACAAACAGACGTTTACAAGATATTGCGGTACTCATGTACAAAGTCAAGCACGTCCTCGCACCAACCTCGTTCCCAGCGTCTCTCTTCTTCCCTCCTCCAGCGGGCGGGAAGAAGAGAGACCCTGGGAACCAGGTTGGTCCTCACACCTGTTATCGTTTCCGATCTCTGTATCCTGTATTCGTGTAAATTATGAAATGTATATTGTCAGTGGCGAATAATATATTAAAAAGTATTTACAAAATTTAGCCTCTTCCTCGAAATGCTCGTAAAATTTCGAAGAATGATCGTCTACTCGTGCTCGAGTAATTTTCTTTGTAAGTTCTTTTATCTTGGCGCAGACGGTTGTTCTCATTATGGTTGTAGTTTCGTCTTTTCCGTTCTGATCTGATCTGTAGTGCGTTCTTGCCTTCTATTTGTGTCCTCGCGACGGTTTCGGCATCAGAAGTGCCATCCGCAGGCGAGTCTCTGAGTGCTCGCTTCTCGAAATAGTATTTTTTTTTATTAAAACTAAAATTATCGTTACTCACAAGACAAACTTGATCAATATTCATCCTCGCGAAATCCGTATTGCTACTTTCGCATGCTTGTAAATACTATTCGATGCCGCTATATTGCATGGTCTGATTAACTCTACAAAGTTACAACTGTACTTCCAAGCACGCGGTATGTTGTTCACAGTGCCGTTTCCATCAAGAGAAGAACATTTTCTCTTGGTTTCCATATAGCATTATTTTCAAACGCCATGTGTAGAAGAAATGGTTCGGGTGACATTGTTCTTCGCAGTGTCACGAGCGTCAAAGCGTCAAGTTCCCTGTTGAATTTTTTTTCACGGCGGCAGTGACCCCGTTTGTGCATCTTTGATTTTCTTCTTACTGAACAGCACAAAACCAGCACTTGTCTAAATTCAGAAATTCTTAAGGCGTACACGACTGGGTTGACAAAAAAAGTTGACATAGCATATAGCAAAAGCAAAGTAATGAACGTACCCATGGCGCATAGGCCAGACCTGAAATATAATGATGATGGGAAACCACGACAGCAAAGCAACAATCGACACAAACAACAAAGTCGTCGTCAAACGACGGTTCAGCGTCCCTCTGTCATGCTTTCGAAAAATGGTGCTAGGCAATTGAAACTTTCTCCAAATACCACTGTTACAAAAGCACACAATGAAGAGTTGAACTATATAACATGACATTAAAGTATAGAATGCATATTTGCTTGAAATTAAGAGACGAAGTGCAATGAAAACTGTGGTAACAATGATAGAAAGTACCCAAATTATGGAAATAACAATGTAGTATGCTCGCTCTGGCAGTATTTGATGTTGAAGCGGCCAATAAATGGCAAAAAATCTTTCAACCGATATTAAGGCGGAGGAGATTAATGAGGCTTGTGAGAAAACGGTTTGGGTGATGTCAAATGTAATATCCAAATACAGAGCCAAATAAGTATTTGGTATCCATAGCTGATAATAATCCCCAATGTTTACGTAGATAAGAAGAGGTGTACACACAATTCCTATCATCGCATCAGCAAAGGCCATGTTTATAGCGATCAGTAAGCTTCTCTTACGAAGTTTTCTGTTGGTCGCAAAGAGAATAAGCGTGAGCAAGTTTCCGATGACAATAAAGAGGGATTCCAACGCAAAAACTCCACACCAAACGATGCCATTCCCTTTTGAAGGAAGATCTTCCGTAGACGCGTTTAGACTTGAGCTAGTTGCAGCTGATATGTTCTTCATTTCTTGGCTTTATTTATCCTAAGGCGTGAAAATGTTTGAATAAGAATAAGAAACGTAATTAGAAAACGATGGTTTGTCGTGTGCTAACTCAAAGTGGCAAATATAACGGTAATAGTGTCTTTGTTCAACAGGAAAACCAGATGATCTCAAATCTTCAATCTCACCGGTATTTCTCTTTGGTTTGTTTAGCGGATACGCACCACCGCGATCTTAAACATGGTAATACCTTTTTCCTTTTCTCTACACTAACCTTAATATTTGACACATGTACCAAGTGCATTAAAGTCTTAACACAGCTCACCAGAGTTGCCAGAAGATTGACAGTTCTTAAGAAATTTAAAAAAAAACCTTTTAGTGCACATCATATTAAAGGTCAGTTGATGGATCAATATTGAAACCAAAAACCCATGCCGGTCAATAAAAAGGCGCAGAAAGGAACATTTCTTAGAGAGCGGAAATGATTCAAAACAATAAACTAATTTATACTATATGGAAATACGAAATGGAGGCCGCGAAATTGTAAGGTATCCTGAGGACACTAATTCAAATGTACCAACAGCTGTGCATGATTAGCCTGCAAAATATTTTGGGGGCAGTCAAAAGGGTCTGCAAAACCAAAATGACGACCAAACACTAAAACAAATTTGAAAATTCATCCCTCGCCCACCAAAAATCGCCTGCACTGCTGGCTAGCGCATGCTCGGTGTGTCTAAACTGCCAGCTGTCTCTTTTTAGTTAGTTGAGCGGGCGAGCTAATCACCTTCATTATAGAAAAATCAAAAGTATACGTATACAAAAATATACAGACGTGGTTAACACAAATGCCGACGAAGTACAAAGAAGAATTGTTTACCACCTCATGCTTCTTATATATTATCATCCATTTTGCTATAGACAAATTGCTGCTTTCTTATCGGTATATAAAAATATAGCATAGCGCATGCCCATAACATTTTTTAAGTCCTGATTTTTAGGCCTTATTCACGATAGCCGTCGTGTTGGTTTTTATATTATTATACAAATTTACCACGTGATTTCGGTGGGGGCAAACAACTCAAACTCGAAAGATGTCAAACCAGTTGTTTATGATGTTGATATTTTTTCGAAGCTAATACATTTTAACAGTGTTACAGTGGTTGATATACTTAAATTTAAGTTATTTTCGTCGCTTTAGTAACAAGTAAACAGTCTGCGTAGTTAACAAAACTAATGCAACCATTCCAAACTTCTAATAAAAAAATCATAACTGCCAACTATCTAGCTCTCAAATATGATTTTTACAAGGATACTTCACTGTTAGAAAGAACCGATCTTCCGAAAATTGTTCTTTTATCCATTGTTTGCCCCCTGGCAGAGCACATGGCTAATTTGCATCATAATGTTGCCACCAACATGGCGGCTATGCACATTTCCCTTTCGTAAACGGTCGATGCCATTTTAGCGACACTTAGAAAAATTTTCACAAATTTTAGAATTATTTTTTCTATCAGAAAAAGAAAAATGCAATTAATTACCTAGAATCGAACCCGGAACCTCTGTATGTTAACATCTCTCCTTTACCACTAGACCACTGGGTTGATCCGGCAAACCCACGAAAAATTTAATTATAAAATATGCTTTTCTTAATATATATCAATAACGGGTCACCCTAACCCTAAATCTTACCTAACCGCGAATCTAGCTTAGATCTAATAATCGCTTTACCTAGGCCCAATTTTATCTAATAATGATAGCCTATTTTCGTCCCAATCCAGGCATAAACTAGAGAGAAATAGCATCGACCATTACAAAAGGCTTGGTTTCTAATGAAAGCTAATGATGGCATCGACCGTTAAAAATGGCATCGACCGTTTACGAAAGGGAAATCAGCGGCGGCTATCGTGAATAAGGCCTATTAGTGTGACAGACCATATTTATATTCTCAGTATTGAACTGGAACTAGCATGCAGTTGAGGCCCATGCAGGGCAACCTTTTCACATTTTTTTTAATGACATAAGTACAAATAACTATTAACAATTATTAGAATATAGAACAGCCGAAAACAGCTGCGCATTTGCTGTTGTAAATCATTCGTAAAAACCATTATGATGGTCATTATCATAACTGTTTTTGGATAAAGATAATAAAAGTAAAAACAGCATGAAGAGTAGAGTAAACGAAAGCTTGACATCTCTTCTTCTTGTCATCATCTTCTCCTTTAAACCGTCTCGGACACCTCATCAGAAAGCGATCATTATGCATGGTCTGTCCGAGTCTTCTACTGTGTTACCACGCTACTAAGAGTGAGGCGAAAAATGTTTATCCGGCAAAACATATCTTTGTGCCGATTCAGGAGAAAAGACAAAAAATAATAACTAAAAATTGACAAAATTGTATCTCAAATCCTAACTAACTTAAGAAAGAGGTGATAAAAGTCGAAAAATTGGGTTGTCATGTTTCAAATAATTTATCTCAAAATACATACAGTTATTTACATTTTACCTAGGTAAATAAAATTTAAAGGTAACAACGTTGTACTGACAGATCACCTTAAGCAAGAAAAATATGATGATTTGATGAGCATTTTTGATAAGCAGAAGAACCATCTGGAGCGGAACCACCTATGTTACAAATCATTTTCTGGCCGCTATCCATTCAATTTATCTTAAAATATGCACCATGAATTACATTACTGAGGGGAATTAAAACAAGACAACACTGAGACAATTACAGCTAATTACTAATATACACCTTATTCCAAAATGGCGGCTAATTTATTATTCTTTTATATGCATCTTAATTAGCCCTCTTTGCCTCGTTTTCGCTTGAAAACTCTTTTGTATTTTGCACATGCTGACGAAGCCAAGAGGGCTAATTTACATGGATATAAAAGAATAATAAAATGGCCACCATTTTGGAATAAGGTGTATTGTCGTATTCAAATCGTTCACATAGCAAAACCACCGGAGGCAGAACCGCCTACTTTCCATTAGAAGGTTCCCGCTTATTGCGGAGGTGGTCACATACGAGAGGTTTCACTTGCTGTAATTTGGTTTGTGTAACTGAACGCTGCTCTGAAACAAAGGTATTGGTCAAGCCTAACGGTGTATCTGTTATCACTGACTTATCTAAGCCTTGGAAATAGAAGGTGAGCTTTTCAATTAGTAAAATAACGAATGATTTTATGTTTTACGATAATGAATAGTTATAAAAGAAGATCTGATTAATTTATCAAAAGAATATTTTCATCGTTGGGCAACTGCACTGCCATGTCTACGCACCACACAAAAATTGTCTGAATTTATAACGATTTTACTCAGGCTCCTGTTATGGCACTGAGATTAACATACTCGGAAAAATAGGTGACTATGAATAGGAAAAAAAATAAGAGCAACCATGTGTAACTGTTAAAACCTCGCAGTACAATTTGTCGCCAAAGAGTTGTGATGATTTCAATTAAAACCCTGATAAAAGCATAATTTTGGGTGGTGAACTTTGGTTGAAGGATGCAAAAGTGTTTGTAAACTGTAGTTTTATGGCAGGTTTATGTCGTCTCGTTCGGTATTTGCGCGTTTCAAATAACCAGTTTCTACCCAGTGTCGTTTTACGATCACTAGTATAAGTGAATCGTTATTCTCAATCACATTCTAGGAAATAGTCAAATGAAACTGTATTAAATTTTTTGTAATCCATTAATTATTGAGTTTGTATTGTCATGGATGTCGGTATTCTCACTGAGAACAAATTAGTCACAAATAGTTGGACGTACGAGTACAGGAAAGCCGTTAATAGTTAAACTGATTCAGTGAAAGTTGTCGTGATCAACACTTTCTCATCAGTAAGCAATTATTATACATGGTCCGTTCAAGTCTTCTACTGTGTTAGTACGCTATACTAAGAGTAAAGCGAAAACTAATATTTATCAAAACATCTTTGTGCCGATTCTCAGGCGGGAGAAACAGAATACTGAAATGTGCGATGATGCAACGAGATAGACGTATTTCTAGAAAACGAGACTATACTTAATGGTTTTGAAGCCTTTAGGCGGAATTAAATTTATTCTGGAACGAAGAGCATATATTGACAAATTGATTTCTATGATATCCAGGCGGTATGCGTCACGAGATTTGACCAACAGCAAGCCGTATAGCCATCGCGGCAAATCTCGTGATTTCAAATCTCGTGGAGTTTCAGAAAAATTGATATTTTTCAAGGATTTCAGAGGTGGCAATTAGAAAATTTTCAGGCAGAATTAAAGATAAACATCCCTTTTTAATCATGGCTGTAATTAAATGTTACATTCGAGCTCAATGACTGCCCATCTCAAAGTTAACCTGCTCGGGTGAGTTGCCACGTTATCGTAAACTGAACTTTCACACCTTTTCTTAGACTTCTCATTCCTTTATACGTTTGGTTTTCTTCCATAATTTGAGAAATACAGTTAACTTAGCCTTTCTTCCTGGTTGAACCGTTCAAAATTGATAGGTTCACCAACTCGCCTTAAGCCCATCTGGTAAGTAACAATTTTCTGAGCCCATGTGGCTGTCACGCGCGTCCTTTAGAGTGATTTTCGTAAGACCGTTAAACAGTTACTAAGTTAGTAGGCACTAGTAGACACTAATTCCATTGTTTTCTTTTGTTTAGTTTTAGCTAATTTTGATTAATTGCTCGATACTTTTTCACGGTCTTACGAAAATCAATCTATCATCTTCCTATCTGATCTTTTTTCGCCTATTTTTCTTCAGTTAAAGTTAATATTCAAACTTTCATAGGTTTTGATGTTGAAAGTGACATTTTGTGCCGGCGTTTACAGTGTTTTGTCATCGTGTTTGGTCTGTAGAACAAGTGGAAAAGTGTTGTGTTTGCATGATTTAGTTTCGTGTAAATTTTATATTTTACCACCTGTCTTGTTTATTGACGCCATCATTAGCACGGAATATCTGATGAGATTAAAATCACTTTCTGTGACCACAAAGAAGAAATCTTTTTTAAAATGCTACGCCGTAGTATGAAAAACAAAAATCACAAACACAGCGCTTGTTGAAACGGCTTTGCTAGTTTGTTATCCGATGAACGTAGCTGCCGTTATTAACCTCGCAAAATAAACCTAAGGCATGCCTAAAGCACAAGACTAGCGCACAAAATTGTCTTAGAATGATGCATGAACATTTGATTACTAAGTGACAACGGCCCCTCCCTTTCCTATATAGTATTGATAGAGCTAAAAGTATTTACCCTAAAATGATCTACTACACGATAATTGCACAAAAATATATACAGCATGCATGCAATGTTCAAATATGAAACATGAGAAAAAGAATGTGATTTTCATGGAAACTTGATTGTGATTTATGTGGACAAAGAGTTGTGCCTTTTTAGCGAGTTAAAACTACAAAACATGAAGAATATTTTACATGTAGAGTTCTTTTAAAAGATTCTAGAACCGTCTAGATAATTAAGATTAATTACAGATAAGCGATGACATGGGACTTCCCTTAGATCTAGTAATGAGACCAAGATTTTCGATATATATATTTAATAGGTAACTGGCGTAAGTAACTTTTAAAAAATGCAACCTTCTGAATGTTGAGTAAACCCAAGGCCTAATAACCATTCTTACGCCAAAACTCTCTTTTACCTTCGACCTTACAGTATTACCGAATTCTCAAGCCGAGTTGAAAACTGTCGAACTGAAAATCCTTAATCCGGTGACTTAAAAATAGAACCTTTCTTATCAATAGTTTGAGGACGGGAGAGGCTCGTCTCCAAAGTTAACACTACGTTTTCCTTTTTCCGGATTTTTTATCAATTAAGCATAAGAAATATTTAGCTTTCCAAGCTATTTTTATCTGTAGTTCAATTTCCGCAATTAAATCCAACTGGAATAAAGGGTGTTGCCTTTTGTTAACCATAAACTAACCTATCAAATGTGATTTTTAGTATAATGAAAACGTATGGTAACTTAAATATTAGTTCGCCAAAACTGTTATCCAAGTTATTCTATAAAGTTTAGTATGATTATGCCTATTTATTGAAATCAAAGAACATTTAACACTTGGCATGCTAATCGAACGAACAGTATATCACAATCAATCACATATTATGTATACGCAATTAAACCAAGAGAAGCAAGTAAAAGAGAGAGAGAAAGAAAAGTTAGAAGGAGAAAGTTGCACTGACTCCAAGAGGACTACTCCCGTCTAGAAGACTGAAGGTGAGAGAAAGTGTAAGTTGAGATCAAACTGTCTGCCTTTGAACAGTCCCCAGTAGAACGTATACTGTGTCGCCATTTTTAGTGTTATTTTAAAAAGTTAAAAGACATATTTATATCAGTGGAAACGCAAAAATAATGGTCCAGTTTTGTTTAAAATTGCTTTACGAGTATAATGAAACTATAAAAATGTGTCTCCGACTACAGATGGCCAAGATGGAAACTCCTTGCGATTGCGATCGCAGAGATAGAAATCTTTCTATCTCAATGTGCTTTGGAAATTTGGTAAATACTGATTATGGTTATTCTTTCTGCAAAAATTTACTTGATATCTTGTTCTTGTTGCTCTCAGAGTATTTTGTGTTTGAAGTAAGATGCTCAGTTTTCTAGTACAGTCTGAACCACCATGACATAGCCCCTTTAAGTTTCACCGCGTACATCGTTTTTGACCTTGCATAAGCAAAAACAAACAAAATTACAATACCTATTGTTATTGAATTTGCCAAGCCGCTTTTCTTGCGGATACGAAGTATTACTAGTATCAGCGCCAAAAATGTAAATATATGTCTCAATAAGAATGGGAAAATGCAAACTAGTTTCCCAAACCTTGACTTAATAATGTGGAAAAGAATTCTTTAACTTAAACTACCCTTTTACTACCAAGAGAGGCCATAAACAAATTTTCGTTTTGTAAAATTTTGAAAAACGAACGGTGCCATTGGAGCGGTACCGCTCAGTAGCTTTAATTTAAATGGTCACACCTTCTGATTCCATCCACACATAAAAGGGTAGAACCACCTTGCAAAGCATATTACTGTAATAAACAGTATGACAGGAAAGTACTCGCCTCATTAGCTTTCATTTGAATTGTCACACTGTAGGATTTTATCCACAGGCTCAAACGTTAGAGACACATTGTACAGAATAACAAACAGTACCACAGGAAACTATTGCTCAATAGTCCGGCTCAATAGCTTTCATTTAAATAGTCGAACTCTAGGATTTTATCAACAGACTCAAAAGTTAGAGACACCTTGTACAGCATAACAAACAGTACCACAGGAAAGTACTGCTCAGTAGCTTTCATTTGAATGGTCACACTTTAGGATTTGATCCACAGACTCAAAAGTTAGAATCATTTTCACGACTCAAAATCATCTTTGGGTGTGAAATGCGTTAATATTAATGACGTAAATCGTAAGAAAAATATATATTTTGAGAGTTGATATTGATTCCAGCTTCAGTACGGAACCCAGTCTTTCTCGCCATGCACTTTAAAGTGTCTATGAAATGTAATTTGTTTTTTTATTTAAATTTTTATCTGTTTCATTCGAGCTTGGAATAAAGGGTTTAAAGTGTCATTGACGATGCGAAACGCTTTTTTATGGTCTCAAAGTTAGGTTATTGGCGCTAAAAGTGACTCCAATTTGTGCGCGCGGCCACTGATCGAAAACCAGTGTCATATTACACTGTGACGTAAATACGTTTGCAAACTGCTGCGGGAATCATGGCGAACAAGAGAGCTGGCAAGAGATGTAGCTAAAAGGTGGATAATATTATGTGGCGAACGGCCTCAAACACATGGGATTTTTTAGAATTCCTCGATTATAGGGGGTGTAAAAAGAAGCTTTATTTTGCTTCAGAGGAAAATAGGCCTGCGAAATACACGAATTAGCATAATTTTCCAATCCACATCCTGTTTAGGAGTTCCTTTATATTAATCTTCAGCCCGACTGGAGAGCCGTCGAAGTCAGTGAGGTCTACAAAAATAGACTGATTTGATCGGCCCTGACTGGCGAGTAATATAAACGTATTATACGATATACCGAATTATCAAATTCAGAGTGGAGGGACGCAAGTGTTCACTGGCAGGCTTTTATTCTTTAGTTCTACGGAACTAAAGAATAATGCATAACACTATTCGTAACATGCAGTATACCGGTCGCTGAATCATTGCTTCTTCGATCATCAATTTTTATACAATGAAATATAATACCAGAAACCCACTTATGGGTTTCTGATAATAACCCTGCAAGGCCAAGCTACTACTACTGTATAAATCTTTTATTCTGCATCATTTAACTTACTGCCATTTACAATGTAATATGGCATTTTTGCAAATCATCGGGACAAAAGGAAGCTCAACGAGCGCTGAAAGCAATATACAGATCCTACTCTGACACATACGAGGAACTCTTAGGACGCGCCAATCTGCCTACGGTATACAACAAACAGACGTTTACAAGATATTGCGGTACTTATGTACAAAGTCAAGCACTTCCTCACACCTGTTATCGTTTCCGATCTCTGTATCCTTAAAAATATTCGTGTAAATTATGAAATGTATATTGTTAGTGGCAAATTAGGTAAATTAATTAATATATTAAAAAGTATTTACAAAATTTAGCCTCTTCCTCGAAATGGTCGTAAAATTTCGAAGAATGATCGTCTACTCGAGCTCGAGTAATTTTCTTTGCAAGTTCTTGTATCTAGGCGCAGACGGTTGTTCTCATTATGGTTGTAGTTTCGCCTTTTCCGTTCTGATCTGTAGTGCGTTCTTGTCTTCTATTGTGTCCTCGCGCCGGTTTCGGCATCAGAAGTGCCCTCCGCAGGCGAGTCTCCGAGTGCTCGCTTCTCGATATAGTATTTTTGTTTACCAAAATAATCGTTACTCGCAAGACTAACTTGATCAATATTCATCCTCGCGAAATACGTATTGCTACTTTCGCATGCTTGTAAATACTATTCGATGCCCCTATATTGCATGGTCTGACTAACTCTACAAAGCTATAACTGTACTTCCAAGCACGTATGTTGTTCACAGTGCCGTTTCCATCAAGAGAAGAACATTTTCTCTTGGTTTCCATATAGCATTATTTTCAAACGCCATTTGTAGACGAAATGGTTCGGGTGACATTGTTCTTCGCCGTGTCACGAGGGTCACAGCGTCAAGTTCCCTGTTGAATTTTTTTTCACGGCGGCAGTGACCCCGTTTGTGCATCTTTGATTTTCTTCTTAAACAGCACAAAACCAGCACTTGTCTAAATTCAGGAATTCTTAAGGCGTACACGACTGGGTTGACAAAAAAGTTGACATAGCATATAGCAAAAGCAAAGTAATGAACGTACCCATGGCGCATAGGCCAGACCTGCAATATAATGATGATGGGAAACCACGACAGCAAAGCAACAATCGACACAAACAACAAAGTCGTCGTCAAACGACGGTTCAGCGTCCCTCTGTCATGTTTTCGAAAAATGGTGCTAGGCAATTGAAACTTTCTCCAAATACCACTGTTACAAAAGCACACAATGAAAAGTAGAACTATATAAGATGACATTAAAGTATAGAAAGCATATTTGCTTGAAATTAACAGACTTAGTGAGATGAAAACTGTGGTAACAATGATAGAAATTACCCAAATTATGGAAATAACAATGTAGTATGCTCGCACTGGCAGTATTTGATGCTTAAGCGGCCAATAAATGGCAAAAAATCTTTCACCGGATATTAAGGCGGAGGAGATTAATGAGGCTTGTGTGAAAACGGTTTGGGTGATTTCAAATGTAATAGCCAAATACGTATTTGGTATCCATAGCTTATAATAATCCCCAATGTTTACGTAGATAAGAAGAGGTATACACACAATTCCTACCATCGCATCAGCAAAGGCCATGTTTATCGCTAGTAGTAAGCTTCTCTTACGAAGTTTTCTGTTGGTCGCAAAGAGAACAATCGTGAGCAAGTTTCCGACAACAATAAAGAGTGATTCCAACGCAAAAACGCCACACCAAATGATGCCATTCCCTTTTGAAGGAAGATCTTCCGTAGACGCGTTTAGACTTGAGCTGGTTGCAGCTAATATGTTCTTCATTTCTTGGCTTTATTTGCCCTAAGGGGTGAAAATGTTTGAATAAGAAACGTAATTAGAAAACGATGGTTTGTCGTGTGCTAACTCAAAGTGGCAAATATAAACGGTGATAGTGTCGTTGTTCAACAGGAAAACCAGATGATCTCAAATCTTCAAACTCACCGGTATTTCTCTTCGGTTTGTTTAGCGGATACGCACCACCGCGATCTTAAACATGGTAATATCTTTTTCCGTTTTTCATCTATCACATTAAAATTTAACATTAACCTTAATATTTGACACATGTACCAAGTACATTAAAAGTCTTAAAACAGCTCACTGCCGAGTTGCCAGAAGATTGACAGTTCTTAAAGAAATTAAAAAAACCCTTTTAGTGCACATCATATTAAAGGTCAGTTGATGGATCAATATTGAAACCAATAACCCATGCCGGTCAATAAAAAAGCGCAGAAGGAACATATCTTAGAGAGCGGAAATGATTCAAAACAATAAACTAATTTATACTATATGGAAATACGAAATGGAAGCCGCGAAATTGTAAGGTATCCTGAGGACACTAATTCAAATGTACCAACAGCTGTGCAAGATTAGCCTGCAAAATATTTTGGGGGCAGTCAAAAGGGTGTGCAAAACCAAAATGACGACTAAACAAAGCTCAGCTCTCGCCCACCAATCGCCTGCACTGTAGGCTGGAAGCACAAGAAAAAAGCAGTGATTCTGATATGATGTTGAAGGAATTTTTGAAGAAAACAAACGTTAGTTAAGAAAATCATCTTCGAAAGTCATTTGTGAGTTACTCACTTATTTTGCTTGCCTTGATTCTACGAATTTTGCTGGTTACAAACGTCGTTGCCGTGAAAATTGTTCGTTTCGTTTTCAAGCGAAACTAACATTATTTGAGCTATCAGTCAACGAGTAAAGCAAATAGATTCGTGTTTCCGTCAGTCAAATGCACAAAAATCTGATGGTTTTACTACTGACAATGAACAAATCTTGCTGGTGAATATTTCGTTCTTAATTGTGCTTGTGCTTGCGTTCGTTTTCACTTGTACAGAATTCTTATGCTTGCGCTTTTGCTTGCGTCGCTAGTGAAAACCAGGCTTAAGGCCCGTTTACACAGGCGATTTTTAGTGCAATTTTTGTCGCACTTGTCGATGCAATTTTTGTCGCGCGCAGGTTGCATTTTCAAATCGCATGTGTAAACGGGCGGCGATTTCAGTGCGATTTGCTCGCGATTTGTCGCGCGATGTCGCAGAGGTTTCGAACATTTTCGAAAACTGATGCAACTTGGCGGCGATTTTTGGGAAATCACAGCAAATCAAAGCAATTGTCGCACAAGAATCGCACAGGAAATCGCCGCTGGTTTACACTTGCGAGAAAAGTTGCATTGGAGAGCGCGACAAAAAATCGCATCAAAAATCGCATGTGTAAACGGGCCTTCAGGCTTCAAATTGCTGCTTTCTTATTGGTACATAAAAATATAGCGTAGCGCATGCCCATAACATTCTTTAAGTCCTGATATTTAGGTCTTATTATTCACGATAGCCGCCATGTTGGTTTTTATATTATTAAAAGGCGTAACTCACCCTACGCGAAGGAAACATTCAAAAATCAAATGTTTCCGATACGGAAACTTTTGTTTCCGGTCCCCCGATGTTGTCTGTTTACGTCACCGGAAACACGAAACCAAAATGTTTCCGGAACGTTACCTCGTGTTTCCGCAAGTGTTAACACGAACTTACGCTTACGGAAACAAACGTTTCATTCAACGGAAAATTGACGGAAACATACAAAAAAGTGGTCCGGTTCCGTTGTGTCCGCAGCGACGGAAACATGGCTAGACGTCATGTAACCGGCAACGGAAACACGTGTTCGCCGTCGTGTTTCCGCAACGGTGTCACATGTTTCCGTAATGTTTCAGTTTGCGGATTCTTAGGCCCGTCCACACTTATGCATTTTCGTTTGAAAACGCATACTTTTTATACGTTTTTACCGATCGTCCACACTAAAACGATCAAAAACGGAGAATGAAATCGATGAGGTTTTCGAAAACGCTTTTCAAAGTGGAGACTTATGAAAACGCAGGTCTATCGTTTTAGTGTGGACGGCAAAAACGGAGCTTTTCAAAACGCTTACGTCACAACTAGTAATGCATAGTATTGCTGACGCTATTGGAGCATGCGTATTGAACAGAAAAACGTCCGAGCAGAGCCTGGTGATGAAAACGCATCTTTGAATCATCGTTTTTCAGCTCCTAGTGTGGACGCAGATCTTTTTATCCGTTTTCGGGGAATCAAAAACCGGAAGTTTTCAAAAATGCATTAGTGAGGACGGGGCCTTAGTGTTTCGTCCTGTGTAAAAACGCAATGGATGTTGAAAGTCTGCGGAGATACTTTGTCCCCCTAGGCTAAATAGGGTTAATGACAGATGTTGTTAATGGGAAAATTAATTGTTCCTAAAAAGCCCCAATGGGGATGTTTAATATGCATGCATGACTTTCGCCCATCAAATACAATATTTTTGCAAGTAGAATATTTCTGTCGATTGTCTTTCCTTAGCTTTTATTCAAAAGAATAAATGTTTTTATACGGTTAATACCACTGGCTTATTTTGCAATGAAGTTTGGCTGTCATCTTTGAAGGGAAAAGGGATCAAAAATACAATATTTTCGCAAGTAGAATATTTCTGTTGATAGACTGGATAGAGGCCGCACCGCGCGCTTAATATCAGGTAACAGGTAGCTCTTAAGGCCGAATTAGACGGTACGATTTTTGCCTACAACCATCGCATGCAACCTTCTCACGTCATGCTTACGACATGAATTGTGTCGTGTAATTTCATCCTACAACTCACTCAAGTCTGTTGTGTGCGACAAGAAAAAAGTTGTAGAGTTTTAAAACTTGTTTTAAAATCCTGCGACAGTCGTAGCGAAAATTGTACAAAATACCTCACCGTGCGGGAGTCTGTGGGGAAATTTGTGGGGGAGACGGTGCGTAATTTGGACCAAAACATGGCGGACGAGTCAATCATGGGGAAGATAAAAAAGGAAAAGATCACCTTTACTGACGAGGAAGTAGATGTTCTCATCGGTCTGTGGAGCAAGGAAATGGTTTTGTTCAACTGTAAACACCAGGACTACTTCAAAAAAGATGCGAGAAATGCAGCAACACAGCGAATCTTGCAAAACCTGAACAAGGAAGGTAAGCACCTTTGGTATTGTTTTTATATTTTTCAAACTGTCCAAATTAAAGATTAATTTGGATTGTTTTCGAATGGACTTTTCTTATCGAAAGTATCCAATTACTCAGAAATTGGATAGTTTCTTTTAGCCAATCAAAGCTCAAGAAAAACAATAGAAATGTAATTTTATCCTATCAGCGCGCAGCTTAGTCCTCGTTTCAAAATGGCGGGCGATGGGTCAGATTGATCTTTGTTTGGCGACGTTTTCAGTTAAAAATTAGATCGGTTTAGTTGACAAGGAACTACACGAAGGCATTTACAGATTTCCAGAAGTATCTAGAGAAAATTTAACTCATGCGAGAATAAGATGTCAACAAAAATACTCAAAAAGGTACATCAACATGGATCGAAGTGTTTGACAAGCAAGGCAGCTAGAACACATCGTATTCAATGAACTAACTGGACGAAATACTGCCGGTGCAAGTTCTCTGCTAAGGTGAGAAGGAAGGACGGAGAGGAATATGAACCAGAAGTTTAGCGGTTATGCAAGCTGGTTTAGATAAATATCTTAAAAACAATGTTCGTACGGACATCACTATAAGTTTGGTATGATATAATTAACAAGTAACAGGACTACATGCTTGTCCAATTTGGAAATAATTGAATTCAAAATATTCCTCTGACTGCCAAATTGGACTCGGCCTACGGCCTCGTCCAATTTTGGCAGTCCTTGGAATTTTTTTCATCCAATTATTTCCAAATTGGACAGCATGTAGTCCTATTACCTATACAAATTACAGAAAAATAATCTCAAATCATTAGTTTTTAGCTTAACAATTCCACACAAATGCTTCACCGTTTAATAGGTTGAGACTGAGGAAGTACAGTATTTCTGTATTATTGTTCATGCAGTAATTAAGCTTTTAACTTATATGTTTGTGGTGAATCTTCTCTAAAGTTAAATACCGGTACTTGATTTTTTTGATGTTTTTTTTTTAAATTATTTTTATTGTATTATTTTTAGCTCCAGCAATAAAATATTGAAATTCTATGTTGACAAAATAAAGTAAAACGAAATACAATTTTGATTTTATGTTTTCAAAACATGTCAAAAACCCCTGATATAGTGGATATAATTACAAAGTTAGTGGTTATATATCGTGGGTTTATGAAAACCGCTGTAAAAATAAATTATTTTTATTCCATATATTAATATATGATATATGATTTTAAAAATTATTTTTATTCTATATATATAATTCTAAATATAGACAAAATAAAGTAACAAAATATTGTTATTTAATTCTGGCCATTCCTTGCTATATCTTCTAGGTCTTTCTCAAGAAGACCTGGTAAAAAAAATGGGATCACTCCGCTCCTACTTTGGAAAGCAAGCCTTTCTTCTGGTGGGATTGCTTCTCTCATGTTTGTGTCTTTTTTCTTGATTAATGGTGTGATTTTATGCAAAAGGTCCTGTAATACATATAGAACATAACAATTTAATAGATTTCATTATTTAAAAGATTATAGATATTATTGTTAGACAATTGAGCTTCATTCGTTGATTTTGATTAAGCAGTTTTTTCGTAAGTTCAAGAAAGCATAAATTTTATATTGATTAGATCATAGTGTACAATTTTAATTTAAGCTAATTACTATGTACACTGTATGTTGTTAATATTTTCAAAAGTAACAGACAGTGCTCTTTTTTCCTTTAGATATATTAGGCTCATAGCTTTAAAATTTTCAGATTTCCTCTTCGCAAGTAACATTTTCATTATCATTGAAACTAAATTAAAGAGTTTGTTGAAATTGTTCAATTCAGACTACATCACTTTGATCTTCGCGTCGATCGAAATTAGTGATGAATTAAAATGAAGCCATTTCTTCAAACTTATAAGAAAAATAAAAGTAACACACAGTGTCAACAAGAATGTGATATAATACACAATCAGCAACGAATTAAACAGGTCGAAAATCTAGAATTTTTTTCAAGATTAAAATACCGTACCTCAAATGTTGTAGCATCCATTCGTAGATATCGCCGATAGTTTCCTTCGTCTTCCAAGCGTAACTCTTGAATAATTTCTCTAAACGCTCCCATGTCCTTCCTCCGTTTCAACCATTCCTTCTCTCTTGTCTTTCTTTGCCTTATCTTTTTCCTTCGCCGCAACAAACAACAAACAACCGTAGCCGCCGCAACAAACCCTGCGTCGGCCATCTTGTTAATTTGTTGTGGGTCCCAGTCCCGATCGATCAAAAATTAATGAATCGCAGGCGATTTTCGCGAGTTGTAAGTGAAATGTTGTAGATGTGTGATTCTGACCTAAGTCATGTCGTAAGCATGACGTGAGAAGGTTGCATGCGATGGTTGTAGGCAAAAATCTTACCGTCTAATTCGGCCTTTAGAAGGCCTTTCATGATTGGTCTATCTTGTTTGTGGTGTACCAATTATATAACGTGACCTTCACGTCAAGAATATCAATGTCCAATAACATGCGCCGTTATATGTCACGGTTAAAATCTCGACAAACCGGCTGCTTTTCCCACCAAAACTCTGAAAACTGCAGCTCAGTTACCATAAGGTCAACAAAACATCTTCGGGGTTGTTTTCTTTCTGTATTATACAAGGTAAGCCACCGCTTTCATAGTATTTTAGTAATACTAAACGTCATCATTTTTGACAAGGTAATACCAAAGTGTTACGTTTAATCCAGCACCGGTGTAATTTACAATTTATGCCTTTTACTGAATAGAGTTTTAGTTGAATTGCTGGAATGTTGAGCTCGGTTTGCAGGGCAGGAAGAACATAACCACCAAATGGATAAATCTGGCTATGTGCCCTTCCTTGAACACAGCCGTTTTAATAAGTCAATAAAATTGATCAAATGACAAAATTTGATAAGGAATTGATAGTATGCCCAGCAAAGGTGGGGTCTAAAAGCGCCAGCTCAAGAAGCAAATGGACCGGACATGGGGAGGAGGAGGGTTAAAAGTTAAAAAGGCTGCCTGGTCAAGCGAGAGATCTGCGAAGACTGACCTCTCAAAGGTTAACCTCGTGCTATTGAAAATACTTACCAGGGGGTTACTATAATTGACTCCCCCTCCGCATGAACTGTGCACGTGCTTCTGGCATGCTTTATTAATTGTTACATAACTATTAATCGTGCAAGACATAAAATTTTTATTGGCTAGCCAATGACTCCTTTATGCCTTTTACTGAATAGAGTTTTAGTTGAATTGCTGGAATGTTGAGCTCGGTTTGCAGGGCAGGAAGAACATAACCACCAAATGGATAAATCTGGCTATGTGCCCTTCCTTGAACACATAGCCGTTTTAATAAGTCAATAAAATTGATCAAATGACAAAATTTGATAAGAAATTGATAGTATGCCCAGCAAAGGTGGGGTCTAAAAGCGCCAAAAGCCTACTTGGGTAAAGGAGGCAACCCCACCCCAACATAACAGCAAGATCACTGGTCCAAATAAGTAGATGGAACAATACTTGATATATTTAAGAATATAGCCAGACAGTGCCCCTGCAACTGTCTGGGTACACTAAACAATTCTTGTGATAATATTAGAATATAGTCAACAGTGCCCCTGCAACTGTCTGGGTACACTAAACAATTCTTGTGATAATATTAGAATATAGTCAACAGTGCCCCTGCAACTGTCTGGGTACACTAAACAATTCTTGTGATAATATTAGAATATAGCCAGACAGTGCCCCTGCAACTATCTGGGTACACTAAACAATTCTTGTGATAATATTAGAATATAGCCAGACAGTGCCCCTGCAACTGTCTGGGTACACTAAACAATTCTTGTGATAATATTAGAATATAGTCAACAGTGCCCCTGCAACTGACTGGCTACACCAATTAAGAAATTAAGCAATTCTCGTAATATATCAGAATATAGTCCAACAGTGCCCCTGCAACTGACTGGCTACATCCAAAAAAAACTGTCCGGCCATAATCTGCACCCACACACCGATCAGGAAGTTGGGCTAGGAATGCGAATATACTTCTTAAATGTATAAGACCTCCAGCGCCCATAAGACGGATCTGGGTGTCTGACAACCACATTCAGCCACATGTGAAGCTGCACCTATAGGGAAGCTATGTCCCTTATATTTAGAAGGGTCCAACCACAGTATTGAACTGCAAGAGATAACAGCTCTGAAAATGCAGTCCTAGTCACCGGTTTCCCATACAAGGTTTAAAATAATGGGCCATCAGCTGGCCACGCAAATCGATATAATCTAGAACTGACTGTACAGGGCAAACACGACAGCATCTAAGGTATCAGTCAGCTTGTCAACTTGACTAAGCTGCAGGACATTCGGTGATTGACAATTACAGTGTATCCAGTCATTTCACCTATTTGCAAAAATGTGAAGAATGCCATTGAACACATTGCGTTAAACATGCAACTTTTGATGTGGGGTGCATGATATAGAGGAAGATACCTGAGCCAGTTTTGCCATTATTGACAAAGGACTATAATATTACAATAACTCTAAGCGCACCAGAGCCGGACACGTAAACCCCAAAAAACCAACTGTTGGAAAAAATAGGGACCGTGTACCCCCGACCAATGCAGTGGTGCTACCTTTAGGGTTTTAAGGTGTTTTAACTAAGAGATAAACGACTAAAATATGCGGCTAAAACTGTTGATAATAAGCCTTGAGGTATTACAATAAACAACTAAGACGAGAGTTAACTTGCTTGAACAGTACTAGAGGCGGCGAGGCTGACCGTAGAATGACACAAATCTATCAACAGACTCTTTTCAAATTCGCGAATTGTGATCCCCTGCGCACTACACTAGTACCCGGTTCTCTGTACCGTGCCGGCAAAATATTAATTTATGCCAATCAAGATTATCACAAATTACATTATTTGCCGAAAGGAAGGCTCGACCAGGAACCACTACGGAGCATGCAAAATTTAGGAGACCGAGAAGAGACTGTACTTCTCTCAGTCTCACCTTTTCATGCCTCGAAAAGTCAGTAATCAAAGAAATACATTTAGGCAGGACCCTCTAGTGGGTACCTTGAGGTATAGACACCTACAAACACTTGGAATGCAGAAGACCAAAAACTTCAATAGTGGAGATAGACTTCACCTTACTGGTTGGCTCCAGACAAAGAGTAGGCGTTGAACTCCCATTTGCACTAGCAACACTGATATTGTGTTGCCTTTCTGTTGGGGCCGAATGAAGGAGTTGCCCAAAGTCAAAGTAATCACTAGACCATATCTTGGCCTTGATTTTCGGATCAAGTCGTGCATCAATTGAATTAGTCATTGAATTAAAAACACTGGGAGGCCTACTCTCTGTTGGGAGATCCCTACTGTATGTATGGCATACTTGTTACTGAATGCAGAGCAGATGCCACAGACCCCTGTACTGCAGTATCTGCTGCGGCATTAAGGCTAATACCAGGTAAAATTGTACCATGTGGTGGTATTGCTGAAAGACCATGCTCTGGTAAGCCCAAGAATGGCTGTAAAGAGGCTGACGCCACACAGGAAACTACCGTCGCATTTTGGCCAATGATACTGGGAGGCAGAGCCAAGACCTCAGGAAGAGCTCCATGAGGATTAGTGCCAGCTGGTAGAGTGCCAGTCGGTAGAGTGCCCAGACCGGTTTGTATTGCCCTGGTATTGTGCCGAGGTTGGTCGGATTGCTTGCGCATGGGTGGCATGTTTGAAACTGAAACAGGAGCACTGGAATATACTAAGACATTTGTTATCCCTAAATGCCATCACAATTAACAACGTACCCTGGTAGACAGATGTACAACAGAAAAAATAGACATGCACACATACAACATGAGCGCAGCAGGGTAAGCATGGCAGACCGTACACACAAAGTCGCCGCAAATCACAAGTTGCAAACCCCATATGCTGCAAATAATTAATAGGCGTATTGAAAACAACATGTGGTTGGCATTGCAACAACACACAAATCGCTCACGCCAATAATAGTATACCTGCATGAAATTGTAATAACATGTGGCTGGCATTGCAACAGCACACAAGCTGATCAAATTAATACAAACATGCAAGGTAAAATAACATGTGGCTGGCATTGCAACAGCACACAAGCTGGTCGAATTAATAATATAAATGTACAAACATGCAAGGTAAATAAAATAACATGTGGCTGGCATTGCAACAGCACACAGATTGGTGAAATTAATAATACAAACACGCAAGTTGGAATAAAATACATGTACCATGTGGCTGGCATTGCAACAGCACACAAGCTGGACGTCAAATTAATAATACAAACATGCAAGGTAAATAAAATAACATGTGGCTGGCATTGCAACAGCACACAAGCTGGTCAAATTAATAATACAAACATGCAAGGTAAATAAAATAACATGTGGCTGACATTGCAACAGCACACAAGTTGGTCAAATTAAAAATACAAACATGCAAGTTGGAATAAATAACATGTGGCTGGCATTGAAACAGCACACAAGTTGGTCGAATTAATAATACAAACATGCAAGGTGAAATAAAACACCATGTGGCTGGCTGACATTGCAACAGCACACAAGTTGGTCGAATTAATAATACAAACATGAAAGGTGAAATAAATAACATGTGGCTGGCATTGCAACAGCACACAAGCTGGTCGAATTAATAATACAAACATGCAAGGTGAAATAAAATACCATGTGGCTGGCTGACATTGCAACAGCACACAAGTTGGTCGAATTAATAATACAAACATGAAAGGCGAAATAAATAACATGTGGCTGGCATTGCAACAGCACACAAGCTGGTCGAATTAATAATACAAACATGCAAGATGAAATAAAATACCATGTGGCTGGCTGACATTGCAACAGCACACAAGCTGGTCGAATTAATAATACAAACATGCAAGGTGAAATAAAATACCATGTGGCTGGCTGACATTGCAACAGCACACAAGCTGGTCGAATTAATAATACAAACATGCAAGGTGAAATAAAATAACATGTGGCTGGCTGACATTGCAACAGCACACAAATGCAAGTTGGTCGAATTAATAATACAAACCTGCAAGGTGAAATAAAATACCATGTGGCTGGCATTGCAACAACACACAAGCTGGTCAAATTAATAATACAAACATGCAAGGTAAATAAAATAACATGTGGCTGGTATTGGAACAACACACAAATTGGTGAAATTAATAATAGAAACATGCAAGTTGGAATAAATAACATGTGGCTGGCATTGCCACAGCACACAAGTTGGTCGAATTAATAACATAAACATGCAAGGTGAAATAAATTAACATGTGGCTGGCATTGCAACAGCACATAAGCTAATCAAATTAATAATACAAACATGCAAGGTGAAATAAAATAACATGTTGCTGGAATTGCAACAGCACACAAATTGGAATAATTAACATGTGGCTGTAATAATTACAGCCACATGTTAATTATTGCTGTTGCAATTATTGCAACAGCACACAAGCACACAAGCTGGTCAAATTAATAATGCAAACATGCAAGTTGAAATAAAATAAGAGGTGCCTGCAGGATTGCAACAGCACACAAGCCGGTCAAATCAATAATACAAAAATGCAAGTTGGAATAAATTAACATGTGGCTGGAATTGCAACAGCATCCAAGCTGGTCAAATTAATAATACAAACATACAAGTTGAAATAAAATAACATGTGGCTGGCATTGAAACAGCACACAAGCTGGTCAAATTAATAATACAAACATGCAAGTTGAAATAAAATAACATGTGGCTGGCATTGCAAAAGCCACACAAGCTGGTCAAATTAATAATACAAACATGCAAGGTGAAATAAATTAACGTGACTGAAATTGCAACAGCACGCAAGCTGGTCAAATTAATAATATAACATGCAAGTTGAAATAAAATAACATGTGGATGCCCTTGCGACAGCACACAAGCTGGCCAAATTAATAATACAAACATTCATGTTGAAATAGAATAACATGTGGATGGGATTTCAACAGCACACAAGCTGGTCAAATTAATAAATAAATAAGCTTACCAACATGCAAGTTGAACGAGAAAGGGACGAGATTTCACGATGTTTTCAAGTAAATGCCTACGGAATTTCCTCGAGTACAACAGAGACCTAGTAGTTGAGAAGAGTGGCTCGATCGTTGAATTCGACATCGGGGTGACCAGTAGTCAACGCTGTATGACCTGACAAACTCCGACAACGCACACAATGGAACCCGGCTCGAATGTGCAAAACAAGCTCGTGAATCGAGGAACCGATCACCTCGGGTTTGGCGCCGCTAAGATCGTTAGAACCGATCTCAAGAATCAAAATATCGGGACATGTTCTCGCTAAAAATACAGATCGTTCCGTTTGAACGCTGACTGCCGCCGACGCCATGCAAATCAACAGTGACAGAATTTCCTTTGGGCACGCTCAACGAAGCCTGCATCCAAATCTAGCTTAAGATGCTTCACCAATGGATGGCCAAGGATAAGTACCTTTGGCAATTTAGCATTCATAATGCCAATATAAATGGAGGAATTATTACGCACCCTAAAAGTTAAAAAGGCTGCCTGGTCAAGCGAGAGATCTGCGAAACCTGACCTCTCAAAGGTTAACCTCGTGCTATTGAAAATACTTACCAGGGGGTTACTATAATTGACTCCTCCTCCGCATGAACTGTGCACGTGCTTCTGGCATGCTTTATTAATTGTTACATAACTATTAATCGTGCAAGACATAAAATTTTTATTGGCTAGCCAATAACTCCGAAATGGTCATCAGTGTATGTACAGTTTGAGACGTTACACTCAAGAAGTTTGGCCGTGTCGCCCATAAAGCCCCGTAAGCGCTCAGTTTTAATACAAAGTACCCAAACCTATGTATCAATTTAAAGATTATAAAATGGAGAAACACATAAAATTACTTCGTCGACAGAGTAAAAATTAGAAGCGATACGGCACTTTAAACGCAAAAGTAACCGATGTTTATGACGCGAATTACCCGCGCTACCATTTCGCTCCACGAAACTACCAGTAGTCGCATGATATTAAACAGACACTGTCCTCAAAAAACCGTGTTGGGAATTTTCGAAATTCGATTTAGTTTTTAAAGTAATTGGCGCGAACGCAAAAAGGATCGGATAGAAAACCGTATGCAATCTTCCGATCGCTTTAATTTTGTTTTGAAAATAGTCTCTGTTCTTTCTGATGCGCTGGGAAGGAGCGGCGAGTGGTAAATTCAAGAGTTTGGGAGATGGCGAGACTAGATAATTTTTTTCTGCGAGCCCGAGAACTTTTGGTTGCGGGCCGGTCTCCTTTTTTAAATTTTTAAATTTTCAAGCTCAGCTGACATTTCCAAGGCTACAAACAAATGTTTACAAAACACACAAAATTAATAACTTACTTACAAACAAGTTATTATTATTGTTTCTTCTATTGTGGCTAAACTGGAAAACATATGTTTCGGACACTGTCCGGGAAGCAAGAATTTTTTTGTCATAGCAAAATTAGCTTTCTCTGGAAATTTGAGCCCGATACTTAGATACTCTTTGTGCCGAATGCTTCTTGAAAAACTCAAACGTTTACAAAGAACTAATGTATGGCTCAATAGCACTTTTCGCAGTCTTTGATAGCTGATATTTCCGGCCTAAAGCATTAAGTGCAAATCTCTTTCAACCTTTGAAGTCAATCCGTAATTGGCACGATGCCTTACGACACTACATTATTCGTGCTAATGAAACAAAATATAAACAACGACGTTAGCAAAGAGTTTCCTATTTGGTTTAAAGATAGTGCATTTTGCTATTGGGTAGAGAACGTACAAATCCTTATTCAATATGCAAGCTGAAACCCCGCAAACTGAGCGTGGTTTGATGTCGAAGCGAAAAGAGTTCTACCGAGTTGATAGCTGTTGAAGGCTAGCACCTGTTTGAAAGAAAATTTTTTATCCGATAGAAAGAGGAGCCTGTGCGCTATTTGTCGTGATCAGGGAGGATATATCAAGTAGAAACCCACTACTCAAATGTTATCAGCACATGCGGGATGAAAACCATCAGATTTGTGGCATTACACACAGTACGTGTCCAGAACTCAGACAACAAAACGCACGTTCATAATATTCTGCTCTATCAATAGACAAAATTGACGTACCAAGGAAACAGATTAATTTGTGTTGATGGCAATAAAATATATAAACATACTTTGAAATAAAAATGAAACGTCAACTAAAAAAGTACTTGAAAATATATTTTTGATAATTTCAAGGGAAGTTTTAATATACAATCACCTCTTTTTTTCTTACCCAAGGAAATTTTGTTCTTGCTGGGGCCTTAACATAGGTAGTTGGAGCTGAACCAGATGCACCAACGCCGTCGTGTTTTTCGGCTTGAGTTTCTTGCTATATCGGACTGTTTTCTTAGGGACAATTCATGTCAGATTGGTCTATTTAAACACATTACTCTATCTACAACATACAAAACGTTCTGATATGGACTCAGAAAAAGCGCCTAATTTTCACGTTGGTAGAACATAAAAGGCTGAAGTTTATTGAAGGAAAATGGAAAATTTAATTGAAAAATACAATAACTTGGCACAGAAGGCAATTCATTTCGAGTCACCTGCAACTTCGAAACAATAGAAGAAAACAATTAAAACTTTCAATATGAGAACGTTGTATAATTATGCCTAAATGTCAGAATTGTCGTCAAATATGCGATTAAATTCAACAGTCCAAGCTTTTAATAAATATCATATATAAACACGCAATGAAAGAAAAACGCTTGATGTTTAATTTTCTACCGCTAAATTTCCATTAAAACCCTCCAAAGTTTTAATGTCTCTGTATACTTATTAAATAGAAACTCAAATTGCTGGTGATGTTTCAGCTGGTTTAAAGCTACATAAAGGTTATTACATTTAATTAGCGTTAGAAAATACACACCATGCATGTCGGTTTGCATAATGAATCAACATATTCAGCCTTAAGGTGATGTTACACGAGACGATTTAATTATTTGCAGCGACGATTTTTAGCGCAACAAAATTAACGACAGGTATGTACACGAAACATCTAATTTTTGAGAATTTCGCGGGTTTTCCAACAATCCGCGAAAGGAGCCATGAAAATTAATAGACTCTAACGAAAAAATATATTCCCGAAAATTTACCCCATTGGGAGCCCTTTACCGACTCCATTTATTCAGATCAATGAATTTCAATCAAATTGATTACAAAGTCGTCTTTACAACTTCACTGATAACGAAGAATCTTTGCGATCTATTTTTTGCATATCAACAACTTTCTAGACATCTATAAAAGATAAACTTTTAAAGCGACCTAACATCTCTTACATGAAGACCTTTAAGACTGCAAAGCTAAAGTTTGAAGAAAATTCTATAATTCTATGAATGCGTTTATAAAATATATTGGCTTGAATATTTTCTAGCCTTACTGCCTGTGTTTTTCTAACAGATTAAAACTACAATATTTTAACATGCATATATTATACCAATGGCATAAAACTCCTTTCCTTGAAGGTTTCATCCAGTTTGCTTCACTATTTAGCTAGATTTCAGTTGTAGTAATCAAAAGCAATGTCTTAAATGTGCTTTTTTAACGTAAAGAATCTTGATCAAAAAACTAGTTGATCCGGGTTTTTTTTAAATCTTTTGATCTCAAGCCTAACGTGTAATGAATGCAATATCTCTGTAAATTTCAAGCGCATTGAACCATTTTAAGGGCGCAAAATATAAATAAAGTATAGTGGACCTTAGCATTATTTGTTGATTTGTTGAAAGCTGGTTTATGTCAGGACTTCGTTTTTGGTCTATATTCTATATATTTGTGTTCTTTTAATCAACAAGTTTGCCGTACCTGATTGCTACCCCTCGTTTCTGCCGGAGCGATCGCGGAAATTCTGTTCTTAGCCGTACAATAGCAAAAATAGAGTTTTATTCCGAAAAGATGACAACTTAATAATTAGTTCTGACATCCAACATCGCCGACGTGCAAACCACTAATAAAATGATTTTCTTTTTACAATAAAATTTCAAAGGCTTTTAGCATAGAAAATCAGTGGGACGACTTCCATGGAAAATATTTCCAAACACCACTGAAACGAGAAATGATGTTCGCATTCAAAATGTTTTGATTTTATACAAATAACAGAGCAAACCGCCCTCATGGAAAATTTGAATACTGAGTAGCATACAGTAAATTAAAGTACTTTTGATTGAATTATTCCACAAATGTCAATCGATCAATAAGCACTTACTTTAAGGCTTCAAGGGAAACAGTGAGTTTTGTTTCCCCGAGACCCTCAATGTTTTCTTTCTTTTTGTTATACCTCCCAATTCAAAAATAAAAAAAAAAATCATATGGCTAAGACAATAAAAAAATATGAATATGAATAGATGAAAATCATATATTTGAACTGCGGATAAACATGAGTGAAATTTGTGATCCTCGCAGTGTGCTTGGAAAAGCAACCTGAGAAAATTCAGGCGTTGAACGAGATTCAAACCCAAATATATAATGATTTTCATCTATTCATATTCATATGTAATCACTATCATCGGGTATGTTAGGAACTCGCAATTGACCCTCTATTCATCTGGCTTGATAGCTCAGTGGACAGAGCATTGCACCGGTATCGCAAGGTCATGGGTTCGAATCCCGTTCAAGCCTGAATTTTTCAGGTTGCCTTTTCAACTGCTTAAGTTGAGAGCACACTGCGAGGATCACAAATTTCACTCATGTTTATCCGCAGTTCATAATATTAATTTTTCAGAACGTTTCGGGCTACAAAATTGGCAAATTTCCCTTATTTACTCATTTTGTCGCGCACTTAAAAGTTATAAACAGCTTTCATTCACCTTTGCCAAGGAGCACTGCGACCCAACCAGAAAATTTCCCGCCTTTTTGTTCAACATGTGATCGGTTATCTCCCCAGTTTCTTCTCGTTTTCTTTCTTTGTTGTAAATTCATTCAAATTTGCGGTAGTGGTCAAATGATAAAATATTTATTGACTGAGTACAACACAACAATCTACTGTGTAATACATTCGGATATTTTGCGTGTTTTTTCTTCCTTACAAGGTAAAATGACATCACAGTCGAATAATTTCTTCCCGTGCATGTGTCAGTCAATAAGTATCTTATTACATGAAATTTTGGCGACACGTTAATTTAGCGATTTTGAAAAATCCATATTTAGCGGCACTTTAATTTAGCGATTTTTCGTAAATTTTGGAACATAAGTCACTTAATTTTCGCGATTTCACGAACGGAAACTAAAACTAGAACATTTATGTGATAAAATCATAAACATCAATAGCTTCATTTAAATCACTTTAATGCGATAAAAACAAAAATCATACAACGTTCTGAAACTTAATTTTGAACGAAACAAACGAAACTGCAACTGTAATGTCATACTTTAATGTTGTCCTCACTCATTTGCATTTTCACACAAAGTCAATGCTCCTTTTACTGTGCACGAGACATCTGTTACACGTCATAATCGAACGTCAAACAGCATGATTGTGTGAAACTGACCAGATAGCGGAATTTCATATTGTACTCACTTTAATTAGCGACGATTTAAATTTAGCGACGCTTAATTTTGGTGCATTTTAATTTAGCGATTTTTAAAAAAATCGCTAAATTCACTAAATTTAAGTGTCGCCAAAATTTCATGTAATAAGGTACACATTAACTGATTACATACACTCTTCTGACCGCGCGCTAGAAAATTAAAGAATTTTAAAAAGGCTCGAAAAAAAAACTGATTATTTTGATGAAAATGCACATTGAGTCGTATTACTTTTACCTGAATAACCTTTATGCAATACTCTCATAAAATTAAAATTAGTTTACAGTAGAACCCCGCTAATTCGGATAACTCGAACACTCCGCTAATCCAAACACCGACCCATTTCCCCTGGATCAACTCGAACCCCCACCATCTCGAACAAGAAATCGTTTCACCTGGGAGCTTGAGTTTGTCCACTGTATAATATTTTGACAGGTGTTTTAATTTGTAAAGAGCCGTCCTGAAATTTTCTGACAACTTTGTAAGCAATTTTAATATAGTTTGAAAAGGTGTTTACAAGTGTTCAAAGTAAAAGTTAGCGTTAAATTTCAAAATGATCGATGAAAAACAGGAATTTCAGTGCTTATAAGATCGCGGTGGACGCCGCTAAACAAAGCGATGAGAAATACCGGTGAGTTTGACGATTTGAGATCCTCTGGTTCTCCTGTTGAATAACGATACAAAACCCGTTTATTTGCCAATTTGAGTTTGCACACGGCAAACAGTCGTTTTCAAACGATTCTTATTCAACCATTTTCATCCCTTAGGGTAAATAAAGCCAAGAAACGATGAACATATCAGCTGCAACTAGCTCAAATCTAAAAACGTCTACGGAGGACCTTCCTTCAAAAGTGAAAGGCATCATTTGGTGCGGGGTTTTTGCGTTGGAATCCCTCTTCATTGTCGTCGGAAACTTGCTCACGATTGTTCTCTTTGCAACCAACAGAAAACTTCGTAAGAGAAGCTTACTAATAGCCATAAACATGGCCTTTGCTGATGCGATGATAGGAATTGTGTGTATACCTCTTACTACCTACGTAAACATTGGAGGAGCTTATCAACTATGGACACCAGATACCTCTTTGGGTATTATATTTGATATCATCCAAACCGTTTTCGGACAGGCCTCATTAATCTCCGCCGCCTTAATATCGGGTGAAAGATTTTTTGCCATTTATTGGCCGCTTAAGCATCAAATACTGCCGGTGCGAGCATACTACATTGTTATTTTCGTAATTTGGGTACTTTCTATCATTGTTACCACGGTTTTCCTGTCATTAATTCTCTTTAAGTCAAAAAACCATGCATTCTATACTTTAATGCCATGTTATTTGATTCTACTTCTCATTGTGTGCTTCTGTAACTGTGGTATTTGGAGAAAGTTTCGATTAAGAGGTAACACTTTGCAACAGCGTAGAGGAACGCTGAACCGTCGTTTGACGACAACCCTGTTGTTTGTGTCGATTGTTGCTTTGATGTCGTGGCTTCCCTCTATTATATACGAGTCCCTTCCTACGTTAATGGCGTTGAGTTTCTTCTATTATATTTCAACTCTCTTGTCAACCCAGTCGTGTACACCTTAAAAATCGCTGAATTTAGACAAGCGCTGGTTTTGTGCTGTTTAAGAACCAAATCTAAGCTGAATGGACAGAAAAATAGATGGTCTGACAGATGGACACAAAGATGGATGGATAGGCAGAGTCAGTGCGTGTCTGCCCCTTTGGCAAGCGCAACACAGCTAAAAACATTGACAGCCGGAACATGTCATCTACAGCTGGCGTTTGAAAATGGTGCTATGGAGACGAAACTGTGAGCAACGTACGTGCGTGTAAATTATCTTGAAAGAAATAAAACAAAAAGCTGTACACAGTTGAACTCGTGGCGTCTTAACCCGTTGCAATATTGATTCCCGAGTGTTTTGTGTACTTTTACGGAAAAACAAACACTTAAAGTAATTATTATATCTATTCATTCACCGAAGAAGATCAGAGAAGACGATGATAAGTGCCGCGCGTGACAGCCGCGCAGGTAATGAATATCATTGCTACCCATCAGGTGACCTAGTAGAGTTGGCCTTCAACGTGTAGACCCCAAACTTTCAAAAGGAGATAGGTTGAATTAACTGTACATCCAAACATTTAGCAGCGTGGAGTAGACACATGTCCCCAAAGGGAACCTATCTCTGTAAACGGAGACCACGTCTGACAGTGTTCTGTTAGAACTGACTGTATGGATGTGGATACAAGTACTTTTATGGTTTGGGGTAGACCAGGATAGACCTCAAAATATCAAAAGGAGATAGATTGAGTTAACTGTACATCCAAACATTTGGCAGCGTGCGCTAGACACATGCCCCCAAAGGGAGCCTATCTCTGTAAACGGAGACCACGTCTGACAATGTTCTGTTTGAACTGACTGTATGGATGTGGATACAAGTACTTTTAAGGTTAGGGGTAGACCAGGATAGACCTCAAAATATCAAAAGGAGATAGATTGAGTTAACTGTACATCCAAACATTTGGCATCGTGCACTAGACACATGCCCCCAAAGGGAGCCTATCTCTGTAAACGGAGACCACGTCCGACAATGTTCTGTTAGAACTGACTGTATGGATGTGGATACAAGTACTTTTTTTAGCCAATCATTTATAACCATGTAATTTTCAAATTTTAGGAGCCGTTACAATATTTTCTTTCAGTACATCCCTGACCCTGAGGAATACTAATACTATTAGTCGATATATTGGCCATTAATAAATCTGCCCTTTGCTGTAGTGCCAGCCTTGCATTCAGTTTTGTATTTTCACATTCAAGTGACGCCTGGCACGAGATCTTTCACAAGGAAGATCCGGCAACTACCAGCAAGTTTAATTTCTGCGTCGTGTGGACCTCTGCATTCAAAGGTTTTTCTATTTACTTTTAAGGTTAGGGGTAGACCAGGATAGACCCCAAAATTTCAAAAGGAGATAGATTGAGTTAACTGTACATCCAAGCATTTAGCAGTGTGCACTAGACACATGCTTCCCAAAAGGAACCTATTTTTTGTTTTTCCGTTTGGCTTCTCAATATAGTTTGTTTTACAAAACTCTTCTGCCGCTTTCTTTTCTTTTCTATGCGCCTTGCAAACGCCGACATTATTCTGTATATTATGACATTTAATCACCCATATCACACTCGAAATCATCTACGGAACGCTATTTCTTTTTAGTTTAACTCGCAATCGTCGACGAAAGAACGCGGACCATTGTTGAATTGCTGTGTCCAAATTTAGTCAACGAAATGACTCGGCAGAGGTTTAAATACAACAACACGCAATCCGTTTTTTAATGGCCCACAAATGATCGAACCAAAATAGTACGTCCATGCGCCTCAAAAGCCAAGTAAGGTATAACCTGCCAGCAGCGCTCTCTTTTTGTCGGAGCGCGAGAGCGCGACCGCGCGAAAGTTGGCGCCGAAGGGAACGAGGAAGAGGAAAACAGACGCCCGTCTGCAAAAAAGTTTGAATCTGACTTTTTTCTGATTGGTTGTCAAACAAAACAGGCAGTGAGACTTCAGGTCTAAAGAATGGCGGCTGTCGTGTTGGATGTTCTGGATGATAAAAGTGAATAATAATAATAATAATAATAATAATAATAATAACAAGCAATTTTTATACCGCAATTTCCCAAAGGTTCAATGGCGCTTTACATAAAATCAATTAAAACTAAATACTCATTAAAAAACAAAATACCACTAAAAATTAATTATTTTAATATGCTTGTTTAAAAAGCCAAGGGATTCAATTTTTTTCTTAAAAGTGCCAGTGGTCGTACAGCTTCTTAAACCGATTGGTAACATGTTCCATAAAGTTGGTACACCAACAACAAAAGATCGCCCACCATAAGTAGTTAGATCGAATCGCGGCTTCTGGAGAAAGTTTTTTCCAGAAGATCGAAGGGTTCTAATAGGATTATATGGCATCAGAAGGTCCGTAATGTATTTAGGAGCTTTGCCATGGAGTGCTTTATGGGTGATAAGTAAAATTTTGAAAACAATCCTCTGTTCAATAGGCAGCCAGTGCAAACTCTTAAGTAGTGGAGTGACATCATGATCATATTTGCCTTTGAGATATAAAATAAGTCTAGCAAAACAGTTGAGAACAAGTTGAAGCCTTTTTAAAATACATTTCGGTTGATTGTATAACAAGGTATTGCAATAGTCAATCCTTGAGGTTACGAAGGCATGAACTATAATCTTGGTAGTATCATGAGTTAAAAACTTGCGAATTTTTGCGATATTTCGAAGGTGAAAAAAATGAAGATTTACAGACAGCCGTGATATGAGGTACAAAGGAGAGAGAGTCGTCCAATACTCTTCGCCGTGGAAGAGCAGTTTACAGTCTCACTTGCAATCGTCACGGTACCAAATAATGGTCGAGGAAGGTAGGACAAAGAAAGAACCAATAATTCTGTTTTATCCCTGTTCATCTTTAACTTGAATTTGAGAATTATTTTTTGCGAGAAGACGCTTTCACTCTGACCAGCCTGGTAGAATTTAATTCAAAGAGCGTTTGCTTATACCCAAAATGGCTTGAACTTGGAGTCAATCTGCTTGACGAATTATTGTGGAGCCGTTTTGATTGCACCGTCAGTTGCTTATCCTTGTGAGCTAAGAACGGTCTTGAGTTCGGCGACGAATCCTATCTCGTGAGCCTTGTTGCTGCAGAATGGATGTTTATTATTCCGACGCTCTTGATCAAATCTGATAAAATAATGCTGCTAATGTGCCACAGCACATTAGCAGAGCTTGTGATGCAATGATTTCGTCAGCGACATCTTAACTGATCGGAAAACCAGACATTTTTACTAGCAGCAGACTTAGTGACTTGCGCCTTCGTAAAATTTCCTGCCAAGCGCCAACTAAAAGCAACAAGCAACGCGATATCCGGTAAAATCTGATTCGCTACATTTTTCGATAATTAACATCGTTGTTGACAGATTTCTTAATTTGGGAGCGGCAGGTGGGTTGTTAAATAAATAGTCAGGCGTTCCTTTTTTCCCTCCCGTCTTTTTTTCCTCCCCCCGCTTCTCCGACTTACCCTCCAAAAAAACACTGAAACCGCAGGTTACGTAAGGAATTACTTGTCTTTGAACTATTTATAAAATTAACTCACCTATACGGCCTCAAGTTTGAATCTCTTTAGCCACAACGTAAACAATTCAACTGGTAGAGCCATATTTGTTAACATCTGCGATAGTAAACGTTTGCTGTTGCATCCGGCAGATAAGCGTGGCTTGTGCAGCGTTTGGAAGCTGCCTACGACATAACACGATGTTGCAACGACTTTTCTCTCTTGAGAACAACAAAGCTATCTGTCGAATATAAACGAAACCACTCGTAAACCCTACAATATCGATTGGACGTATTCGATAAATATGAATACTGTGACAACGCTGTTAAATTATGTATGAAATGTCAGAAATGTCGCCAAATATCAAATTAAATTAAACAGTCCAAGTTTGTCATTATAAAAGTATCAACAGCGTGATGAAAAAAAACCGCTTGTTTTACCACCAAGTTGCCATTAAAACATTCCAAGGTTTCAAACAGTTTCTTCAGCGACGTAAAATAAGAACTCAAAGTGCTGGTGACTTCATATCAAACACATTCTTTAATATGAAGTCACCAGCGACGTAAAATAAGAACTCAAAGTGCTGGTGACTTCATTATTAAAGAATGTGTTTGAGCTGGTTTAAAGCGACAGAAAGGCTCCATGTTTTTAACAGTCTAATAATTCAATTAGCTTTAGAAGTAGACCGTGTCGGTTTGCATAACCAATCAACATATCCAACCTTATTCTCGTGTGTTCAGGGTTATATACCTACATGTAATTGAAGAAACGTTGACCCGTGTCGAAAAGCATAAACCATGAACGACGAGACCGAATGGGATTCAGGGTAGGTAGCATTGACAAGGTCGGTAATATATATATATATATATATATATATATATATATATATATATATATATATATATATATATATATATATATATATGTTAACACAATAAAGGAAAAAACTAGTTTGATTCAATTACACCTATATTTCAACCACTTAAAGTGGTCTTCATCAGGGTGACTGGAGTAAACCGTTATTCACACGCGTTCTCATACAAACTGCTGACGCACACAAATATAACAGTCTATGCGAGCGCAAAACCAAACTGTTTGGCGTACACATTTGAAACTGCGTGAAATAGAATACAAAATAGAATATACATCCAAGCAAATTAATGGCTCACGCGCGCCCTGCGATTTTGAGAATAGAAAAAATCATTAGCATTAAGTCCATCCGGAGCCATTGTCTTGAGTCTATAGGCCCACTGACCCTCTTTCTCTCTTAAGTTCTCTTCGTTATTAACTCTGTCTATTAGCATAACCTCAACATTACTGACTCCATGATGTCCATTTGAACAAAAATGTTTGTATATGAGATCGTCCATTTCCTTGTAATTCCTCGATGACTTAACGTGAGTGTTAATTCTACTCTTATGATTGTTGAAGCGAAACCGGAACGGTGTTACAGTTGATCCCACGTACTGAAGTCCACATACCTTGCAACTTATTAAATACACCACATTATCTGAGTTACAGTCTAATTTATAATTAATACTGTAGGATTTATTTGTTCTCTTACTGAAAAAGGTGTGTACTATTTTTAGATGATTTTTGCAGATCATGCAACTCTTATTACCGCATTGAACAGTTCCTTTCACTCTCACTTCTGAATTCGCGGGCTTCAGATATATATATATATATATATATATATATAATTTATCACAAGTATCCACTAGTTGAAATAACTCCTCTAAAACTATATATGTTAACACAATAAAGGAAAAAACTAGTTTGATTCAATTACACCTATATTTCAACCACTTAAAGTGGTCTTCATCAGGGTCACCCTGATAAAGACCACTTTTAGTGGTCTTCTTCAGGGTGACTCACCCTGAAGAAGACCACTAAATGTGGTCGAAATATAGGTGTCAGAAAAAAGTATTGGTTCGTCTTCATTTGTGACAAATTTATATATATATATATATATTTATATATATATATATATATATATATATATATATATCAGTCACCCTGATGAAGACCACTTTAAGTGGTTGAAATATAGGTGTAATTGAATCAAACTAGTTTTTTCCTTTATTGTGTTAACATATATATATATATATATATATATGATGTTTTCTTTGTTTGAGACATTTTAGAGCATAATTTATGCATCCTGTGTTAATATAATGTGTATTCTGTCACAGACGAAGATTTATTTTTCCAGCTTCCCAGTAAACCTATGGGTCACATCGTTCATGGTTTTTGTTTTTCACCCGACTTTTCTTCTATTTGGTCTATAATAGGTAACCTGGTCAGCTTTAACATACAAATTTTAACAAATAATGCCCACTTGAAGAAAACAAGAGATGAAAAATAAGATATCTTCTTTTATGTAGACATGTGAAAATAATTTGACAGAGAGGGAGTCTACCAGTCATGCCTTTGAGATATCTTAATTTCAAAAAACGCATCAGAAGATGACGTCATATGGCGTAAGATTTACGTTATTATTTCTGCACAGCTGCCATCTTGGATCCGCCATCTTGGATTTCTGTATTTCTCCAAAAGCCGTCCAAATTGGCTCTAAAGTAATCAAAACCAATAATTGAACGCAGAAGTGGCGTGAAAATTTGAAAGTTACAACGACAAAATCATTTTTTTTTTATTTCATTAAAAGGTAAAAACATCCAAATTTCAATAAAACATGGCTTTCAAAACAGTCAAAATCTGGTTGCCATTAAAACATCAAGTCACGTGAACAATGAAATGTCATATACCAAATTGTTGCCAGATAAATTCAGATAAATTTTACTGAAGAAAGGTCACGAGGGTTGATGGCGTTTGTTTTGATATTAAAAACGCTATGGATGTTAAAAGTCAGCGGGGATACTTTGTCTCCGGCCCCCTAGGCTAAATAGAGTTAATGACAGATGTTCTTAATGGGAAAATTAATTGTTCCCAAAAAGCCCCAATGGGGATGTTCAATATGCATGCATGACTTTCGCCCATCAAATACAATATTTTCGCAAGTAAAATATTTCTGTTGATGGTCTTTCCTTACCTTTTATTCAAAAGAATAAATGTTTTTATACGGTTAATACCACTGGCTTATTTTGCAATGAAGTTTGGCTGTCATATTTGAAGGGAAAAGGGATCAAAAATACACTATTTTCGCAAGTAGAATATTTCTGTCGATAGACTGGATAGAGGCCGCACCGCGCGCATCAGGTTACAGGCAGCTTTTAGAAGGTCTTTCGTGATTGGTCCATCTTGTTTGTGGTGTACCAATTATATAACGTGACCTTTACGTCATGAATATCAATGCCCAATAACATGCGCCGTTATATGTCACGGTTAAAACCTCGACAAACCGGCTGCTTTTCCGACCAAACTCTGAAAACTGCAGCTCAGTTACCGTACGGTCAACAAAATATCTTCGGGGTTGTTTTCTTTTTGTATTATACGAGGTAAGCCACTGCTTTCATGGTATTTAAGTAATACTAAACGTCATCATTTATGACAAGGTAATACCAAAGTGTTATGTTTAATCCAGCACCTCTGGAATTTACTTCATTCTCTTCGGTCATCGTTGTTTACGCGGTAAATTATGTAAACAGTGGCTGCGGTCGCACTCATGCAAGTTTCGCCGTGTCGCCCATAAGCCCAGTAAGCGCTCAGTTTTAATACAAAGTACCCAAATTTATGTATCAATTTAAAGATTATAAAATGGAGAAACACATAAAATTATGACTTCGACGACAGAGTAAAAATTAGACGCGATACGGCACCGATGTTTATAAACGCGAATTACCCGCGCTATCATTTCGCTCCACGAAACTACTAATAGTCGCATGATATTAAGCAGACACTGGCCTCAAAAAACCGTGTTGGGAAATTCGCTTTAGTTTTTAAAGTAATTGACGCGAACGCAAAACGGATCGGATAGAAAACCGTATGCAATCTTCCGATCGCTTTAATTTTGTTTTGAAAGTAGTCTCTGTTCTTTTTTGATGCGCTGGGAAGGAGTGGCAATTGGTAAATTCAAGAGCTTGGAAGTCGGCGAGACAAGACAATTTTTTTCTGCGAGCCCGAGAACTTTTGGTTGCGGGCCGGTCTCCTTTTTTAAATTTTCAAGCTCAGCTGACATTTCCATGGCTACTAACAAATGTTTACAAAGCACACAACATGAATAACTTACTTACAAACAAGTTAGATCGATGAAAAATAATAAAAAATAATATCTACATATTATGTTACGGAAACATTGTTTCTTCTATTGTGGCGAAACTGGAAAACAAAGGTTTGGACACTGTCCGAGAAGCAAGAATATTTTTAACTTGATTCAATGACAGTTCCTTGCGGCTGGGAAGCAAGATTTCGGCGTCCGCAATAAATGTTTCTCTCGCGGCTCCATCCGCAACAATGTTTCCTAGTTAACCCCGGCCCTAACAAGTCCAAGAAGTACATTTTACAGTGTTAGCTCTCTACTAGGAGTTGATACATTATGCTCCTAAAATCGAGCATTATGCTTTTGGGTGTCACCCTCCAAAACGGACTATTATGCTCCAAATTATGCTCGACTGTTACTATTATGCTCCCGTAATTATGCGACAAAAAATTTTCCCGAGCCCTCCTCCGCAAAACAAACACAATTTTTCATAAAAAAAAAATGCTATAGTAACGCAAACTCAAAGATGAAAAAATAAAATACCTTATTGGTACTAATTTTTGCGGGCACTTAATTTCGCGAAAAAAAGGTCGGCATATTTCGCGGGTCTTTATTTTCGCGATTTGGGTGCAAAATTATTTTCTTAGCGAATTAATTTTCGCGAAAATGAAAAAAAAACACATTTTATTTCGAGAATTTTATTATTTTACACTTCTTATTGCTGAAAATCATCAACTCATAACAAAACCAAACTATATGACGATAGCGATACAGATGAAGAGGTTCAAAGTAACACAGATAGTGAAATTTGACTGTTAAACTGTTGTTTATCATCTGTAGGCATGCCATAGAGCTTTTACACGTTATACACAATACATGTACGTAGACATGTGTTTCTTCATTAAATTGAGAAAACAAAAAATATAGGAGGGTATTAAATTTCGCGACATTAAAGTTCGCGGGAATTTTTTTTCGCGTCGCTTTAAGTTCGCGATTTTTTTTAAATCGCGAAAATCGCGAAATTAAAGCGACGCGAAAATTAGTACCAATAAGGTAAGTTGACATAGAAAAATACCCCCTCCCGTGATTCTGTGAAACAAATACTATTTATACTAAATAGTATTAAGCCAAATAGCAATAGATTGAAGTTTTACAGTTTCTAATCAATATTAAAACGAAATAAAAAATAACTGTTATTTAATTCTTAAAATGCTGAAAATAGTACTATATTATGCCGGCAAAACAGTACTATTATGCCGCATTATGATCGATGCTCCAACTATAGTATTGTGCTTAAAATTATGCCGGCATAATGTATCAAACCCTACTCTCTATATAATAAAAAGAAAATGCACATGGAAAGCATGCACTAGTATGGACTATGTAATGGACCAACTCCGAGATGCGGAGAACCGCCTTTGTTTATAAAAATGAACTGAACCGACGATCGAAATTTAGAAATATAAACATAATCCATAAATTTTCAAAAGTTTCGCTTAACAGAAAAATACATTCATCTTTTTTGACAATTATTTCTACATTAGCATTTGTCATAGCAAAATAAGCTTTCTCTGGAAAATTGAGCCCGATATATTAGAAACTCTTTATGCAAAGCTTCTCGAAAAACTCAAACGTTTAAAAAGAACCGATGTATGGCTCAATGGCGCTTTTGCCACTCAGAATTTCGCAGTCTTTAATAGCTTATATAAGCCGACGTACAAAGTTTAACACGCTTTTCCAAACTTTGAAGTCAATTCGTGCCGATTGGCACGATGCCTTACGGCTCTACGTAATTCGTGTTAATGAAACAAAATATGAACGACGACGTCAGCAAAGAGCTGCCTATTGTGTTCAACGCCTGATACTGCATTTTGCTATTGGGTAGAAAACGTACAAATCCTTATACAGTATGCAAGCTGAAAGCCAAATTGAGCGTGTTTTAGTTTCGAAGCGAAAAGAGTTCTACCCATGCAGTTGATAGGTGTTGAAAGCCAGCATCTGTTTGAAAGTAAAAATGTTTATCCGACAGAGAGGCTTCAAGTAGGAAAATATTAGGTAATACCCCTCCCCCCCCCCTTCTAAAGAGTGAATTTAGTTATTGCCCCCCCCCCCCCCCCGATCAGTCAGAAATTTTGCATGACCCCTCCCCCCCCCTTTTACACACCATTTATATAAAAATACCAAGTATTTTCTTAATATACTCCCACCTGTTATTGCTACGAGGTAATGTTTGTTCCAGACGTGGATATATAATATAATTATATGGATATATATATAATATATATATGGATATATATAATTAATAATAATAATAATAATAATAATGACTTTATTACAGTATTTCCACTGAGAGGTGGCTCTTCATCTGTAAAATTTACATTAAAAATAAAAAATAATAATAATAATAATAAACTTTAGCTATGTACAATATTTGGGATGCTACTGACAAAAGTTAAAATAATCTAGAATATATACAAATCAAGAAATCAAACGTACATTAGCCCTATTTATCAGATACTTCGTCACCTGAGTTTTAAAATCACTAAGAACTACAGAGTTCCTTACAGCAGAGGGTAATGAATTTAAAGCATAAGAGGCACTGTCCTGGAAAGTATCCGACTCAAGGGGTACTTTTAACGTCGTTTCTTTCGAAAACCTCAATGTCCGCGTTGGATTATTAATGTCTAGCTTTAATAAGATAGGACGGCCAGTCATTATAATGCAATGCTTTAAAAATAGTGTTAAGTAATTGATTCTCTCTGCGTTCCTTTATTGGCATCCATCCTAGTTTAATTTGATCCGGCATCGGCGCATAGTGCCCAAGAACGAAACCTGCAGCGGCTGACTGGACACGTTGTAAGAGCTTTATTAGGTATTCCGGGATTGGATGACTAACAATGTCATTGTAGTCAATTTGCGATAAAATCAGGCATTCTGCCTGTTGCTTACGGACATGGAAGGGAGTTAAGTGCTTTAATTTTCTAATTACAGCTAGTGTAGCGTAGCAGCTAAAGATCTTCGAGTTAATCTCCTCCTTCCAGTTGAGGTGTTGATTGACTTGGGTCCCCAACAGGCGAAAGTTTGAGACACGCTCGAGCCTTTTCCCGTTAACCGTGAGATCATGTGCCCTTGACATCTGAGCTGATGACAGCATCATCACCTTTGTTTTCTTTGGCTTCAGGGCTAGGTTGCATTCTAAGGACCAGTCTGACAGCTTATTTAGCGCGTCTTGAATCACCGACTGGCCGACCTCAAGATCAGATGGCCTTAAATAAGTATACATCGTCGTGTCGTCCGCGTACTGATGACATACAACTTCATATGGAAGAGCAGAAGATAGGTCATTCACGTTAAGGTTGAACAAAACGGGTCCTAGAATTGATCCCTGAGGAACCCCGTAAGTAGTACTGATTTGTGCTGATGAGCGGTCGTCGACTTGCACAAATTGTTTCCGGTCCATTAAATATCTTGCCTTCCACTGCAGGGCGGACCTCGAGAAACCCATTAGGCGCAGCTTAGACAGGACTTTCTCGAAGGCAACGGTATCGAAAGCCTTAGAGAAGTCTGCCATGACGGCCAGTGTAATTTCACCCCTTTTCGTGGCCTTTAGAATATCATCCCTTATCGCCATCATTGTGGTTGTGGTGGAGTGACACTTGCGATATGAACTGATGTTAGATTGCAAGGTGGCATTTTCCTTGAGAAAATCGGTGATCTGGCGGAGAGCCAATTTCTCATAAACCTTATATAATACAGGTAGAATAGAAATAGGTCGATAATCGTCATTTGTCCGTAGCTCATCCACCTTAGGAATCGGACTAATGCGCGCAGTTTTCCACAACAGGGGTTATTCATTTCTGTCAAGGCATGAGTTGATGATATGCATGAGCGGGGAGGCCAGATGATCGGCCACCAGTTTGATGAACTTAGCTGGTACATTGTCCGGTCCGGTCGAGCAGTCCGAACGCAGTCCCTTCATTTCTCTAAGCACTTCCAGATGAGTGACATGACAGAAACGGAAGGAGGAATGCGAATCATCTGTAAGACGATCGATCAGCCATTAAATGTGCTCGTCGAGCACCGAAGCAGTGACACGCTCAGCTGTCGAGGCGAAGTGCTTGTTAAGATCGTCGGCGTCAGCACGGAGCGGCTGTTGGCTTGGATGAAGAATACGGTGTATCGTCCTTCATGCCTCATTCGGTCGCTTCGAGGAAAGCGCAGTGATCATAAACGACTGCTTGGCCTTTTTGATCAGGTTTTTGAGCTTGTTTCGAGTGTATCTAAACATGTCCCATGCAATCCCCTTAGGAGGGCGTGCGTGCGCGCGCCTCCCAGCGTTGATTTACGAGGTTTTCTTGCAGAGAGCGAATACACGGATCATTTAGCCAGGGCGCGAGGAATCGAGTCACCTTTGTTCTCTTCAGCAGCGCATGTCTGTCGAGACATTCTGTAACAAGACGGTTGAATGTCGCGATCTTGTCATTGGGGTCGTCGAAAGCATACACGATTTCAAATGGCAGAGCAGCAAAGTCGTCAATAAAAGCCGTTTCAGAAAAACGTTTTTCGTTCCTGATAAGCTTCAGTGTATCTAGGTGTATAACGTGTAATCCGCGCATTCACGCAAGCATACGGGGCTTCATGGTCGCTTACTAGCGGACATGGAAGTACTTCAGTGTAAGTAATGCGTTTCGACGCGTTAGTAAACTAATTATGTGATCAATCGGAGTTTTGCTAGTCTTCGTTATTCGTGTTGCCTTGGTGACCATCTGCTTAAGATTGAGTGAGTCTAACAATTTATTGTAACGTCCCGGTTTCAACTCTGAAATTTCAGGGCGAAACATATCCAGGTTGTTTAATAGATTGGTCTATTTAAACACATTACTGTATCTACAAGATAAGAAACGTTCTGAATATAGACTCAGAAAAAGCGCCTAATTTTCACGTTGGTAGAACATAAAAGGCTGAAGTTTATTTAGGGAAAAGAAAAGTTTAATTAAAAAATATAATAACTTGGCACAGAACAATTCATTACGAGTCACCTGCAACTTTGAAACAATAGAAGAAAACAATTAAAACTTTTAATGTGAGAACGTTGTATAATTTTATGCATAAAATGTCAGAATTGTCGCCAAATATGCGATTAAATTCAACAGTCCAAGTTTTTAATAAGTATCATTACAGTCGTATATAAACACGCAATTAAAAAAAAACGCTTGATATTTAATTTTCTACCGCCAAATTTCCATTAAAACCCTCCAATTAATGTATCTGTATGCTTAAATAGAAACTGTCAATTTGCCGGTGATATTAAAGAATATATTTTAGCTGGTTTAAAGCTACATAAAGGTTATTATATTTAATTAGCGTTAAAAAATACACACCACGTCGTGCAAGTTTGAATAAGAACCTGCCAGGGGCTGTTCCGAAAATGCGGAGTGCGAAGTGCGGAGTGCGGAGTGCGGAGTGCGGAGTGCGGAGTGCGGAGTGCGGAGTGCGGAGTGCGGAGTGCGGAGTGCGGAGTGCGGAGTGCGGAGTGCGGAGTGAAAAAATAAATAAATAAAAAAAGTGAACTGAAAAAATACTAAATGGAGTGAAAAGAAAAATTACTAAATTTAAGTGGAATGCTGCTTATAATTTTACCCTAAATAAAAAGGAGCGATTTTCTTTACATATTTTTTTTTGGGTAACATTCGATAACAGTTACAGACAAATTTTAAATTTTAAAAAACAAATAATAGAAAAGAACAAACATTTGCGCAGCCACTAGACAGCGCGACGAAAGCGTGACCATTGCCGATTGAGTTGTTTTTTTTGATATTTTATTTTAATCCACGCCGCTGTTGTCAATAAATTTGTGGTTCAATGTGTATTTTATTCGACTTTAAAGTGTAATAAAGAGTGGCATGCCTACGCGACTCCCACGCGCGTGTTTTAGCCTTCAAGAAGGTCAGCTTGTACGAGTATATCTTTTAGAGAACGTTCCCTTTTTGTATGGTATTAAGGACGGTTCTTCGTATATTTCGTCTAGTAATGGCTGCTGTTTTATAAGATGCCAGTGTTTCATGAGGATCTGTTTTAAGTTAGGCACCGATGGATGAAAAACTTGAAATTCAGCGCGAGCAACTGAGAAGAAGACAAGAAACCTCGCAACAGAGAGAATATCGTGCATCGATTGCAAAGCTTCCGAACGGTCAAGGTACACTGATTGAGCAAGAATGAATAGGAACGTGAACGAATCAGCGATTACAAACGCTTCGACAAAATGCCGCCATTAGAATTCGAAACCGAACCCTATCAGGAGAGGCGACACTGAAGTTGTTGGACAAAATGACTTTGTTAGACGGAACGAGAGGCAGCAAGAATTACCCGATCAGCAAAATACTCGTGATGAGTATCTTTCAAACGGATGGAGAACAGTCGATCAGCCTTTTTTACACCAGCAACAATGAGTTCAGAGTGAGATGGCCAAATTTCATGGTACTATAAACAATTTACAACACTCACAATGTGTTACATGTAAGGAAACTTGTCCTACAAAACAAGGTTAAACGCTCCCAATGTTTGAATGCCTAAGATGTAAGCGAGATAAGGGAAATACTAAATTATGTTTCCAAGAAAATGATATCGATCCGGGTGCTTTACCAGTAGAACTTCAAGGCTTGACTGATATTGAGGATACTGTAGATTGATGTTTATTGATATCAAGTTGTACAAAATTTAACCCTCTGAAAATATTATCTCAGAACAGTGATATAATTGCAGTGAACTTGTCCCCTTACCATAACATTTATACCTGGGTACCCTTTCAGCTTTTATATTGTATGCATGGTGTCAACATGTAATTTCTCTTTCAAGTACATGTATGATAAAAACTACAGAACACAGGTGGAATTTATTTCACAAATATACAACATTTACATGATATTAGCATTATTTGTCAATGACCAGTGAGTAAAACATACATTACACATACTGAGTTTTTGCCATTCCTTGTAAAATAGTTCAATAAGCTGTATTCAAATGGTTTAGTAGGAGGAATTTCTGTTTACAATTTGGATAAAAACATTTTATTAGGAAGGAAACATTTTTCTGTAGCAATAACCAGTGTAATGTGCAGCAGCTACATATGTAAACACATGATCAAAATTACTGTTTGACGTTAATTATTGCAACACTGATCAGCACCTCAAATCTCCTCAGAATATCAGTATGCAAGCAAGCACGTAGATTATGGGAATTGAGAATCTAATCACCTTCAATATGAAACATAAGTTGTCTGTGAACATTGAATATAAATTCACTGCACTATGGCTATGTGAACTGTATTGACACCAGTAATGAGAATGTAAATGTAGATATTTGATTTTGGGTTTTTTAAAGGGTTAACTGGTCATGAAGGCCTAAGTCCCTTAACCTACAAATTCTCCTTCCTGGTCTCCATGCATTGTTTATAGCATTTGCAAATAATTTGTTGCTGCATCTATATTAAAACATATAAAATTTTGCGGTGCATCCTCCCCCAGCTTCGCGAGGTTCTGCGAGACACTAAGACACGTATTTCTAGTATGCTTGTATGATGTTTGTTTGCATGTTCAATGAACCGTAGTATTTCTCCTTTGGTTGTGTCCCAAAGGGAAAAAATGTCATCAAAAAAACGTTTCCAAACGAGCGGTTTTAAAGCACTTTGACTTATGATTTCTGTTTCTACCTTTGCCATGAAAATGTTTGCAAAAGCGACTGCCATTTTGGTGCCCATGGCAGTTCCGTGAGTTTGAAGGTAGTTTTTTTCCATAAAATGGAATGCGTTCTCTGTTAAGATAAGTCTGAGCGTTTTTTGAAGTCGTCGTGTAGGAATAGGAGGTTCGTTTTTGTGAAAGGCGTCATAGGCCTTGCATACTATGTTGATTCCCTCTTCTTGTGGGATATTCGTATATAGGCTCGTAACGTCCATAGAAACAAGGATTGTGTTTTCTGGGACTTTCGTTTGTTCTACGAACTTGATGAAATGAGTCGTATCTTTGAGATATGACTCTTGTTGTTGTGCTATCGGCTGAATTAGTTTGTCAACGAATGATGGTAGTTTCTCTGTTGGGCCATTACACCCTGATATAATTGGTCTTCTGACAGGTGTCAGTTTGTGTACCTTTGTGAGGGTGTAAAGTATTGGGATACGAGGCGGGTCAGTGTTTGACACAGCCACTTTTTAGTCATTTCATCTATGTAATTTCCATAATAGAGTTCGTCAATTAGTTGTTGAACTCTGAAGTATGTTTCTTTAACCATGGGTTCTGGAAGAGGTATGTAGTGTTTTTCGTTATCTGATAGGTTTTGACCTTCTTTCATTTTATCTTCCGTGTTTAGAACCACAGTAGTCGTTCCTTTGTCAGCCTTTTTAAGGTTGATTTCGGTGTCACGTTTAAAGGTTTTGAGTGCCTCGCGCTCAGCGGGATTGAGATTATTTCTAGGTTTTACGATTTGTTTTTCCGCGAGCTGAGTTTTAACCTCTTCTAAATAGCTTTCAAGCGCAACTGATGGTTGCACTGGTGGATTCCACGAAGATTTAACGTGGAAAGGGTGAGGTTTTTTGTTTTCCCCGTAAAAAATGTATTGTAGACGCATTTTTCTTGCAAACTGATCGAAGTCATGCAAGAGTTGCCTTTTAATTTGTATTTCGTTTGTCACGGGTGTAGGAATATATTTTAATCCTCTTCCTAGTAAATTGATCTGATCATTTTTAAGTTCTTTATCAGAGAAGTTTTTGATGTGATTTTTGTTTTCTCTAAACGTGTATTAAGTTCTTTTTTGTGCTTGATTTTTTTGCGTTCATTCCTCTTTTTACTTACTAGGCTGACTTTGGCTTTCAGTTTGTTTTTCTTCAGGTGAAGTGACTTTGAATGGTTTATTAATGGCCCCGTTTTTATAATGAGACTCAGAGAAAAGGCATGTATACTGTTTAACTTGTTTATTCTGAATGCCTTCTAGTTTTAACATCATTTCGCTGAATTGAGAAATCTTCTGTTGAATTTTCTATCCAATCCAAATGCAACAACTGTGGAAGGCGTTCTTCTTCTTGCCAAACATTTGCATATTTGAAACAGGAATAAAATACACATTTAACAACAAATTTATTGACAACAGTGGCGCGGATTAACAGTAAAATATCAATAAAAAACAACTCAATCGGCAATGGTCGCGCAAATGTTTGTTCTTTTCTGTTATTATTTCTTTTAAATTTAAAATTTGTCTGTAACTGTTATCGAATGTTACCCTAAAAACAAAATATAAAGAAAATCGCTCCTTTTTTATTTAGGGTAAAATCATAAGCAGCATTCCACATAAATTTAGTGATTTTTCTTTTCACTCCATTAAGTAATTTTTTTTTCACTCCATTAAGTAATTTTTTTTTTCACTCCATTAAGTAATTTTTTTTCACTCCATTAAGTAATTTTTTTTGCACTCCATTTAGTAATTTTTTTTGCACTCCATTTAGTAATTTTTTTTGCACTCCATTTAGTAATTTTTTTTTGCACCCGCACTCCGCACTCCGCACTCCGCACTCCTCATTTTCGGAACAGCCTCTGCCAGGCTCAAAAGCGCAAATTTAAACAATTAATGTCTGCAAAAAAGTGATGTTTTTAGAAAACAAGAGAAATAAACGGGATTCCATGTGGCATGAAGTTTTCACGGGATCTGATTTTTGCGAATTCGTGGGTTTTCCAACAATCCGCGAAAGGATCTCGTGAAAATTAATAGACTATAGCAAAAAAATATTCCCAAAAATTTACCCCATCGAGAGCCCATTAGCCGACTCCATTTATTCAGATCAATGAATTTCAATCAAATTGATTACAAACTCGTCTTTACAACTTCAACTGATAACGAAGAATCTTCGCGATCTCTTTTTTGCATATCAAAAAAGATAAACTCTTAAAGCGACCTAATCATCTCTTACATGAAGATCTTCAAGACTGCAAAGTTTTAAAAAAAATTATATAATTCTATGAGAGCGTTTATAAAATATATTGGCTTGAATATTTTCTAGTCTAACTTTATGTTAATTCGACGATGCCTGTGTTTTTCTGATAGATTGAAACTACAATATTTTAACATGTATATATTATACCAATGGCATAAAACTCCTTTCCTTGAAGGTTTCATATTTGTGTGCTTTTAAATCGACAAGTTTGCCATGCCTGCTTGCTACCCTTCGTTTCTGCCGGAGCGATCACGGAAATTCTGTTCTTAGTACAATGGCAAAAATAGAGTTTTATTTCGAAAAAATGACAACTTAATTGTTCTGACATCCAACATCGCCGACGTGCAAACCACTAGTAAAAGGATTTTCTTTTTACAATAAAATTTCAAAGGCTTTTTGCATAGACAATCATCAGTGACGACTGCCGAAGAAAATATTTCCAACCACCACTAAAACGAGAAATGATGTCCGCATTCAAAATGTTTTGATATTCTATAAACCATAGAGCAAAGCGCCCTTATAGAAAATTTGAATACTGAGTAGCGTGTGGTGAAAGTACTTTTGATTGGATGATTCCACAAATGCCAATCGATTAATAAGCACTTAGTGTAAAGGAGCTCTGTCATGATGTTTGAGGTTTTTGGGTCAAACTGCCTAAAATTAAAACTAAGTAGCTTTATCGTACAAGAAATGCTTGTAGAACACTAAGAGGAAGATATCAAGTGAATTTTAAAAGAGAAAATAAACCATAATCAGAGTTTTGATGAGTTTTTCAAGACGCAAGCGATATAAACTTGAAAAAAATAGTCCAATTTTTTCAAGATGCAATCCATTTCCATCCTGGCCATCGGCAGATCAAGACACTTATAGACACTACATACACTACACTATATACACTCTTGGAGCACTAGTAGAACAAATGTTGAGCCACGTATCACTGGTGATACAAACAAGGAATCAGATAATTAACTCTGTGTAAATTGTAGCGGAGCTCTCACGGGCCGAAGGCCTGCTGCGGAGGCCCATACGCATAGAACCAATGCCGGTCATTTTTCATGGTCATGGCTAGCGGAATGTTTTGCGGGCGGCGTCGGTCCGTGTGCCGCCATTGGGCCATTGGGTTAGCTCGCGGGAGCGTATGACGTCACAAAACATGCGCGTATGACGCCACACAACATCCGGGATCTTAGCAATTTTGAAACCAAAGCGAGGCTTTCTTTTTCGCGCGGCTACACGGCCGAATGCCACGTCAGCTCCGTAAACAGTTTGATGTTTTGCTGTGTTTAGCGGAGAAAACCAGTTCAAATTACAGTCGTTACTTCCCTGCATTTTTTCGCGGTTTACAACTCAAGACAGGGATATTAATTAAGGGATACTCAGAAGCCGCTATAGTGGAAAAAGAAGAGCTTTCAGGGATAAAATCTTGCTACGAGGAACTTCATACGTTTTAATCAATGCGGGGAGACGTTTGTCAGTTCGGATTTCAGAACTGAAGAAGCGGAGATGTAAAGAATTTCTTAAAGGTAAAACAAATTACATTTTTCGATGGGGAATTTATGTTGATATAAATCTCTGATTGACTTTTTTTTGTGTTCTTATTAGTTGGAGAGTTGTTTATAAAACGTGTTCAAATTCAGTCGTTTCATGATTTCTTTCATTGAAGACTACAGCTCGGCCTCGATGCGCTATTAATCAGTGGTTCGCGTTTTGCTTTTATACATAAACTTATGGAGATTTGAATAAAATTTTTCCAAAGAGGATTGTGTTGACCATTTTCATGTGTTTGTTCATTCATTACATAGGTTGAAAAGCGATTTTATGTAAACAAAACAAGACTTGGATTTTATAGTTCTAACTTCACTCGAGTGGCCTTATGCAAATATGTTTGTGTATTTTTTGCAATTTTGATTTCCAAATCAGTTTCTCGGGCAATTTTTGATAAGCAACAGGTGTATTTTATTCGGAAAGAAGGCGTACTAGTTATTCTAGACGGAGAAAAAGTTGTTTTTGTGAACTTTTGTACGGTCTAAATGTACTGTGCAAACGGTCGCGCAATTCTGTTTTTGAGAACTGCTAAAATTGGAAAATAGCCCGGTCGTCAATCTTAATTATTGTGCTTCCGACCTTTCACTTCAGTTAAGTTTATCATCGTCTTTCTGTTCAGAGAGCTACGCTGTTAGGCTCAGCCTACCTAATATATTAGTGCTAAAGTCAACCCATAAATTTCCCTGTACTGAGCCCTAGTAAGGAAATGAGGGACCACACGAGGGAAAGAAAAATCCCACCGAGGTCAAAGATTTTTTTCTTTCTCTCGTGTGGTCCCTCATTTCCTTACTAGGGCTAACGGTATGGGTTGACCTTAGCACTATAATTTACACACAGAGTTAATTCTGATTCCTTGTCATTAGAAGAATAGTTTGAAACAAAACTGAACTCTTATTTTTGGGGGGTTTTCACTGATATAAATATGTCTTTTGGCTTTTAAAAATAACACTTAAAATGGTGACATAGCCCCTTTAATAACTGGCTTCAAGGGAAACAGTGAGTTTTGTTTCCCCGAGACCCTCAATGTTTTCTTTCTTTTTGTTACACCTCCCAACTTAAAAATAGAAAAAAATCATACAGTCACTGTATATATGGCTAGGATGAGGTTTCAAGGGGCACGACCTGATCACGTGCGAGTCGAAAGTTCAAGTTGCTGTTTACCTAGGGAGTTAGTGAGTTTTGTTCGCCCTAGGGAGTTAGACTGTTTTGACCCATGGCACGTGACACGTTCTTGTCCAATCAAAAAAGGCGTTTGAGTTGGGAGGTATAACAAAAGAAGTTATCATTGTTGTCGATCCTGCTACATTGCATTGCTCGCATTTTTCTCGCCCCTGCGCAACTCGTAAAATATCCGCGCGTGTTATCTGTTAAACCATCCATTAAGGTGTATGTATTATCTTATCAAAAACCAGCCTTTGATTGGTTAAAAATTTCCAGCGGCAATTAATTGTCCTCGTGTTCAAAACCTAAATTTACAATTATCTACAAAGGAAGGGCAAGAAATGTTGATTACCTTGTCAGGTTGGGCAGATAAAACAACACTATATTCAATGCAACAATCCTTTTTTCGAAGTTAACGATAAGATAAGTTTTAAAGCTGCTTTTGTTTGTTTATATCGTGCTGTGCGCGCGCTAATCGCGCAATCATAATATTAATTTTTCAAAACGTTTTAGGCTAAAAAATCGGCAAATTTCTCTTATGTACCCATTTTGTCGCGCACTTTAAAGTTATAAACGGCTGTCATTCACTTTCGCCAAGGAGCATTGCGACACAACGAGAAAATTTCCCGCCTTTTCTTTCAACATGTGATCGGTTATTTTTCCCTTTCTTCTCGTTTTCTTTCTTTTTGTAAATTCATTGAAATTTGCGGTAGCGGTCAAATGATAAAAATTACTTTCCGTGCATGCGTCAGTCAATAAGTACGTAATTGATTACACTCTTCTGACCGCGCGCAAGAAAATTAAGGTTTTTTAAAAGGCTCGGAAAAAACAACTGATTGATGAAAATACACATTGAGCCGTATTACTTTTACCTGAATAACCTTTATGTAATACCCTCATAAAATTAAAATTAGTTTACAGTAGAACCCCGCTAATTCGGATAACTCGAACACTCTGCTAACCCAAACACCGACCCATTTCCCCTGGATCAACTCGACCCCCACCATCTCGAACAAGAAATCGTTTCACCCGGGAGCTCGAGTTTGTCCACTGTATAATATTTTGACAGGTGTTTTAATTTGTAAAGAGCCGTCCTGAAATTTTCTGACAACTTTGTAAGCAATTTTAATATAGTTGTAAAGGTGTTTACAAGTGTTCAAAGTAAAAGTTAGCATTAAATTTCAAAATGATCGATGAAAAACAGGAATTTCAGTGCTCATAAGATCGCGGTGGACGTCGCTAAACAAAGCGATGAGAAATACCGCTGAGTTTGACGATTTGAGATCATCTGGTTCTCCTGTTGAATAACGACACAAAAACCGTTTATTTGCCAATTTGAGTTAGCACACGGCAAACCGTCGTTTTCAAACGATTCTTATTCAACCATTTTCATCCCTTAGGGTAAATAAAGCCAAGAAATGATGAACATATCAGCTGCAACCAGCTCAAGTCTAAATACGTCTGCGGAGGATCTTCCTTCAAAAGTGGAAGGCATCATTTGGTGCGGGGTTTTCGCGTTGGAATCCCTCTTCATTGTCGTCGGAAACTTGCTCACGATTGTTCTCTTTGCGACCAACAGAAAACTTCGTAAGAGAAGCTTACTAATAGCCATGAACATGGCCTTTGCTGATGCGATGATAGGAATTGTGTGTATACCTCTTACTACCTACGTAAACATTGGAGGAGCTTATCAACTATGGACACCAGATACCTCTTTGGGTATTATATTTGATATCACCCAAACCGTTTTCGGACAGGCCTCATTAATCTCCGCCGCCTTAATATCGGGTGAAAGATTTTTTGCCATTTATTGGCCGCTTAAGCATCAAATACTGCCGGTGCGAGCATACTACATTGTTATTTCCATAATTTGGGTACTTTCTATCATTGTTACCACGGTTTTCCTGTCATTAATTCTCTTTAAGTCAATGGACCATGCATTCTATACTTTAATGCCATGTTATTTGATTCTACTTCTCATTGTGTGCTTCTGTAACTGTGGTATTTGGAGAAAGTTTCGATTAAGAGGTAACACTTTGCAACAGCGTAGAGGAACGCTGAACCGTCGTTTGACGACAACCCTGTTGTTTGTGTCGATTGTTGCTTTGCTGTCGTGGCTTCCCTCTATTATTATTATGGTCTCGCGTATACGAGTCCCTTCCTACGTTCATGGCGTTGAGCTTCTTCTATTATATTTCAACTCTCTTGTCAACCCAGTCGTTTACACCTTAAGAATTGCTGAATTTAGACAAGCGCTGGTTTTGTGCTGTTTAAGAAGAAAATCAAAGCTGGATGGACAGAAAGATAGATGGTCTGACAGATGGACACAAAGATGGATGGATAGGCAGAGTCAGTGCATGTCTGCCCCTTTGGCAAACTCGACACAGCTAAAAACATTGACACCAAGAACATGTCATCTACAGCTGGCGCTTGAAAATGGTGCTATAGATACGAAACTGTGAGCAACGTACGCGCGTGCGAATTTCCTTGTAAGAAATAAAACAAGCTGTACACATCTTGAACTCGTGGCGACTTAACCCATTGCAGTATTGATTCCCGAGTGTTTTGAGTGCTTTTACGGAGAAACATAAGCTTAACATTATGTCTAAAAGGTAAGACCACATTACATTCACTGAATGCATTCAGTAGCCGACACTTGAAACCACGATCGCTAACTGCATGAAATGGCAAGTTTTTTAAAGCACAAAACTTGCCGAAACAAAAATAAGCGGCGAACACAATATCAAATGGTCCTATCCATCCATGAACGCCTTGCGTCAACCAATCAGACTAGTGTGCGTCGTCCCGCGGGATACGGGAAACTTAAAAAAAACATTGCGTGAAGAAAAACAGCCAAATATATATAAACTCGTCGGCTGCGCCATAAGTAATGATCTGTACGCGACACTGATTAGTTTTCCTATAGTTTTTACATTTTTATAGTATTTTAGAATTTGTAAGTTTAATAACCGATAGTATTTTAACAGTGTAGTTAGATATTTTTTTCCATTTATTCTAATGTATTCTATTTAACAATAGCCCAATTTCGATATATTAAAATTCAAATTAAAACAAAAGACATCACTACGAGGCTTAAGGGAATGATAGCAGGGATTTATATGGTTTATTCCCCTAAGCCTCGTAGTGATGTCTTTTGTTTTAAGTTGAATTTTAATATATCGAAATTGGGCTATTAGATCATGAGCTGGAGATTTCTATTGCGTGATAGTTGATGACGGCAAAGCCCGAATCACACTAAGGTGCAGGATTGCGGATTATCAAAATATCTTGATAGAGTATCATCAGTTTGATAACTGATATTTTGACATTTTAATGATATTTTGATGATAGAACGAGAACATCAAGAAATCATTTTCACGTCAATGTCCATGTCAAATATGCAAATATCATTATCACATCAGATTATCATGATAGTTGCTCAAAAATTTTCCTTTGCAAATTCTCAAATTATCACTATCATTAACTTAAAATAATTGTCAATTGAAAAATCAAAGTATCATTATCAAATGACTTTATTTTATATTATATATATATATATATATATATATCCTTTTTTGTTTCTTATCGGTTTTTTCTTCTTGCCGCTAGGATCAGTCTTGCCGTCTATATTTTGTCATAATCAAATGAGAATAGCATGGAAACGTGTATTTCAGAATAGCAAGTTATCATATCATGTATCTATCATTGTCAAATCTCAGTAAAGCGATTTTATCATTTAGCAGAGAAGAACAGATACAATGATTATTTGATATATCATGATAATATCAAAATAGTCCACATACCTATATATATGTAGTTAATTTTTTATTTCAGGTAATTTTTATTTTTCCATTGTTTTTGGGTATGGTAATATATGCTAATGAATTTGAAACAAAGGAAAAACAAAAATTACCTGAAATAAAAAATTAACTACAACATATACAATTACATTGACATTTACTCTATTTTATTTCTACAAGAAGTAATAATGTACAATTACGTTCAATCACATCAGTTTTCGTTTATTTAGTTCTTTTTCTAGATCGCTGTTAAAGCAGTCATACACGTACCAAAAAAATATATTGCGTTTTTATTGCGTCATTTTCCTTGTAGAGTGGTTTTACTTAGCCTGTGAAACACTATCTAACAATTAGTGTGTGATAGTCCAAATTAAACAAAAGAAAACAATGGAAATATAGTCTAATAGTGCGTATTATTCTACTAACTATTTCACGGGTTAAGTAAAATCACTCTTACTTCGAAATACTTGTTGCAAAGCAATTACCAGCACGTTGTTACTAAAATTACATAAACATTTTGGAATCGAAATCTATTGTTTAATGCTTCTGAATTTTGATATGACGTAAGTGAAAACCAAGAATTACGATCACGGTTCGGGGTTAGGGTTAGCCTTAAGGTTAGGGTTAGGGTTAAGGGTTAGTTCAGTATTCCATATATAAGCTTATTTCATTCAACAAACAGATATATCTTGTTCGGGCAAGATCAAAGATAATAAATTTGTGCTAGTCTTTTGGAATATCTTCGTTCAATTATAAAATATGCCTTTGTTTTACTAATGTATAAATCATTATTATAAAGTTGGATAATATCACAATTTATCAGTCTATTATAGGCCGGGCAGTTTACAGAATTCTAACTTAATTTAATATTTTGATAACAGAATGATTTAGAAAGGTATCACAGAGAGTCGAATTTTGAATTTAATTAAATATTCTGATAATATCAAGATTTATCACTCTATCACAGGGAGAAGAAGGAATTCCAACTTAATTAAATAGTCTGATATCATGGTTTATCACTCTATCACAGGGAGAAGAAGGAATTCCAACTTAATTAAATATTCTGATAATATCATGATTTATCACTCTATCAGAGGGAAAAGAAGGAACTCCAACTGAATTAAATATTCTGATATCATAATGTATCACTATCACAGGGAAAAGAAGGAACTCCAACTTAATGAAATATTTTGATAATATCAAGATTTATCACTCTATCACAGGGAGAAGAAGGAATTCCAACTTAATGAAATATTCTGATAATATCAAGATTTATCAATAATTACTGATCCTCATCAAATCCTTTTGTTCTCTCTCTGCATTATATCAACGATTGCAGCGTTTTTAAGAGTTTTGATTCCAAGTGTCTGAGGAAAACGGGGGCGGTCCTTTTTGTTAGCAAGGGAAATTATCAGGGGTAATACCAAACGTGCTAAAACAGACCAAATGCAATATTTTTTGCAGTGTGCACGCTGCAATATTAAAAATATTGCAGCGTGCACACTGCAATATTTTTAATATTGCAGTTAGCCCGTTTTTACCAAGTTTAAGTATCCCCCCTGATGATTTCGTTATTAAAAGACGCTAACATTTGTTTAAATTGGAATCCCACTATGTAATGTACAACTGAAGATAAAACTTTCTAAAATAAATAAACAGTACACAAGAAAACTATTCCAGGAGATATGTGAATACAAAGATATTCAATTTATTATAAATCGTAACTTGTTTACACCTCATACAAACTTCACTTGTTTCTGGCTCAATGGATTTTTCCTTTAACCCCTTTTCTTCTTTTTGCTTACTGTACTTATGTTCATCATCTTCCTTAATACATTTTTCTTCATTTACGTCGACATTAATTCCAACATGTTTTGAAGTCGTTCCCTGCAAGATTTCACTTGCTTTCCTCTTAAGTGTCGATGACGTACATTTATACGCCCTTACCCCATCAGATGATCGATGGCCAGTGGTTTCTTGAATAATCTGTTCTGGTACACCGTCATCATACAATCGCGCAGCACAACTACGCCGAAGGGAATGATTAGTCTATCGAACCCCCCTTATTTCATAATTTTCTTTACCACATTCCCCAAATTTTCTCTCCCCGTTCCTTTTTTGTAATACCAGGTGTCCCCTTTTGGCCTATGCAAAGCTCGCAAATAAAACACGTTATCGCTGACTTCCATTGGGACATGAGACATATATTTCTTATACAGTTCAACCGGGCAACGATCTACGTTAGTCAAATTCTTATATGCCCGAACAACTTTCCTTTTGATACGCAAATGGCCCAATCCCGCATTATTAGTCTTACTTATATCCTCGGTGTACTGCAAAAGTTCTTATATGCCCGAACAACTTTCCTTTTGATACGCAAATGGCCCAATCCCGCATTATTAGTCTTACTTATATCCTCGGTGTACTGCAAAAATTCACTCCCCGAACTACTCTGCGTTATTAAAATCGCTGATTCGTCTTCCGATGAATCCTCCATGCTTCCAACAAGTGAGCGAGGTACTGAAAAAAATGACTGAGTACTCTGGGTTATAAAGTATGCAAATTTTTGTGAACATTCTCGTCAACAACAAATAAATTCAATACTAATGTTCACACATAATCATAGTTACATAATCCTCAAAACAACTGAGGAATCGAGGGTTATGTAATCGCCACCGCACTGTATAGTGTACGTAGTCACAAGTGCTAATTTCATTGTTAGAGCTCAGTATTCAAAATCAATGTAACAGCCAAAGGGGCGGCTAAAATAGAAGATATAATGTATAGTGATAACAATAGGATTTTATGAGGATGAATTGTCATTATTTAAATAATCTTCACAACAACTGAGGATTTGAAGGTTACGTAATGGCCACCACACTGTATACGTAGCAACAATAAGTGCTTATTTCATTGTTATAGTTGTGTTCAAAATGAATACAACAGCCGAAGAGGTGGCTAAAATCGAAGATTTTTTTTTTTTTTTTTGGCTAAAATCGAAGATACAATGCAGAAAGAGAACAATGGGTTTTAATGAGAAACAGTAATTATAATAGATAATTACTTCGGTTCACAGCATTATTAGGTATATTGCAGGCAGCTTCGGGCTGCGCCCTCAGCTGCCTGCAATATACCTAATAATGCTGCGAGCCTCAGTAATTATCTATTAACTCTATCACAGGGAGAAGAAGGAATTCCAACTTAATTAGATTTTCTGATAATATCAAGATTTATCACTTTATCACAGGGAGAAGGAATTCCAACTTAATTAAATAGTCTGATAATATCATGATTTATCACTCTATCACAGGGAGAAGAAGGAATTCCAACTTAATTAAATATTCTGATATCTTGATTTATCACTCTATCACAGGGAGAAGGAATTCCAACTTAATTAAATAGTCTGATAATATCATGATTTATCACTCTATCACAGGGAGAAGAAGGAAGGGGGGGGGGGCTTTCTATCGCTCCCCAGTCTCGGAAATTGTGAAATTTTTCGGGCAAAACGCTCATGATTCGGGCAAGAGCACTTGGGAGATAACTGTTAAAAAAACACACACACACACACAAAGAGAAAGAAACAACAGTGGAACCATTGCAAAATACTCTAGGCACAATCCAGAGCCTGTACAATTTTCTAGAGGCTAGCCCAAAGCGACAGTCGCTTTGTTTGGAGACATTGAAACTGATCAGGGTAGTTTGCTTAAGACATTGAAGTCTCGAAGTGTAACAAGATGGTCATGTTGGTGGTTAAGCCGTCGACCAGTCCGGGGGGGGGGGGGGGGGGGGGGGTTACTCCCATATATAAGCTATACGAGTATGTGCCGCTGGATGGGGTCGGGTTTTTGACCTTCTAGGTCTGAGATGGGGTATACTTTTTCCGTTCAATTTTCGAATTAAGTGTTTTGTTATTTTTTTCCGGTACATTTTTCATCTGATCAAAGTTACCACTCACGGAGAAAATTTCAGTAACAGTCACGAGGAATTACAAACGTTTGTTCAAGAACAGAAGACTGAAAACACTAAAAAAAACGTAAACATCAAGTGATATGAAGTGTTTTACCGTTTTCTTGGCGAGATAAACAAGACAAATGTTCAGATTTTGGACTTACCACCGGAAGAACTTGACCACCTCCTTGGAAAGTAACTTCTTTAAACACTTAAGGAAAATCAATGGCGAGGAATACGAGCCAAGTACTTTGACGGGACTGCACAGGTGTCCAGAAGTTTCTGTCGGATTCCGGGTCCAAGATGAACATTCTAAAGGACGATGGGTTTGCCTTTTCACGAAAAGTGCTGGAAGCCAAGCTTAAAAACGAATTCGCTCGCTGTGAATAATGCAAGCGTTCCAGCAGCTTCAAATGGTGTTTTTCCTGGAACAAATATCAGCAATATCTCCGGATGCCAGTTTCAGATCTTCAACGGTCCAGTGAAGGTGATCCAACAAAGAAAAAGGCGACGTAATGTTATTGAGAGCGACGACGACGAAGATTAACATTCATCGCAAATGTCACTGAAATCACTGCAAGTTCTTCCCACGTGTTCAAAATTCAATCACAAACTAGGCCCATCTTTGCCTAGCTTTTAAACTTTTTAAGGGTCAAACACTTGTAAACATAGGTCAATGTGTTTTGTGAAATTAAAGTGGTTGAATTTGCCCTACATCTTGACGTAATAAAGACAAAAATTGTCTCATTGTCAAAGAAACTGTTTATTGTGGTTTCGATCGCATCGCCAGCTGGTTCGTTTTGGTTCAGTGAACACGACCTCGAATGACCTCTTGCGCGCGCAAGCGGATGTTGAAATTACTTCCGGTGTTTTTTATTATATTCTTTTTTAGAATAGCGCTAAAAAGGCCATATAATAAATAACTTATTAACCTCGTCCGTTCGGTCATTACAGGGAAATCTCAGACCTCGGCCTTGATGTATTGAATGGAGTTAGTTTCTAGAGAAACTGTGGTGCTGCGTCGGTGGGGGGATGAAACACGAGAATTTAGTTTTATCGACTGAGTCGATAAGGTAAATTGACCACCGTAAAAAGATTCAAATAGCTGACGTTTCGAGCGCTAGCCCTTCGTCGGAGCGTCGGAGATTCGCTCCGACGAAGGGCTAGCGCTCGAAACGTCAGCTATTTGAATCTTTTTACGGTGGTCAATTTACCTTATCGACTCAGTCGATAAAACTAAATTCTTGATGTATTGACCTCGCTATCGCTCGGTCAATACGTCAAGGCCGAGGTCTGAGATTTCCCAGTAATGACCTCACTCTCGGTTAATAAGTGGTATATAATAAAACGAGAAAAATATAATACCTTAATATTAACTAATACCCCATTCACACAAACGGTTAAACATGTTTAAATGTTGTTTAGTTTAACTACGTTTTTAGCCTGTATCTTGAACGTTTTTTTATCTTATACCCCGTTCACACCAACGCTTAAACATGTTTAAATGTTGTTTAGTTTAAAACAGGTTTAGAAAAATACCCCGAAATGCGCCGTAATATTTGGAGTGAAATCTTTACTAAAAGCAACTTTATTGACTTTTATTACCATTCCAGGTAGTATGAGTCATATACATTTAAAACATGCTAAGAAGATGTCCGACATGGAGAAGAGTTACTTCTTTCATTCAGTCATCGTTCCTGCAAACCACGTTGTTTACTATTAAATGTTTTGTAAATGAAGGCTGCACCACAATGAAGCCAGTGATTCTTCTGAGTGTTATATATACCTAACGTGAACATTAGTAATGTAAGTAGGGTTGTAGGAGACGCTGTCGTGACACTTCAGTAACGCTGTTTTACCGGAAGTGAGAATAGCCGGAAGTCATCAAATGGGAAGTGTAAATGGCAAAGCTATGAACCGGAAGTGCACAATTTAAAATATGCGTGCACAAATTTGCATGCAAAATCGTGACACACAAAAAAACTAATAACAAGAGGCTACAGGTAGCCTATACTCATGCGCATACAAAAGAAAGTTTTATGGTTTATTTTGAACCAGTCACGCAACCCCTCCCCCAACGAATTTGGCATGACACACATTTCACCATCACTCAAGACATGTTGATTGAAGCTACCAATTTTTCTGTACTTGCTTTGAATATTTAATTGATTGATTTCCGATAAAACCCTCACTAGTCTGATACTTCCCATACCCCCACCCCCCCGATGGATAGCAAGATTTTTTACCCCTCCCCTTCCGCCCGGATTTTCTGGCCCGCTAGATGTTCGATGTTTGGCATTTTTGCCTCGGAAGAACTCTGATTAAAAATAGCTCTTAGTTTTTCAGAATCGCGACAAATTCGGCCTCAAGTTGTATGCTGTGTATAAAAGCAACGTTCACCTCGATGGGAGAAATACAGGACTGACTTATACACCAATACGACCAAATGACGGAAAATGTTTGTCAAGCGCATGCGTACGAAACTTTTGTCTTATATTTCAATGTACCATAAGAAATGGAGCAATTTATATTTTAAACAAGAGGCTCCCATTCTTGTCCCCAGAGCTCCACGTTTTTTTTTAATTGCGTCCTTTCCGCTGACCAAACGAAACGAAGGCTCTGGGGACGAGAATGAGACGCTCCAAGCAGCCTATACTCATGCGCATGCGTAAGAAAGTTTTACGATATATTTTAAACATGATAAGAAGATGTCCGATATGGAGAAGAGTTACTCCTTTCATTCAGTCATCGTTCCTGCAAACCACGTTGTTTACTATTGAATGTTTTGTAAATACTGTACTACAATGAAGCCAATGATTCGTCAGTCTTATATACACCTAACGTGAACATTAGTGATGTAAGTAGGGTTGTAGGAGACGCTGTCGTGACACTAAAGTAACGCTGTTTTACCGGAAGTGAGAGTAGCCGGAAGTCACTAAACAGGAAGTGTAAATAGCAAAGCTATGAACCGGAAGTGACAATTAAAAATATGCGTGCATAAATTTGCATGCAAAATCGTGACACAAAAAATGTAACATTGCCTTTTATTTACAAGAAGTAATCACAGATTATGGAGACGCGTTCGAAGGAATTTCCGGCGGAAATGAGCCCCTGAAAAAACCAATAGGGGCGGCCATTTGGAAGACCGTCTACCAAAAAATCTCAAATTTTACTGCACATAAACCACAGGATAACCAACACGAAATTAGGATTGCGTTCTTCGAACGCGATTAGATTTGAAGCCCCAAAAACGTTCGAATCACGTTTACCGCTAATTTTACCGATTTTTCATATTCAAAACACATCCCGCTTATACAAAGCCTTCAAGCTGACAGTGAACTTTGTCTTAGTCACGTAGGGGGTCTATCTATTTTTAGTAATTGTGCGCAGCGCTATCGATGTCTGTTTTAACTCGTGAGTACGCGAAGCGTTAAACGAGTTATCGGTCGATCAGCTGAAAACATTAAAATAAGAAGTTCAAGCAAGTAACCGTGAACGATAATCCTGCTGGTGTACGTTGGATCAAACTAGTGATCAAACAAGACCGATACAACGCCGAACATTTTCTCTCCTCTCCTAATCACACTGCTAATGACATGCAACCAATCCCCATTGAAAAAATTTTCTCCAGCCGAGACTCAATATGTAAGGCCAAAGAAGCTTTTTTAATTTCAAAAGGCAGAACACTTGTACCGCACGGCCTCAACATTCGCGAAGAAACATACTAATTATTCACATTTGTATTAGTTTTCTTTCATTGTTTTCTGTATATTTTTCGTTATCAGCTAGTTTTATTTGTCTATCATTGTTATTTTTCTAAGCGTAGCCCTTTGTATTTCCGTTGTTACGTATATGTTGTGGGTCAAAATTTGCCTTGGTTCAAAATTTTCCTTCCTTTGTTTAAAACTCATTATCATACATTATCATGCATTTTCATACCCAAAAACAAAGGAAAAGAAAATTTTGAACCAAAGCAAATTTTGACCCACAACATATACTTGTCAACTATATACAAAAAGCCAATGTAAATTTTACCTCATTGTACCTGAAGAAGGCTGGTTTGGCCTGCCGAAATATGGTATACCTATTTAAATTTCTACCTACTTTATATCGGTCTTAAAACATTGAATTGTAAACATTGAACCCGCGATATGTGATGTTACTTGCCTTACCTATGAGAACGGAGTTGGAGGGAGGGAGGGGAGGGGAGTCGGACGCATTGTTTGGGGGATCGGTGGAGCGAAACGCCTTGGAGAGGGGATGATCCGAACGTTACGTTTCGTATTCACGCGTGGGCTCACAGAAGCCATTAGTCAAATCAAAACGTCCGCGCCATAAATCAAATCCAACATGACAGCACTCATGCTCGAAGCGTGTTATTTTCTTTGCTTCATCGTGTTCTTGCTTTGCTTCATCGGATAAAACAAAGATAACAAACAAGAAGGCATAAATTTTGGGTTCAAGGAATTTTTCAGAGATAACCTGTTATTCATACTCATGTAATATTCATTATCACGCGCGATGACGTAATTGGCATTATATAAGGTAGAATAATATATGTAAAGGTGTCAGTTCGCAAAGATTGTCTTTGGTGGTACGTCAGAAAGACTGTTTCAGCACGGCCTGCTCCTGTTGTGTCTGCGGATTTACAGCAGGCCGTGCTCCCTCTTTAACTACAAACGCAAGCTTCTTCAGGCGAAGTTCCTGGTCCAAGTAACGCTTCGTCGAGTGCGCCCGCCACGGATAACGAGCACAGTCTGCCGAACCGCGTGGCTGAGCACTGGGTTCATCGTCAACCGCAACGGAGCAGTTGCAAGGTTCGTTTCTTGGTTCTGTGGCTTTTGGCGTTATTCCTGGAATAGTTACGGTTTGTTTGTTGGGGCTAGCGAGACATTTATTTCTCCGGTTTCCGTTTCTTTTTAGTTTAGGGGGCGTTATTATTTCGGTCGTGTTTCTGACATTTTGCACGTGCGAATTCCAAATTAGTTTCGGACGCTATGGTTTGCTCGATTTTTGTATTTAGTCTTAGTTCGCGGCGGTGATAAGACATTTTTGCTCGCTGAATATCAACGGCATATTATTCTTGGGCCAAGATTGAAAGCGAGTGGTGACGTTTTTAGTCTCATGTTCATGTGTCTGGGCTATGGTTTTGTGCGCGCTAGTATGGGAGTTGAGCGTCTTTACGAGCTCAAGGGGAAACAAAGGGTTGTTAGTGAGCTTATTGACGAATTACGCTAAGTATCTTGTGGACTCACTGTTGAGATGAAAGGGTTTCTTTGTGAGCCCAACGACAAAGTATCTTTGTGAACTCACTGTTAAAATAAAGGGTGTCTGTGAGTCCAACGACAAGGTAAGTATCTTTGTGAACTCACTGTTGAGATGAAGGGTTTCTTTGTGAGCCCAACGACAAAGTATCTTTGTGAACTCACTGTTGAGATAACGGGTGTCTTTGTGAGCCCAACGACAAGGTGAGTCTCTTTGATAATTCACTGTTGAGATAAAGGGTGTCTTTGTGAGTCTAATGAAGAAGTAAGGTGAGTATCTTTGTGGACTCACTGTTGAGATAAAGGTTTTCTTTGTGAGCCCAACGGCAAAGTAAGTATCTTTGTGAACTCACTGTTAAGATACAGGATTTCTTCATGAGCCCAATGGGCCTTTATCACGCCCCGCCATTTTGTATAAAAACAAAAGATTTGCCCCCCAAGCCTCGCAGTGAAAAAGTTGAGAACGAGGTTAAGCAGGGGAAAACAAAGCATTTTATTCTCCTGGTAATCAACATGGCCGCCGCGTGATAAAGGCCCATGACAAAGTAAGTTGAGTATCTTTGTGAACTCACTGTTTTCGGCAATCGAACGAAATCGAACTCACTGAAAAGAAAAAAAATCAATCGAACCCAATCGAACGTTCGATTTTCGAACTCGTGATTTGTGTAAAACAGGCGTATCTTTGGAACTCACTGTTAAGATTAAGGCGTCCTTGATGAGTCTAATGACAAAGTAAGTTGAGTGTTTTTGTGAGTTCACTGCTAAAATGATGGGTTTTGGGAGCCCAATGATGACATAATGGGGTATTTTTGTGAGCTCAGGTTTTAAACAGGTTTCTTAGTGGGCCTTCGACGAACAAAGTTGGTTGCCCTCATGTGTTCAGGGTTAAAATGTGGCGCCTACGATGAGTTGTTGATATGAATGAGGTGTCTGGGGGTAACAAATACGAATACAATTTGCGGATCACTGTGGGTTCCCTGTGCTACCGGACCGAGAAAGGTAGGAAGAGAAGGTCTGAAAAGTGGGGTTCGTTCATAAGGTCCATGGTTTTATGTCTATTTCTGGGTCCTGAGAGATGGCTCCGCAAGCGATTGTCAACGATGGCATCCCTTGTTGCTTTGACTTGTTGGGCAGTGGCAATCATCTTCTCTAGGCCTGGGTCGGGGGGAAGTTAGGCGGATTTTCACCCATTCCATCCGTTGGGGGGTCACTAGACTTACCACAAGTCGACTGCGAAGCCCCGAGAGCGCGACGAGAAAACGAAAAACGGACTTTGAGAAAGTCTAGGGGGTCACTCGTTTTTTCTTTCTGTTTCTTTATTTAGTCCCATATGAAGGAGATCGTTGATGTGGGGGAATGTTTTCCCCTCTCAAAGCGCAGCAATCGGCTGCAACAAGGAGAATGCAATGGGTATGGTAGGATGGTACCCCGGCCTCAGGTCTAGAGGAGGTGACGGGTGTTGACTTCGTTTTGTCGAGTGTCAAACGGATGTTAATAAAAGCATGTATTTTCGGTAAAGTGGTAGATGTACTTATCTGGATTGGGGATTAGAGGGGAATTAGGTTTGGGAGGTGAGTTGAGGATTGGGAGTGTTGGGACTATGTAGAGATGTTCGCACAGGTTGGATACGGGGCACCACGGGAGCCTGAGACAGGGAGAACTTGTCCCATACCTTAATATTAATTCGTCAGAGGAAGGGATAAGGTACGATCCGGCTCAAATTTAGCTGCGCTCTTATGTATGCGGTCGCTCGCGTTTCCGCGGGGAATTGTGTACCAAACGAAACGAACATAGAGCCCGATCGTAGGTCATCTCAGAAGTGAAAAGAATAGACGATTTTCGTATTCTCGGTATTGAACTGGAACTAGCTTCCAATGGAGGTTCATGCGGGGGAATATCATTAAAAATATTTGCATGTGAAAAGAATGCCCCGCATGAGCCTCGTCTGCAAGCTAGTTCCAGTTCAACACCGAGAATACGAAAATCGTCTATTTGGGGCTTTTCATCAACCATTTTAAAACAGTTCATGTTTTGAACGTGTTTTTAGCGGAGCTCTCGCCGGCCGGAGGCCCGCAGCGGAGCCCCATACTCATAGAACCTATGCCCGTCATTTTTCAGGGTCATGGCTAGCGGAATGTTTCGCGGGCGCGTCGGTCCGTGTGCCGCCCGCCGTTAGGCAGGGCTAGCTCGCGGGCGCGTATGACGTCGCAAAACATGCGCGTAGGACGCCACACAACATCCGGGACCTTAGCAGTTTTGAAACCAAAGCGAGGCTTTGTTTTTCACGCGGCTACACGGCCGAGGTCACGTTAGCTGCAGTGAAAACTCTCTCTAGTGTTGTGCAAAGTCGTTTTTCAGGCCTGCATTTTTTCGCGGTTTGCTACTCAAGACAGGGATACTAATTAAGGGATACTAGAAGCCGCTATAGTAGAAAAAGAAGAGCTTTCAGTGATAAAATCTTGCTTCGAGGAACTTCATACGTTTTTTTATCAATGCGGGGCAATATTTCAGAACGGAAAAAGCGGAGTTTTAACGAATTTCCAAGCACTCAAGTGACTTTGGAGTGACATTTTTCGATGGGAATTTATGTTGATATCAATTTTTGATTGACTTTTCCTTTGTGTTCTTGTCAGTTTTGAAGACATGTTTATAAAACGTGCTCAAATTCAGTCGTGTTGTTATCTTGAATTTCATCAAGGACAGCTCGGCCTCGATGCGCTATAGCGCTATAAATGGTACGCGTTCTGCTTTTAAACAAATAGATATTTGAATAAAATTTTTCAAAAGATGATTTTGTTGTCCATTTTTATGTGTTTGTTCATTCGTCACATAGGTTGAAAAGCGATTTTATGTAAGCAAAACAAGACTTGGATTTTATAGTTCTATTAAACTTCACTCGCGTTGCCTTATGCAATTATGTTTGTGTATTTTTTTGCAATTTTGATTTCCAAGTCAGTTTCTCGGGCAATTTTTGATAAGCAACAGGTGTATTTTATTCGGAAATAATACTAGTTATTCTAGACGGAGAAAAAGTTCTTTTTGTGAACTTTTGTACGGTCTAAATGTACTGCTGTGCAGACGGTCGCGTAATACTGTTTTTTTTTTTTTAGAATTGCTAAAATTGAAAAATAGCCCGGTCTTCAATCTTGTGCTTCCGACCTTTCACCTTAGTTAAGCTTATCATAGGCTTTCTGTTCAGAGAGCTTCGCTGTTGGGCTCGGCCTATCTATATATATTATAATTTTTGAAGAATTTGTTATATAAACAGTCGTATCGCTGAATGTCTTCCACGAAGACGGCCGTACCGACCACGTTGTTGGTCGCCATCTTGGAATGAGTCTGGAATTCGCAGTATATTCTGGTATTTATGTCACTACGATCTCTAGAGAGTGGTTTCCATATGATCGCTGAACTTTTTTTCAGCATTCGCATCGTTTATATGAAAACCAGGCTTAAGGGGATGAGCTAAGTTTGACTTCTTTAATTTTGAAGTTGGCAAGTTTTAGGACTCAAAGGGTTGAGGTGACTTCCCTTTAGTACCGAAACTGCAGACAACATACAAGCCAACCTTACTGCAATTACAATTTACTCACCTACCGTAGAAGCTGGAATCAATATCAATTCTCAAAATATATATTCTTCTTACGATTCACGTTATTAATATTGACGCATTTCACTCCCAGAGATAAGTCTTGAGTCACGAAAATAATTCTAACTTTTAAGTCTGTGGATAAAATCCTATAGTTTGACCAATCAAATGAAAGCTATTGAGCAGTACTTTCCTGTGGTACTGTTTATTATGCTGTACAAGGTGGTTCTAACTTTTGAGTCTGTGGATGAAATCCTAAAGTGTGACCATTCAAATGAAAGCTACTGAGCAGTACTTTCCTGTGGTACTGTTTATTATGCTGTACAAGGTGGTTCTAACTTTTGAGTCTGTGGATGAAATCCTAAAGTGTGACCATTCAAATGAAAGCTATTGAGCAGTACTTTCCTGTGGTACTGTTTATAATGCTGTACAAGGTGGTTCTAACATTTGAGTCTGTGGATGAAATCCTAAAGTGTGACCATTCAAATGAAAGCTATTGAGCAGTACTTTCCTGTGGTACTGTTTATTATGCTGTACAAGGTGGTTCTAACTTTTGAGTCTGTGGATGAAATCCTCAAGTGTGACCATTCAAATGAAAGCTACTGAGCAGTACTTTCCTGTGGTACTGTTTACTGTGCTGTACAAGGTGGTTTTAACTTTTGAGTCTGTGGATGAAATCCTAAAGTGTGACCATTCAAACGAAAGCTACTGAGCAGTAGTTTGTTTTTCAAAATTTTCCAAAACCAAATTTTTGATTATGGCCTCTCTTGGAAGTAAAAGGGTTTAAGTTGAAGAATTATTTTCCACATTATTAAGTCAAGGTTTGGGAAACTAGTTTGCAGTTTCCCATTCTTATTGAGACATATATTAACATTTTTGGTGCTGATACTAATACTAGTAGACAGCTGGCGTGAAATAATTTTAGCACACTTTTGTAAAAAAAAAATGTCCAAATCCTCGTGACCCCAGTGCCTTTAATTTTCGCGCAGTTTTTTGTTTCGTTGTTTTTCGCATCGTCAAAGATTCGCGAAAATTTAACCTTCGAAAATCAATCAATTGATGGAAATGCAGAATGAGGGGGTGGGGGGCGTAATGAGAATGTTACACCCCTTCCCTTGGCCCACCACTGTGTACCCTACCCTACTTTATTTGGTCAGTTCTCTTTTTCTTCTATAACTCAATTCATTTAAGAAGATCAGGTGACACGGAGTGAATTGTGGGGACGGGGGAGGGGTGTGCCCGGAGTGAGAAAGTTAGCCCCCCCCCCCCTCCACCCAACCCCAGACTCGACACTGTATAGTGTGGTTATCATGTACCCCACCCCACTTTATTCGGTCAGTTCTTCTTCTCTTCTATAACTCAATTTCCCTAAGAAGATCAGAACCTGACAAAGGTGAATCGACAAAGAGAAACCAAAATATTCAAAATTAATTAAATTAATTTTCAAGTTCATAAAGCGACGAGCAGTCAGACTTTCTTGCCATCAGCGTTTTAGCATATTTCGACTGCACAAATGAAGCGATAATTAAGCCGGCCAGTTTCGGGCAATTTTCGCGAATTCTATAAATCCCCGCGAAAATAAATAGCACTGGGGTACCAGGGACGTCAACATTTTTTGATCACATGTTTTTGTCCTCACCGGAGAGTCTGTAAGGGGAATGAGTCGGGGTGCACGCTTGCATCACCCAGCCCCCTTTAAACTGTTTCTTTATCAACAAAGATTATAATTAACAATAACTTAAAAACTGGAACAAACAACTATATATACGTCAATAATAAATAAATTATACATCTGTTCATCTGAAATTATGTTAATGTACATTATTGCAATAATTATCTTCATAAATTATCTAGGTGCTTGAGTCTTCATAAGTTGCGTTTAGTTGTCACCAACCGCTCTCTCCTGTTCTGTACCGCTGTCAGTTAGCTGAGGACTGGAACTACCTAAGGAACAAAGACACTGAAATGAGCACATCCCCCTCCGGCTCCCGACAAGAAACATTTATCCTGTATCCCGCCCTTAAAATTTCTCATATCTCGCATCCCCCTCGATTTTAAGCCCTCCTCCAACAAACTTATTTTTGAACCTCAAACCTAGGAAGATAACATTTTTGCACGATAGCCTGCGCCGGCTGGCACCGATTTACCGAAAAGTTACTTTCGGGAAGTCGTTACTTTCGGAATTAGCAGCCTTTGGGGCTCGTTACTTTCGGGGGTTCGTTACTTTCGTGGGGTCGTTACTTTCGAGTGGTCGTTACTTTCGGGGGGGAGGGGTCGTTACTTTCGGGGACTCGTTACTTTCGGGGACTCGTTACTTTCGGGGGGTCGTTACTTTCGGAATTAGCAACCTTTGGGGGTCGTTACTTTCGGGGGGTCGTTACTTTCGGGGGGTCGTTACTTTCGGGGGTCGTTACTTTCGGGGGGAGTGGGGGGGTCGTTACTTTCGGGGACTCGTTACTTTCGGGGGGTCGTTACTTTCGGAATTAGCAAACTTTGGGGGGTCGTTACTTTCGAGGGGTCGTTACTTTCGGGGGGTCGTTACTTTCGGGGGGTCGTTACTTTCGGGGGGGAGGGGTCGTTACTTTCGGGGACTCGTTACTTTCGGGGGGTCGCTACTTTCGGAATTAGCAACCTTTGGGGGTCGTTACTTTCGGGTGGTCGTTATTTTCGGGGGGTCGTTACTTTTGGGAGCAAAAACCGTTACATAAAGCTGGTGCGAGCTCTTTTTTCCGAAATGAAAAATAAACAACATAAAATTAAAAAAAGTACAACATTTTATTTGCATTTCATAGTATATAAATGGTGTTTCATAAAAAGAAGGTACGTGACAATGATACCGTAATAACAACAGAGAGGGTTATGACCATTCTGACGCAAGAGTGCCAGACGACATTGGGGCTTGTACCTCCAGGCGCAGTGAGCAAGGTTCAACCACTCGATGTTGCATTCAATGCGGAATTTAAGAAAAGTGTTGACAGACTCGCTACGGAACACTTGTCCGCAAATCCAGAGCTCGGAGCTCGGAACTCGGATCGGCGTGTGCTTTTCACGAAATGGGTGGACACGGCATGGCAAGAGACCTCGCGTCGGCTGAAAGACAGTTATCCGTTCATTTGTGAAATGTGATATTACACTGCCCATTTCCGGTAGCAGGGACAGTGAAATAAATATCGATGGTTTATCGGACTACCGCATGGGTGAATCACCTGATATAGAGATCGAGTTCTTCTCTGACTCAGATGAGGAAAGCTAAAACTGCTTCTACTCCATGACGCACCGCTGCGTTTTTGTCTGCAGTTTACAGTCAAACCTGTATATAACGGCCCTGTATATAGCGGTCACCCTGTATATAACGGTCACCGAACAACTTCCCAAAAATCGTGCTTTATATTTACTGTAAAGTTTACCTGTATATAGCGGTCACCTGTATATAACGGACGCGGTCACCCTTTAGACTTCCCGAATCCACAATTTCATTATTTTTTACCTGTATATAATTGGATTACGATCAAACTAATAGCGAATCGTGACAAGCCTTATTCAACAGCTCATCTGCAAGATGCCATCATTCCAATATAGACCATGACTATCGCAAAAGACTTGGATCTTTGACTCTTTTAGCCGTGATGAAGAAACACTATCTCGCAAGTTATGCTAAACGCAGACTTGCGCTCACATTAAGGACTGAGAAATTAACTGTTCCTAAGCAGCGACTTATTCCTACTTACGCGGCTACTACTGCAACACTTTTGAAAAGTGAGTCAAAAAAATTCCATTGTAATATGGACTAATATGCCAAGAGCTAACAAACAAACGACGGCATACAACTAAATACTGTATTCTAAACGGCTCTGGGAAGAGTAAATTTCTCCTGTCCGTATCACAGCTACAGATTTTTTCTAAAATCAAAGAATCGACGACGTTAAGAACAACAGGTCTGTTTAATATATCTTTATTTTCATCTTAAAAGAAAAATCTGTCAGGCAATTACTTGGGGTAGACCTATTCTAAAGCTGGGCTAAAATGCTTTTAGCGACGAGCAGGATTTGTGCTAAGCCTGTCACTTTTTATAACCACGCACATTTAAGGGGGCGTTTTCGTATTTTGGACGTTGCTGTTAATTGTTATTGTCAATAAAATGTAAATTGAGTGATTATTTCCGCATAAAAACGTTACTCTCTAACTTCCAGTAGATTTTAAAAGAAGCCTGTATATAGCGGTCACCCTGTATATAACGGTCACCTGGCCATTTCCCAAGGGTGACCGTTATATACAGGTTTGACTGTATACAGTTTTCAATTTTAATTTGAAGAAACGTTCCTGTTGTAAATACGAAATTATACCGGTTAATAATAATAATAATAATAATAATAATAATAATAATAATAATAATAATAAACCGCGAGGGTTAGAAATACCAAGTTGAGATCTGGCGCGGGATAGCCTCTCTCCAGCTATGGGTCAAATAGCATCTTCACCAATATGAGCAGTAGAAATGTAAGGAATTCATACCGCATCGCTCGTCGCGCGGGTCAACAAGGAGCATGCTGGGATCTGCACGAATCCTCAGAAGGGTGCTCAGTGTATGAACAGAATGATTGACTTGAGTGACTGACGCTCTAGGTGTATGGTTTGCGCCTGGCTGATGCACAAAAAGAACACCAGCAAAGACTGTGATAAAAGAGAGGATAATAATAATAACGCGAATATTTATACAGGATAACCTGTCAGTTCTATTAAAAAGAACTGTTATCAAAAGGGTCCTGTAACTAAATAATAGATAACTAAAAAAATAAAAAATACAATCGAAAGTGGAAAATAACACTAAGAAATCTAAGATTCATAAATAAAAATCTGTAAAAATTATTGACTTATAAAATTCTTACATCGCGCCATCAGTGAACTGATGTCAAGGACGAATGGTGGCATAAGGCTTCCCCTTGTTGAAAAGTGCCTTATTGTGATCAGTTTGTGACACTGCACGAAGATATTATTGTACATTAAAGGAAATTTGACTTTTGATTGGAAAGAATAAAGGTCATACGGTATGTGTATACGGTAATTTAAAAAAAACTTGGTCTAGCTACTTTCGGGATTTATTAGCAGCCACAAAGCTTTGACGTTACTTTCGGAGGATCGTTACTGTTGGAACTTTACGGTATTCTCTATTTTCGAATTGCCCATAATACACTTTGTTTGCCCCCCATATTTTGCATGAACTATTGTTTTGAAATGCTCTTGGAAACATGCAGTCCTCCCAAGGGAGAGAGAGGAGGACGCGCGAAAGGCGACGGTAACTGAATGCGTGGTTTTCAAACTTCATATTTTATAAAGGTTTCATTTCAAACATCCAAGCCTCCATCAACAGCCATGTTTTCCTGCCCCAACGTCCCATCTATTCACTCAAACCTTCCTTTCGAGCCCCCCTATAACAGCCACTTCTCACAACGACCGGAAATATGAGAGAGGTTTGATTATACAGTGGAACATTCATTAAAGGCAACCTCTCCAAAATGACCGTCTCCCTTCAACAGCCATATTTCTTGTTCCATCTTCAGATACAAACAAACAAATGTACAATCTCCTCCCTCCCACCCCCCCCCCCCCGAAGGCTAGATACCCCACTGATAACGACCAGGGTAGCCGTCTTATGCTGTGCTCACATCAGGACCGAAACATGTCTAGAGTAGTAAACAAGTTTTCAACGTCAAACATCTTACCTGAAATGTTTGCAATTTCATTGTTCACATTAGTTTTTAATTTTAAAACACGTTTCACGCCTGCTTCTATAATTTACGCTGTTTTACGAAAAACAAGCATATTATAATAAAGCTCGCATAAAATTCCTCCCAGTAGCCACGAAGCTCTTTAGAACTTCTTATTTCATTAGACCTGTATATCACGCAGCTCTATTGTTTTCAGGGCTAGGGTTCATTGTTATGTTGTTTGTTCTATTATTTTCTCAGCCAACCAGAGAAGACCTTGTAAGAGTTGCGTACCGCCCCTAAAATTCTTAAAATTATACACGAACCGAAAATTTAATAGACCTCAAACTTGCTGTTACATGATTTGTGGTTTAATTTCACTTGTCAAGCCCTTCGGAAATGACGGGCATAGCAGCGTTCAGCAAGACGACATTTTCCTAACGTGTTTCGTCTGGCTTAGATCGAGGTAGTTTCAATCATGCTCAGAATAAACATGTTTCTATCATGATTCACGCAATGCGCAGCCTGATGTGAACAAATTTCATAGTGAAACATGTTTCATTCATGATCAGACCAAACATGTTTCGCTCTAGTATGAACACAGTATTAGAGAGGATCGACTGTTTCATCCACTTCTAATAGCCTCAAGCAAGCAACGCACTAACGACAAGGGCTTGCAGCGAATATTTGGATCTTACATAGGGCACATACCTGGGGTCCCTGTGGCACTGTTCTCAGATTCCCTGCTGCTGTTGCTGGCAGTAGGGGAGCTTCTCTTTCTGGTCATTACCGTGGGGGGAGGGGTGGCGGATGAGTTGTCGCTCAGCTCATCAGGGCTAATGTGCACCAAGTGATACTCATCGCCTGGGTTAGAAGCCGGTAATAAACTGAAAGTGGGGAGATACTCATCCGGTATGGGAATGGTGTCCTCATCTGCTTTGCAGTTGGCTGAGAATAACAACATAAATAATTGTAAAGAGGTACTCCCAAGTCGCCAGGTGTCCTGCATAAGGGGGCTTACCATTTGTTAATTGTCCTGTTTAAGGGTGCTTACCATTTGTTAGGTGACCAGTATAAAGGCCCGTTTACACGGGCGATTGTTTGTGCAATTTTTGTCGCACTTGTCGATGCAATTTTTGTCGCGCGCAAGTTGCATCTTCAAATCGCATGTGTAAACGGGCGGCGATTACAGTGCGATTTGAGCGCGATTTGTCGCGCGATGTCGCAGAGGTTTCGAACATGTTCAAAACCTGATGCAACTTGGCGGCAATTTTTGGGAAATCACAGCAAATCAATGCAAATGTCGCACCTGAATCACATAGGAAATCGCCGCTGGTTTACACTTGCGACAAAAGTTGCATTGGAGAGCGCGACGAAAATCGCATGTGTAAGGGTTCATACCATTTGTTAGGTTCCTGTGTAAGAGGGCTTACCATTTGTTTGAACTGGCAAGCTTGATCGGTCAGTTTGTAAATAGAATTATCCGTACCAGTCCATCAAAATAACGCATGCTATCTACGAATTGACCGGTCTTGACGGACAGTTCGATTCGAAAAAATAAGGTCATAATATTTACGAATTGACCGGCCGGTTCTGACAAATGGTAAGCTCTCATCTGGCAAATGGCAAGTCTAAGAAATAGGCAAAGCAAACGAAATTTGAGAACGTGTGCGAGCAAGTCACGATTCGTTTTGGTAAAGAAAGAAGCACAAGTTTATAGTACGAATGCAAGCCAAAGAGAAAGCGAATAACTTTCAACATTCAGTGTGAAAACCACTTACTGTCCAATCACAACGGAGGCAATGAGCCAATCAGCACTCGAGGCAAAAACCGGTAGCCACCGCCAAGCTCGGGAAAACGCGTGAGTGTTAGTCAGGATTGGTTTTTTGGCGTCAGATTTTTTAGCCAATTACAAAGCGCAGCAATGCAAAACCAAAAACCATAGAAAAATTACTTTAGGCATTCAACTGAAAACCACTATGTCTGGAAATACCTTGTGCAGGGAGAGACTGAGCCGCGTTGCTTAGCGACTGTAGAAGTTCTTCTTCAGTTGCAGAGTATCTCATCCTGTGTGTTTTATTGATGGCTGAAGCACGTTTCAGATCTGACAATAACTGGGAGCTAAGTTGAAGACCTGCAAGGCACAAGACAACCTCGTTCCAAGGTAATCTCTTCTTCTCGTCCCCTGGAGCGAGAAAGAGAGACCCCGGTCTAGCCTGGTCACGTGTCTCTTGGACAATTATAATCCAAAGGAGGGGTCGACAGTGTTTGTAACTTTCTCTCGTTTCCTTCACTATGGCTCGTGCTGTGCGCGACGGAATCGGTTGATGACCGGAAATGGTTCAATTAAAACGATTCAAACAAAAGCGAATAACAAAGCACAAGGATGAATTGTTTTCGTTCAATAATTTCGGAAGTGTATAACAATGCGGAAATGTAAAGAGTCAAATGCGCTATCTTGTATAGACATTCAAACGACTGGAAGTGGTGAATATTGAACAAAACATGCCTCACCCATGAAGAAAAAGCTATTGTGATTATCTCCTCTACCTCGTTTCCTGTTATAAAAGTGTACAGTTGATCTGTATGTCAAAAATTTCGTACGTGGCTTTGCTATCTTCTGAGAACAGATAGCGACAATTACATGTGCCTCTCGAATGAAGCTTGAAGATCGCCTGCTAAATAGTATGTAGCAATAATTCATCCCAGTTCGAAACAGTACCATACATCATTCTCTGACTCGTCCCCAGTCGTCTTTCTAGGCAAGACGCGAGAGACGACTGGGGACGAGACAGAAATTATTCTGTGGAAGTTCAAATTAAGCTAATGATGTAAATCTTCAAGCGCCGTGGCAATTCCCCAACCGTTAATTAACAGATCCTAAGCAACTAGCTCTCTCAAAACCAATCGACGTGGATATGTTTTCGAAGTCTGCGGATGACTGCCGCTTCACATTTGTCGCGAGCCGCCGGACAATTTTTGATTTGTTTTGATTCACAATGCTCAGCTAGAGCGGACAAATTTCACACTTTGCCGCCCCTCCCTAAGCCTTCTTCGCAGACGTCCTTAGGGCTCGTCACGCAATCTTTCCTCCCCCACGAGTTCGTGGAGGAAAGATTGCATGACGAGCCCTTAGGACGTCTGCGTAGGAGGCTACCCCTCCCTCGAATCGTTACATCCAAGATTGTGGGACGCACGTGACCAGACTAGACCAGAGTCTCTCTTCTCTCGCTCCAGGTGGCGGGAAGATGAGAGACCCTGGGAACTAGGTTGGGCACAAGACAGTGACGATACATGAAATCATGACACAGTAAAACGCTTGACGTAAGCACTGTCTCCAGTTTTCGGAATTCACTTCAATAAACATGAAACTCGCGTTGTCTTTTACGACTGAGAAGAGAATAATAAACTTTTTCAAGCGCGGTCTAACAAATGTTTTATGCGGTGGCAAAACGATTGATTTGATGGACGCTGTTTTACAATTTCAGAGTCAAATAAATACTGTATCGTCAGGTGATGTTACTTGAGTCTCCACTAATTATTGCGATTATGACAGTTTATTTTCTGGGCATATGATGCTTAGCTTTACATATTACAGCGGTTTCCAATGGAGTGTTTCAAAACCAAAACCAAAGTAGTCAATCTGGCCAATCACAACAGACGCAGGCAATCCAATGAACCAATCAGAACTCGAAGGAAATACATGCAGCCGGCGCCAAGCGCGGGAAAATGCGTGCGAGCAAGTCCCGATTGGTTTAGTTTAACTTCTGATTGGTTGATAAAGTGGAGCAAGCTTTTTTAGCCAATCACAAAGCGTAGCAATGCAAAACCAAAGCGATTGGAAATAACTATCACCACTCAACTAAAAACCGTTTTATTAATTCACTTACATTTTCACTAAAAAGTAACGTTTAGCTAACAAGAAGCTATACCTTCAACTCCAACTGAGGACGGGTTTGTGTTGGTTCTGTGCACCTTTCGTTTAGTATCCTTGGAACGAGACCTGAAGACAAATTCACACAACAACTGACTACTGCCGGCTTACAAAAGAGATCAAGAAGTCTGTCGGTGATTACAAATGACATTGAACTAATCCGCATCAATGATAAGAGTGCATGAACAAGCCTCGAATGGACTTATAACAATTTTTAAAAATTCTGTTCAGTAAACACGGTCTTTTCTGACTGATAGTCAGGAATTGCACGCTTGTTGTCAAATCTGATTCTGGCGTGCGAGCAAGCTATCAGGCTCGGAGGTGGGGGTTTGGGAACGAGCTCGCAGGTAAGTCTGATTCGAAATCACGATCGCTTTTGGGTTTCACGTGTTATCATAATTAAGCAAAATAATTATTTGTCATGATTTGTTTGCACTAAGACCACAGCAAATTTAGATTAAAACCATTTCTATCTCATCAGCCCCGCGTTTAAACAGAATAACTCTGGCAGTGGTCAAGTTCGATTCAAACGCACTTAGTAGTACCATTTACAGGGCTCGAAATAAGCGGTCGCAAATGTGCAAAATGCGACTGACTTGAGGCTATTTGCTCCCAAAATATTTGATCTAGGAGCAAATGTGCTCCTTAAATTTTTTAAGTTAATTTTGGTATGAAGTTCAAAGTCTTTGATAAGTTCCTTGCAGTTAATCTCTGCTTGAAGGGCTTTAGTTTAGAGGCTTGAAAGATCACACTGTTCGAGGAAAGTTCTAATCATTACATTGCAGTTATAATATTTTTATAACTATCCGTTATAATTATTTTTTTTGCTCCTAAAATTTTGGACCTAGGAGCAACTTGGCTCCTAAGAAAAACAATTAATTTCGAGGCCTGGGTACCAAACCACGAATTTTAACCCCATAAAGGGTATGAACACTCCAGTTAACTTTATATTTGAGCACTCCCAACCCCCAGGTCCCCTTGCTAAGAAGCACCAAAAAAGCGAATCATTCTAGATTACCGTGGAACATCTGTGTCCATCTCCGGTAAGTGATGAGGTACTGATAGATCAGGTTCGGGACTGCCACACCCAACATCATGATCAGGGGCCATATTACAAGCTGCAGCACTTACTGGTGATAACAATAACAAAACAACCATGAGTAACAAGACAGAATAGAAACAATGTATCTAGAAACAAGGTGAGTATTCGGGAATAAAACACGCCGGATCTGGGAATGCACGCCCACGGTTAGGGGGGGGGGGAGCTATCGTTTGTGGCAGTGGCTCTAAGAAGAACAAACTTGAGGTCTAAAATGACCATGGTTAGAATTATCGCTGTACCTTTTAGGGTATTGAGCTGAAAAAATATGACAGAAAATGTCTTATGTTGTATAAAATTGGTACCTCTTAGGGGTAAAAATATATTTGAGCCACGCCTATCAAACGAGATTCTGGTACCTTTTAGGGTGTTTTTCGAAATTTTCCGACGAGCATTTTTATGCAGGGAGCAGCAACAAACTATATGAACGGCTAGAACAGGCAAGACCACGGTTTAGAGATAAAGACATACAAAAAATTGGAACAATTACAATGATAAAAAATATGACCGCCTAACAAAAATGTAAGCTCTTATTTACTTTTTGAATAAGTTGAAAGGATGAAGTCCATGGTGACATAGCCTGACCGTAGCCTTCTCTTATTTCCTTCCTTTTAGGAAACAGGTGACGTCTGCACAAAAGCTATTAAACGGTGACATAACTGTTTCACATTAAAGGTTTTTTCTGGCCTGCTGCTCGATGGATAACGATTTAGGGCCTGTTTACATGAAAGAAGGGTGCCCCTACTAGGTAGGGATACTCTACCTGGTAGGGTTGAAGAAAGCTCCGTTTCACATGCATTGTTTTCAACAGTGTAGGGACACCCTACCTAGTAGGGTCAGAAGTCAGCGCCAGTTCACATGAGAAATGTTATCCCCAGCTGGGAGGGCTAACTCAAGGGGGTGGTTGCTAAGCAAGATGGCGGGAAGACACGTTGTAGCGGTAAATGCGATCGTCCTTTCTTTGGCGTGTCTAGCGGCAGCTTTCCAGTTATGTGGTTTAATGTTTACTTATTTAATCCGTGAAAGACGTCGGCTGCAGAGAATTGGCCTACAAGCAGCAAATCAATACGATATTGCTGTAGCTCGCTTGAGGTACGTGCGAAGGAGACAAGTTTGTCGAGGGAGAATATGGCGACGATCTGATAAAAAAAAAACTGACAAAAAAAAAAAAACTCGCCTGGTTTATACCCACGAGAAGCCATGCTCGATTATAAATTGTCACGCGCTTGCGCGACAGTAACACGAGAACACACAAACATAACCCTAACCCCTAGGGACAACCCTATCTTGACCTTTCACATGGGTTTTTCTGAACAAAACCTGGCCCTACTAGGTAGGGTTTCCCTACCCAAGAGGTAGGGAAACCCTACCCCTAGAGGCGCCCTACCACGCATGTAAAAGAAACTGTGTAATACAAAGGAGAAGGGAAACCCTACTACGTAGGGGCACCCTCCCTCATGTAAACAGGCCCTTAGACTCTTCGAGCGCGCATGAGAGTCTATCGTGGGCTGAGAGCGTGCGAGAGTTTGAGAACTCTCGTCAACACACTCAGGTTGAAACTGGTGCGAAAAACAATGCGACAAGAGACCATTTCATACCTGCTTTCTTTGAAGAACTAGTATCTAGGCTTGGTAGCGAGGCTCCTCTGCGTTGAGGCCTGACATTACCAGACTTTGATACCTTCGTTTGGCTGCCATTTGACAGAGATTCTACACAGAAAACAACATAAAACTCCATTGTAAATTCTGCACTTTTGTCAGCTTTTGTCCATGATACATTACCATAATCATTGCTAGCAGATGAAAAAAATGGATTTCAAGGCTAGAGTGACAGAATATGACAAAGAATCATGTTGTTAATTATAAAACTCAGGGACACATTCAAATGAAAGCTGCTGCGCAGTACTTTCCTGTGTTACTGTTTATTACGCCCACGAGGTGGCTCTACGTGTAACAACTGAGTCTGGTTGAGATCCTAAAGTGTGACCATTCAAATGAAAGCTACTGAGCAGCACGTTCCTGTGGTGCTGTTTATTATGTGAATAAAATCCTACGGTGTGGTCATTGAAATAAAAGTTACTGAGTAGTACTTCCCTGTGGTGCTGTTTATTATGCTGTACAAGGTGGTTCTAACTTCTGAGTCTGTGGATGAAATCCTAAAGCGTGACCATTCAAATGAAAGCTACTGAGCAGTACTTTCCTGTCTTTCAGTTAGTTTTTTTTATTAAAATTGTTTCAAATCCCTACACAGTAAGCAAATGCAACACCTTACCTTCTAAGGCCTTAGCACTGTCAAGAGATGCCACAGCTGCCTTTTGAGCCTCTGCACGGTTTAAACAGCTTTGTAGTCTCTCCAGCATACTGCTGGTCTTCTCCATACGCGCTCTCTTTTTTACCTTGTCTCTATGTCTCTCCTTGTCTTCGTCTCCACGCCTAGGCCATCCCACCAGCGTCACATATCTCCTTGATACTCCAGACCCGTTCCAGCGTGAGCCACGCGGTACACTGTTGTCAAACTTGAGAAGATTGAGTAGCGCTCGTTCTTCTGCGTCAATAACAGGCCCCTGGCTGGAAGTGAGACAGTTGGAGCAGCTCGTCTGAGAGGATATCACCTCTGGCTTTCGTTCCACTTCTTCTCGCTGTTCAGGCATGCAGTTTATGTCAAAGAATTCGAGTTGGACATCCTCGACACTCCATGCATCTCCCTGGTCTTTGTGGTGGGCTGCCTGTTCTTCCTGGGGACTCTCGGAGCTTTGCAAGAGATCTGGCACGGTTTCCTCTACTAAACATTCTTCTGAAACAAATCCATAAACCAAGTACAGTCAAACCTGTCTTAAGTCCTGGAAAATTCTCCCCTTAATTACTGTAAGGTAAGGTAAGGTTGCACACGAGTCACAGGTCACCCACTTGGCTGGAGCATAACCCGGTTTCCGTAGCATGAAATAACTAGGAGCGCTTTCCATTTGTCAGAACTAAACGGCTGGATCGGTCATTTCGTAAACAAAAAGAATTATTGCAATAGAGTAAAAAACAAGGAAGTTATAACCAAACGTTTGCCGTTGCAAAATTGCATCCAGGTCACAGATGAGTGCATTTTGCATTTCGAGCGAATCAACTTAAACGGTATGGCTGACCATTTCTGAAAATCAATGGCATACTATTTACGAATTGGCGCGATCCGACCGGCCAGTTCTGACAAATGGTAAGTGCCCTAGGAGTATTTCTACTATCCCCTGGATGGGATGCTAGGACATCGCAGGGCTTCCCCCAGCATCTTGTCACCAGTACCCATTTATGCACCTGGGTGGAGAGAGACAATGTGGAATAAAATTTCTTGTCTAAGAAGGCTGTGACCAGGCCACCGAGCTTCAGATCTCAAGTCACTACACCACCACACCCCACATTAATTACTGTAAACCTGACCTCTGTTTTGTGGCCCCAATGAGTTTTTTTATTGTCTTCACCTGTATTTAACAGTCACTTTGCTAAGAGAAATCATGAGTACACATGAAATACATTTGTGTGTAGCTTAGGGGGAGACATGACCTCTGTGAACTAGACGTGGAAAACGTATTTTCATGATGTTGTATGTATGCCGCTTATAATCCCCCACCCCCTCTTATAAGCCCACCAAAAATTTCTTACGAAGTTGTATACGGGCTTATAACCGACATTTTGAGTATACTTACCTATTAACGAGTGCTCCTCGTTGGCTTCCGGTTCAGACGTTTCCTCTTCAGCCTCACCCCTCCCCTGTGCTTCTTGTTCCTCTTCACCGCTGTCTGCACCACTTTCCTCCTCATTCTCCTCTTCTTCCTCCTCTTCGTCGCCATTATCATCGTCTTCATTCGTGTCTCCTTCAACCACCTCTTCGCCTTCCTCTGATGCGGGGAGAGTGGGACCTAACATGAGATAGCATTTATCCATTGAACTCCCAAGAGTGCCAACAATCATAATTCAAGAAAAATGCTAAAATTATAATTTCATTTTGTAAAATATTGAAATACAGTTGCTAAAGAGGTTTCATTTGAATGGTCACACCAAAGGATTTCGTGCACAGCTTTAGAACTACACTACATGTCTCTTAACCCTTTTAAGCCCTAAGAGTGATCAGCATCAAATTTCTCCTTGTAATATCAATGCCTTAGCAATCAAACAGGTCATGAGAATTAAGGACATGATCACACAAGATGAATTCTCTTGATATCCAAACAATTTCTCCCCACTACTTCTATAGGAAATGTATAGGGACAAGAAATGAGAATTTAAAGTTTGATATTAGGGCTTAAAGGGGTACAATAACTGGTAATAACTGGCTGCCTCAGTTCAGATGATCGCTTCATTGGGTGGTGATTTAAGCCGTTGGCCCTGTCTCCCACATTTCTCGGTTGTCCTTCCTGTAGTGGATGTTAACGATCCTATAGCACTCTTCGCAAAGAGTAGTCCTCGGTGTCTGTGGTCTGGCTTTGTTTACATTACGGGAGCAACTTATCATTATAATAGGCATTTATCACGCGACGGCCATGTTGGCTCCCCGGCAAATAAAATGCTTTGTTTTTGCCCCCGCCCAACCTTGTTTTTATATAAAATGGCGGGGCGTGAGAAAGGCCTTTTGACTCTGGGAGTGAAATGGTTAATATTCAAAGTCATTTGAATATTCATATTCTGGTTGAACTCGCCAAATATTTCATATTAACTCATAGAACGGGATATCTCACTTTTCTATTAGTTTTTGGGGGGACTGAAATAAAGTTATGAATTCAGGAAAGTGTCGTTTTGCACAACCTTTTTCTCAGGGCCTTCTCAGCGTGAAAAATGGTGGGCTGAAAAAACCCTGGACGAGACTGCCAAAAGACTCCAAAATTTCCCAGGGATCGTTATCAAGTTTGCCACGAAACCCAAATTACTGCAACGTGGGCTCAGCTTTGGTGGTCAGTTTCTCAACAAAAAGAATTCTTGAGCTGTTAAAACCTGGTTTGGCAAGACTCGACACGATTTCCACAGAGCCCAAGATGCAGATGCAGTACACCGAATTTAATACAACATCAAAAGTGAAGAAGACAATACCTGAAGCAGTTTCTACATCCAGTGAAGTGTGTACCGTGACACGTGCCCTGGAAGACTGTGCCTGACGTGTCACTGCCTGGGAGTCACCATGTTGCTTAGTAACCACATCATCATTGTCATCATCAATATTGTCTAAGGACTGTTCCAACAGCGACACGTAACTTGTGTCTAAGATGCTCCCAGCTGCTGCTGCCGCTGCCGCCGCTGCCGTAGTTGGGTGGCTCCTGGACAGTTCAATGGCAAGTCGCTGAAGCAGTCAGAAAAATAAAACTGATTAGGGGCACAGAGAAATTACTCCACCTAGAGGGTGGGGTGGGGGCAGTCCGGGGAGGGGGGGGGAGTCTATGTAAGGCAGGGAGGTAAAGGGCGGGAAAGCCCATAATAGTGCAGTGGGACATGGGGGAGGGACCCCAGGAGAAAAGGGGGAGGGAAGCCCACAGAAGGTGGGAAGGTTGAGGGCGGGAATGAAAGAATCACTTTGAATCACTTTATTTAAGTTTCAAAGGTACGTATTTTAGCATGTAAGTACTAATTGGGGAGACTTTCCAGATCTAATTGGAATTTGGAATTGTTGGTTTTTTTCAGGAGAGGGGAAAACTGGAGTACCCGGAGAAAAACCTCTCGGAGCAAAGAGGAAACCAACAACAAACTCAACCCACATATGGCGCCGGGGTCAGGAATCAAACCCGGGCCACATTGGAAGCAGGACTCCCACGGAGAAATAGGAAAACATTTTGCAATTTTGCATTATATTTTACAAAGAGGCAGAAACTGTCCAGGTAATGGGGTGGGAACTGTGAATAAAAGGTAAGGGAAGTGGGAAATTCAGAGCCTCTGTCTCCCCCACACACAAGTTTCAATAATTTATTGAAGTGCAAATATAATTCAGGCAGGAAGTATCATGAGAGGGATGGGAACCAGGAATAAGAAGGTTTTGCGAACATTGTGGTGACAGGATGTCTTACCTCTTTCAAGTCATTGATCTGTTGTATATACTGTGTTTGGCCAGTCTCTAGTTGGTTGATATACCTATTACAAGAGGAAACCACAACATTTGGTCATGGGTATTTTTTCACTGCAAGTATATGAAGAATAAAGGGGTATTCCATTGCAGGTTTAACACTCAGCATTTTGTCAGCTACCCCTATTAAATTTATAATCATCTGTAAACTACAATTAATAATACATGTGAGCAGCAAGAATAATGCTTAGAACAATGGTCAGGTTAAATTCCGGATCCAGTTGCATAAAACAACTGTAAAATAACTTTTTCATTGCAATTTCTGGGTACAAAGGTATCGCTCACTTGTTTTTATGAAAGCTTTTTGACAAAGAACGAATAACGAGTACAGTGAAAGCCATCTTAATGGACACTCTCGAAGCAGACGAAGAAAAAAGAAGAACCATTCTCAAAAGCGGCCATCAGCTCCAGTTACGGACACCTTTTTCATGTCTCAAGGGTGTCTGCTTACGAGAGCTTCCACTGTATAAGAAACACTACAGAGAGAGGCATGGATGGATGGGCTCCATAAAACCTCCAGTTATCTTACGAGGGTTGTTTTTTATTCAACCAGGAACAGGATCTGTAGATTATTAGATACCTAGGACTCCCATCCTCTCTGCTTAATAGGCAAGGCCTTTTTATCAGCCAGTTGTAGCACTTGATCAATCAGGCTGTCCAGTTTCCATGGCATAAAACAACTATGCTAGTGTAAGCTAGTATAACTAAACTACCCCCTGAATGGATTGCTAGTCAACCCCAAGGTTACAACCCCCAGGAGATTGGTTGCCATTACCCATATTAAGTATTTTATTCATCTGGGTAAAGGGAGACAAAGTTAAGTGTCCCATCTAAGGACATAAGGGCAAATATTCACTACTAATGTGGACAGTCATTGTTCACTGTTCCCTTAGTATCAAGCCTGCTGACAACTGAACACAACATTAAGATATAAACATACCACTGTTGATCCCTGCATTTTTGGTAGAAAGTTGGAGGTCTGACTTGAAATCTTAGAATCAATGTATCGTTGGCTGTGTTCAAGTAGCCTTCACTTCCCTGGAGGAAAAAAGAAAAAAGGTCAAGAGTTTCTAATATCACTGAAATAGTTTACATATATGTTGTCAGTGGTGCAATTTTATCCTTGGTGCAAATTTTATTTTCCTTTGTTTTGGGGTATGGTAATATATGATAATGCATGATAAAGAGTTTTAAACAAAGGAAAATAAAATTTGCACCAAGGACAAAATTGCACCACAACATATACACTGTAAGAGACAACCATGTTACTGATAATATTTATAACTCTACTTGAAGTTAAATAAAAAGTGTGAAGTTTTTCTTTTTGGTCAAATAATTTGAGAAATAAATTATTCAGGTTGTCATGCATTTCAATTTCTTCAATTCCACAACAAATAAATGTTGTGCACATGAAAATAAAACTACAGATTTAGGTCAATAGTAATAATTACTATTATTAGTCGTGTGAAAACCTACCAAAAGATCCAACCGGAAAAACCTGTTGTAACCCCAACATTCACCGACTTCAAAGTCTGATGCTGCAAAGAAAAAAAATACAAACATTTACTGTAAATCCTACATAAAGTCCTCTGGGGGCACCCATTTCTTTTCTTTTCTTTCTTTCCTTTTTTTTTTTTGGGGGGGGGGGGGGGGGTTAGGGGGGGTTAGGGGGCTTAATAGAGAGGGTGGCTTACTACAATCTAGTGAAATGCCAGCAGCTGCAGTTCTCAGCATGATTTCATTAAAATGAAGAAAAACAATCTTGAGTAATGATTCCATGCAACTCACCAAATTCCCTGACAATATTCTTACTAGAGTCAGGAGAAGCATGGTGTATCATTTCAACTCGGTATTCATATCTGCAAAATAAACAAACAAAATAAACAGGCTGTAGTTTTAACTAAAACAAAAGTACACTGCTTGCTGCAGTCCCCTGATAACTTCTAGATATCTAAGAAAGCAGATCTACAATGTACACCTTCATGAAATCATGCAAGCAGGTGAAAAAGCAAAACAACAAGCTTTCCTTGTCCTGGTTTCCATGTTCCAGTCTTGACAAACTTGCCTGTTTTGCTCCTTCACTCACTCACTATGAGCTTGCTCACTTGACAACACTGTATCTAAAAGGAATTGCTAGTCTAAAACAAAAGATTAGGAGGCGAAGTGGTGAAGTGGTTTAATAGTGCGTTGGACTACAGATCCGAGGTCGATGGTGCAAGGCCTGGTCTCGGCCATCAAGTTGTTTCTTTAGACAAGAAACTTTACTCCACATTGTCTCACTACACCCAGGTGAATAAATAGGTTACCAACAAAATGTTGCCTGGGTTAACCCTACAATGGACTAGCATCCCATCCAGGGGGGGGAGTAGCAATGCCCCAAGTTGCTTAATGCTATGGTGGAAACCGGGTTCTGTTCTGGCCGAGTGGGCTACCTGAGACTTTGTGTGACTTTACCTAAACCTAAAACAAAAGAGAAGTGAAAAACAAGTGTAATTACTTGGATGTCTCTGGTAATCCAGCTGAAAGCTCCAGGAAAACTGACAGGTAGTTTCCTCTGACCACACCATTACCATCCTACAAAACAACATTTCATTTATTTTATTTACTTGAAGGGCTCGGTGGAAAGGATTGTAACTGATGATCTGGCCTCTACACCAAATAAATACTATTAAGAACCCATATTAAACAATGGTATACACCTTATTCATAAATGGCGGCGGATTTATTATTCTTTTGTATTTATTTTAATTTGCCTCACTAGCCTCATTTTAGCATGTAAATTCTTTTGAATTTTGCACATGCTAACGAGGCTTGTGAGGCTAATTAAAATAAATACAAAAGAATAATAAATCCGCCGCCATTTATGAATAAGGTGTATACCCCTAAAAATCCCCAGGGTTTATTTTGTAACCATTATTTTTCTAGATAACACACTCAGACTTACTGGATAAACTTTGAGTCTCCAGCTGAGTCCACTGACATTTAATGGCTCACTGTACACAGGATCTGCCTTCCTCCGTAACAAGCTAAACAAAAAAAACAAGGAAATCTCATTTCCGTCCATTAAGATTACTGCGATAATTCACAAAAACCTTAACTAATAGAGACATTATAAATGTACCCGACACAATGATATGAGGACAACAGTGTGTACATGTATACTCTCAAGGAAACTGACTGCTGCATGATAACTTTAACATATACAACTACAACATGTGCACCCTACTATTTGTCAAGGTTATTTAATACATACCTAAAATTTGTAATGCAGAAGGTGCTAGTGTCGTATCCAGGTACAATTTCACTGAAAGCAGAGATCAAATATTAGCCTAATATTTAAACACAAGTCATGTTACAGATTGAAATCTAAAAAGATCATTACATTTATTTTACTTACATATAGTCAGTCATACACTTTGTAATCTTGCTCCCTACAAGAGCTCTTCCACCATTATGATATTACAACGGTGAAAAAGTATCTTTCTTTCTCAAAGTCGAATAGTAGTACACTCAAAAAATTAATAAAATATATTTCAGTTTACAACAAGCTTAGTATATTCATTTTTTGAGACTTGCCTTGAAAAATCAGCTGGTATCGGTGGGCTAACAAAAGAAGCCATTGGTTTCCGATGAACCTTTAAAAAAATGAAACTTAAAGTTATTGATATGTTAAAAAATTGTTTGATTGAAAAATCAATATTATTATTATAGTATATTGAGCTCTGCTTTCTTAATATACTTCCTGTGTCACAAACCTGATTAAACATCTGCAATAGTTCGCCACTTTTGGCAATCAGTTCACTTCTGGAACATGAGTGAAGCTAAAACAGAACAAATGAATAAATTTTCATTAACATTATTATTAATAAATATAATAATATTATTGTAAATGATCGTATAATTATTATTAATTAGCTTGAGTGTTGTAGTTTTGTTTGTTGACAATTGCATGGATTGCATAAAAAAGGACAGACAAGATAATAGAAAAAAATTAATGAAGAAGTTCCAATAACCCATTAGAATTTTATTGGTTTTCCTGAGGGTTCGATGAAGATTCTACTAGGAAAGACTTCTAAGCTCTGCCATTAACTATTTAAGACATCATGTGCAGCAAAGTTGTCAAGTACAATGTAGGCGACTTTCTGTGCATATTTTAATGTAGAATAAAAACTTGCATACATGTACATGTATAAGAACCTAGATTAATTTTTCCAAGTTAGCTTAAAAGTTCTTAATTTTTATATAAAAAATATTTGGTGTCTAATGAGAATTTAGGCTATTAAGGCCCGTTTACAAACTAAGGCGATTTTTTGTGTGCAATTTTTGTCACACTTGTCGATGCAATTTTTGTCGCGCACTAGTTGCATCTTCAAATCACATGTGTAAACGGGCAGCGATTTCAGTGCGATTTCAAAACCTGATGCAACTTGGTGGCGGTTTTTGAGAAATCACAGCAAATCAAAGCAAATGTCGTACCCGAATCGCACAGGAAATCACCGCTAGTTTACACTTGCGACAAAACATGCATTGGAGAGCGTGACAAAAATCGCATAAAACATTACATGTGTAAACGGGCCTTAAGAAAGAAAAGGTGTTTGCTGCTGGTCCAACAACTCTATCTCTATATGGGTGTGGTCCCTTCTTCATATACAAGAAACATGGTTGCCAGATGAGTATGTCTAAAAAGTATTTAATACTTAAGACTACATTCTAATCAAATGCACACCCTGCTCTAGGTCCTCAGATTTTTTTTGGAGGGCGAACCTTAACTCATGCTGCTCTGTGCAATGAGTAACTAGGAAACTTAGTCTACCTGATGTTCAACTTCCTGTAATAATGATTCCAATAATTCTGTCTCCTGAGTCAGAGAATTCTTTTGTCCTGATTACAAAAAAAAAAAAGAAAGAAAGATACAATTGGTGGTCCAGAAAATATCCATATATTCCCCCCTCCACACAAAATGAATTAATAGTATTAAATAAATATATTGTTGTACTGACTTACCCATTAGAGTGAGGAGTTTACTCTTAAGTTGAGTATCCAAGCGAGCTATCATCAATTCCACTGCATTACGAATCTCACGAACACGCTGCACACGTATGCAAAATATAATAAGTCAAATTGTTTTATTACAAATGCAGGAAAGATGACAAGGAAAATTATGGATAGAGACTAATAAGTACCTCTTCTTTTGCTTCTCGTAAACTTTCAACATTGCGTTCCTACATGTAAAAGACAAGTTACAAAATTAACATTTGAGGCTACAAGGCATTTATCTGAACATAAACACAATGAAGACTAGTTAATAAGTACAGTGTGCAAACTGCAGTGACAAGATAGAACATTTTTTTAAATAAAATTAGCCACCCCTTTTTGCATGTGTACGGAGAACACTTTTTTAAGGAAGCAGTCCAAATGTTTTACTAATATTCTAAATCCACTATTCCACTGGTACCACTACCTGCCCCCATCCTCCGCCCTTAAAGATGCAGTCTTGGTTGAAAAGCCCCAATTTTATTGGGAATGAAAACTGAGAAAAAGAAATTATTATTATTCTATATAAAAGTAGCCACATAAACCTTAAGTTTATAATTATTATACAAACAGACGTCTGTATCATAGCTTCATTGTCCATGTGGTTCATCAAGTAGGTAGTGTTTAGTATAACCCCTACCCTGAAACAATGTGGGACTTTCTCCTTACGGTTCTACACTATTCAAAACAATTTTTTTCACATACAAATCAACATACCACTTCTTGAACGAGACTAATAAGTTCCATTAGTCTTCGCCTTAATGCTGCAACCTGAAAAAAGAAGACATTGATTAATTATTTTTCTAAAAAGCATTCATTTTTAAATCAAAATGAAATCAAGATGCATTGGGCAAAATTTAATCTTCAAGCAACAAAAAAATATACCTCATCTGTAATAGAAGACACGTGTTGGTCATACACTTCATCCAATGGCTTGAATGTGTGACCTGAGTGCTGAGAGTTATTAAACATTAAAATTAGTCGTTGTTAACTACTACTTAATACTGCTCAAATATAAGTTGGCAGTCTCAACTCAATCCTACATGTAGCGCCTCAAAATTCGAGTGACTCAAGATGTGAAATGCGAGGATCCAGAAACAAATAAATATTAAATAAATAACATTTTTTAAAGAGGGTGACACCAAGCTAACTCTAGGTAAATTAGTGTGGAATTTAGAAATGTAAGTTTTTGAGGAGGAAGGAAAAACCGGAGTACCCAGAGAAAAAACCCTTGGAGCAAGAATCAGAACTTACAACAAACTCGACCAACATATGACGCTGAGTCCGGGAATTGAACCCGGGCCACATTGGTGGAAGGCAAGCGCTCTCACCACTGCTCCATCCCTGCTCCCATATAAGGAGTTTTCATATGTAAACTAAGGCCTTAAAAAAGGCTTTTGAGAAAACAAATTATTCCCCAGAGAAAGAATAATAGCCATTTACATGCCATGTTTAAGTAAATTCACATCGCACCTCGGCACTTCACTCTAAAATTTTGTATACATTCAAGAAACACAAACAATGTGAAAATCTTTTTGAGTTGTATTTTGCCAATGTTGAGATCTAGTATGTTTTCCATTATTACAGTCAACTATTGGGGCAGTTTCTTGGTGTTGCTATCACCAAATGACGTAAAACAAAAGATTCAAAAGAAAGTAAACAATACCCACACCACAACACAATAGCTAACCAACAATAGTTTCCGCAACACCAAGAAACACCCACTATTGGGGACACAGTCATGTATTGTCCAATAATTTTTTTTTTTCTAATGACTACTTAGTGGTGTTGGCATGACTATCATCTTCATTATGTAGGGTTGGCAGACACAGAAAGGTCACAATTGATTTGACTGGCTGGAAAAATAGCTATGCAAGTTTGTTGAACAAACACAAAAACAGTGAAAGTGTAATGCAGTAATACAAAACTAAAGCAAGTAAATTTGAACAAAGTGCTTCGGAGACTAAATTGCAAACTGCTCGATATTGACTAATAATTATTGACATTTAAGAGAAGGTTTTTTTAATAATTGGTTAAAGCAAAAGTGTGATGTTCATACAAGGATGTACTCTAAGTAAGAATTATCACAGAGGGCCCTCACCGGCCACTGCTATATAGAGCATGAGCCCTGAACATAGAAAGTGTATAAAACTATAGTTGAGTAAATGTTGGTGCAAGTTTATAATGTCAACTACATGGACTGTAAGTTTGAAAAAATATATTCAATTTGTATTGAGTACTTACTGTTCCACCCCACAAGGCACACTGATGGCAGATACACTCCTTACAGATACTACAGAACACACTGAGCTTCTCATGGTGAATATCACATCTGCAACATAATTTAAAGAACTTTACGGAAATGGTCAAAATTATTGTACTCCAAACTATTGTACAATAAGACTGGTGGTCAGCTCTTCATGTAACCCCCCTTCAAGTTGCGACCATTTTAGGTGCCATGGCGACCAAAAATTAACTTTGGCACTGGCGACCTACCTGGCAGCCAAATCCAAAAAGTCAATCGCCAAATGGCCATGCACCAAAGGAAAAAATTATCTTAGTTGGAGAGTTGCCTAACTAAAACGATGGTGTCTTTTTGGTATTAAGCCCCCACTTAATCAGGAGTAGAAACTGAGAAACAGATTTAAACCTTCCTGTGAAATTTTACTGGCAATGTGCACAAGCTTCATGCACACAGAATATTAAAGTCTCTGTAGTCAGTACTTATAATAGGTTTTCCTTTTTCAGTAAAAAGACGATTATTTTAATAATATCTGATACAGTCTGGAAACTGAGGATGGAGAGCTGTTCTTTAAATAGGCCACTGCTAATATTATTTCCACTTTTTTAATTTTCATTTACAGTATGCAGTACAATGTAGATCAAGGGTTTTTCTCATACAGGCAAATGATGAGTGGGTAAAAGTTGTGATCTCCAACACCATAATAACCTAGAACATCTGTGATATGAGGTTATTTATACTCAGCCATTTGCAAAGCATTGTTTCTTTCAAACTTTAGTAACAAAACAATTCACTTTGAGGCCAAATGTTTGCCTCATAGGCTGTAAAACTTCAAAAAGGTTTATTCATTTGACAGATAATCAAACTATGTTTTTTTATACAAAAGTTGGCTCATGTTTAAACATGGTATATTTAACAGATGCAATAAACAGCATCTTATATTTTGCCCTGAGGAAGGTTACCTAAATTCGCAAATTAACTGTAAAAAGGAAGTTTATACCAGGCGAGCGTGATGATATAATGTTTTATTATTTTTTTCAGCTTTTGAGATTATTTTGTTTTATGAAATAGGAACCCTTTCATTTTCCAAAGAACTGAATATTACATAAAATTATAGTTGAAGGCGACGATAGTTTGAGATAAAAAATAATTAAAAACAGACTATCACAGCTGCGCAGACACACTCTCCAATGTGTTTATGCAACATTTTCTGTAGCTCTGACCTAAACTTCTATTCACTTAATATATACAGTATATACATGTACATGTTATGTACAGTGTATCTTAATGTATATAATTTATAACAACTCTATGAAAACATAGAAATTGTCAGTCTATTTAACAACAAAAACTGATAAATTAAGCCAATGTATAAACTAATATCTGAACGACTGAACAGAAACTTTCCTTTTTCGCCAGTCAATTTTGCATTGCAGACATCAATTAAAAAACCATAAATATCAAGTAAAATGAAGAGTGAATATGTGAAAGAATTGGCGGTAAAATGCTACATGTACTGTTGTACTTGTCTACTAACAATGATGAAAACATGATTTTAAATTAAAATATATATAGTTTTAAAACATCTCATACAATGTAACTGTTATTCAAAGAGACAAAATAATGCCATACTTATCGACAAGCGAAGTCTTCTTCAGTTGAAATGTCCACGACCAAACATATACATGGAATGACTGATTTACTAAGCCCACTAGTTTATAGCAGAAAGACATTTTCTTAAAATCAATGATCGAAAAACCAGCAAACTGAGAAATGATTTTGAACCACTGATGATCTCTGGTGACTTACTTGAAGTTTTAAGTTTGACCCAAAGCTTGCACATGCTATGTGTCTAATATTTTTAGTATTACATAGTCTGAATTGATCATTTAACAGACGTTGACTTATTCAAAGTATCGTAACCATTCTTTGTATTATCAACACATGGTCTGAACCAGTATATAAAAGTCACATAATATAAACAAAGGCTTTATGGGATGCAAAATGAGCCCACATTCACATAATAGCAAGCTACATTGTACCTTCAGGCTCTAGCACCTGCTGTTTTGAAGCTCATAAAAATTATTCAAATTTAAAAAAGACATCTCTCCTGATAAATTAAGCCTATGCAAATTCACTTGCTTCCTTTGATATCTTGACAATTAAAATTCTCAACTGATGAACACCCACCGATCTTTGTCTGCCTCATCCTTTGTTTTAGGAGGTCCAGTTAACTGGAGAGAATCTAGTTGCTGTGAAAACAAACAAAAAATTAATACAACGTAGAAAAGGAAACAAAATAATAATAACGTCTCCCATGATTTATACAGGGTATTAAAAGTTTTTCATGAAAACACTTCAAATGAAAGTAATTTGACAGATGCGAATTTAGAAAGTTCATTTAAAAATAGAATGGCCTGAGTGAATCCCACACACTTCCTTTATTTCTACTGATAAATTAATGTTCAACTTGAGCTAGTTAGAAAATGACGTCTTGCTCCCACACAAGACGTACACTAGTAGACAAGTGTCACTTTACTAACATCTGTCATAATGATGTCACTGAAAAAATTTTAGTTCATTAATAGCATTTTTTTCAGTGCCAGAAAAAAATAGGGAACGATAAGATCTAGCAAGTAGTACATGTAGCTTACAACATGAGTGATGGATTCTTCCATTGACAAAACATAATTATTAATTAATTTTAGTTTATACATCAAGCACGTACATTTTAATACATGTTGTACAGTTTCTTTAAACCAGTTCGCTTTTTAGTTTTCCTGTCTCAGAATAATAAATGAATCTCAGAATGAATCTGAGACAAAGGAAAATAAAAGTTAAACTGGTTTGAAAATTTTTAAACCAAAGAAAACTTTAAACCACAACATACACATTGTAGTTTTAACATTAAAAAAAAAATAAATTTAGTAGAAACTTTTTTAATTAATGACTATAGATTTCAACCATTTTTCAGCACTGACTGAGTATAATTAACATTAATTAATTTTGTGTTTTGAGACTGTTCAAGACAATCTTTCTACTACGTAAGCAATCAGGGTTGTGAGAAGTAGGTGACTTTCGGTGAAAATTGCTGAAGGTCTATTTTGTTATATCAGCCAGCTAGTCTTGGCTTGCAGGGCTCGTTAGACTAACAGTAGCCAACTAGCCAAAGTCTTGTAAAAATTCAGTTTTGGATAGTGAATTTTTGCTTTCACTAGCCATTTGGGCAAGTGAGAATTGTAAACTTAAGCAGCGTACGGAACCAAACTCTGACACTCATTAAATTTAGAGAACAAAAACTGAAACATATCACTATGTACATTTGTAGACTTTTAATATCTCAACATTTTTCCGTACGTGTACATTAGTACATTAATAAAGGTGTTAGTCTTATCTTCTCAATGTTTTTCTGTAAATTAGTATGTTAATAGTAAGGTGTTAGTCTTATCTTCTCAAAAATTTTCCATTCGCATGGTGTCAGTATGAGATTTAAGAAGAAAAGTAAAAAAATAAAACCGATCAAGTTGTGTTTTCAATATCATAGATTTTTAATTAATCAGTGTGACACATTATCCCCCCTCCCCCCCCCCCCCCCCCCCCCCCAAAAAAAAATGCCTACCCCCACACCTTGTACAATTCTCAAACCTGTCACTAATAGGCTAGTACCCTGGAAAGTTAGCTTCAAGTCCTGGCTTGGCAGTTCTTTAGAGGAGAGTCAGATGTGTTCTTTAAACTTTTCTGACAACCCTTTGTAAGTAAATATACATGTAAATACAGTAAGATCACTGACAAACCTGTGTAACTTCTTCAACCCATCGACAATGCACAAGTTCATGAAGGTGTAGAGATGCTCTGCAAACAAGAAAAAATAATTATACAAAAGCATTAAAAAAAATATGCTCATTACATTGTAAATAAAATTTGTCAGCTCAAAACTAGACAATCACGCGAGAACAATAGTCATTGTACTTGCCAGATACAGCTGTAAGATCTTTATTATATTAAACTTCAGAAAAATACAAGGATTTCCTTCACTGAGAAAAATCATATCTTGACACATGACTTTTTGTGAAGATATCAAATGAATGTTACAGCTATACATTTACATGGATCTTCAGACATCTTTGGCAATCTTCAGAAAATGATTGGAAAGGTTCATACGACTTTCATAGAGCACTGAGAATATTTACAATTGAATCTCCGGATATCTTTGGGAAATTGCTTGAAACTTCATAATTAGTCACATTTAATATAATTATATAATAAAAAAATAATACAGGCTGCTTGGAAATTTCTCTTCTCATGATGATGTCCAACTCCATTACCTCACTTGTAGGCTGCATTGACTCATGAGATATATATCCAGTTGAACACTTGAAGAAAAATTTGATATCTCCATGCACCCATGTATTATTTTCTTAATCATATTAATAACAAAATAGTAAATTGTGATTGATCATCCGCACACCTCTTTCTTATGCAATTGGCGCGCCATCACGTGGTGTCCAATTAAAGCTATCCAATTACAACTTTTTGTAACTGGCCAAAGCTGCAATTGGACACCGATGTTGCATGCACGTGAATCAGGTGCACTTAAATGGGTTCTTTTTTGCTGTTTTCCTCCTGTTTTCAAAATGATAGAAAATTTATTTCATACTTATTGAGATTTTCTATTGAAATTTGGCATGTGAAAACCCTGTTCGGAGTTTGCAGCCAATCAGAATGGTGAAACGACTTTCTCACACATGAAAAAAGTGTTTTGTCCAATCACAAATCTCACTATGTATAAAATAAACAAATAACAGCATGGGCCGTGCTTTGTACAGTATTTGTACAACTTGTACATAAATATCGTACAACCACACTGACCATGAAGTATTAAATCTACAGTAGTATAATATCCTTGACGTTTTTAATCTTGAATTATTAATTTGTTATTGGTGCGATTTTAAAATTAGTTAGTGCTTGTAATTTCAAATCAACCATGTGCTATGCTCTCAGCCGATTTGAAATAATTAGTCGCCCGATTACTCCCTGAATTGTACTCCACTCAGTCCAATTACTAATTACATATATCATGACTGTTTTCATTGTTTTATCATAATCATCAGGTTTAAGAATCTTGTAGGGACTGCTTTTGTACTCCGTACTGTACATGGGTAAAAGAGGTCATTCTGCTCGGCCAACTTATATTTTATATATATATTTAATTAATTTTTGTTCTCCTAGTTATCATGAAGAATTATGCAGGGGACTGACTTTGGACTCCATGAGTCAAAAATCAATCACATGATTTATGGTATTGATGTACAATGACAATAACAATAACAATAGCAATAACATTTTGAGCTTTCCTGAAACCTACATCATGTAGTGCAACACATGTAGTATGAAGACAGTAATGTATTTTTCAAATGGCATATTCCTGCAAACAAGCAGGTATTCTGACTCTCAATATTGTTCAAGGATTTTCGATTGGAAAACTGATGAACAGTTTTCATCATAATGAATCCCCTACCTTCTACCTACAAACAAAACATTATCCTTAACCCATTCACACCTGAGGATTTTTACGTTTTTGAGTGATTTTCTGCATACACACGCCCCATAGGATTTCGTGACTTCATATTTGGAGTTACCATTGAAAGTGCTGCTGTTCTAAAACACTGAAGGCTCGAGTTTACTGGAAACGTCATTGTGACGATCTCATTTTGCTTGGTTGATTTGCAATAAAGGGTCCAATATGAATTATCTACGATTTTTGGTAAGTTCACAGCCATTTTTCATCTTTAGTAGCTGCCTGATGAGCATCATTAAGCTTGGAGGTAGTTCAGAGTCCACTTCTCAATGAAGCGAGTTAGGTGTTGTACTTCGTTTACGAATTTGGCTCGTTGCTCGTTGAACTGGAAAAATGGCCGCCTGGAAACGAAGTGGCTTTGGGACTCGACTCTGGATGAATTTCTCGACCTACCGCGGCATATTTTGGAAGTTGCGACCACAGGAGAACACAACAAGCGCGAAATTTCGGCGGTGGGTCAGAGTGGCTGTGGACTTAGTATCTATATGAAAATTGTGGAGGACGGAATGGACGCTGTCAAAAAATCTGTTTAATTCCCAGCATGCAGTGTGGTGGTGATGTTGAAAATCGAGGCAAGGTGAGTATGCACTAGTACAAGAAGCTGTAGCTAGGCCCGAGCAACGAATAAGAGCAAAAAAATTCACTGCTAAGCTAGGACTAGGACTGAATTTTGCTGTAAATGTTGACTTTTGGGTTTGCCACGATGATTTGAATAAAAAAAACTAAAGGCAAAAACGTGATTTTTGTTGTTTTTCTATGACGTTAAAAACGGTAATTTTTGTTATTGTTCAAATTCAAACGCTGATATTCTGCAAAAATCGCTGACTTTTTTGTGTTTATTGGGTATCTCAATTTGAAAGACTTTCTAGTCAATGCTCACAACTGCTAGTTAAGGCAATGTTCGCACGATTGAGAAAGTTACAATTTTTTAAAGCAGTGGAGTCTTGTACAGGCGGTTACGGGCGGTTCAGGTGTCAATGGGTTAAAATGGAACAGATGTTTAAACATATTATGAATTTATTTTTAAGTACATTTTTAATATAAATGAAATTGAATTTTTCATTGGGTGTACCTGCAGTGTGGACACTGGGGTCTCTGTTCTGTAAGCCAGCGCTGGAGACAAAACAAGAAAAAATAATTCGTATAAAATGTTATCACATACGTATATTAAGCAAAAGCTTAAGGTACATTGTACAGACAAAAATTTGTAAATATTGCCAAAAAATTATTTACTATAGACAACAGTGAAAGTAATCAGTAGAATTACCCAATATAATATGGTCTATTATTCCACGACTAAGACAGTCAGAGGGCCAATAACTAAAATCAACCAATCAGAATGCTCGATTGCCGGTCCAATATTCTCTAAGTATTGGACCGGGTATTGTCCCGAATGATCCCGCGCGATCCTCCCGCCGCAGGAGTCGTGTAATAAATCTCTTATTAACCAAGCTTACTCAGGACCATACTAGGAGAATATTGGTCCTCCGTCTTTTTTGTACGGACCTCGCTGCGCTTGGTCGGTACTGTCAAGACCTTGGGCCGATATTCTCCCAGTACGGCCCTCGCGCTTGGTCAATAAGACATATGTATTTTTATATTATGTGATTATAAAGTAACAATTCAGAAATAAAGGAAATTCTTGACTTTTGGTTAAAAAAAGCAGTCAAACAAATTTTAATAATTTATTATTAAAATAATAGCTGATACAAAATGTACAGTCTGTAGAAATAGTTTTAAGATCTCAAGTTACATCTACAGTTTAATATAATTTTAGTTGAGAAATAGAAATATCAGGAATTACTTTTATTGCTATTATAATAAATGAATAAATTAAAGGAAAAATATATTACAGTCAGTACATGAATTAGTATAACTACTGGAAAGGCACTGCCAGCAAAAAAAAAATTAAGTAAATTAGACTGTACCATATTAGACTGCATTCTGTAGTAAGTATAAACTGTATAGCTAAAACCAGAAAGATTTTCAGAGAGCTGTTAGAGTACACATTGTCTAAAAACAAATGATTTTCTGGCTAGATCAAATTAATAATTAAACCAGGTTAAATACAACATAAAAAATTATTTTTATTCCTGACAAAAATATATAAATATATTTCATTGCTTTAGAATTTGGAGATGCCATAATTATACTGAACAGGTATCAAATCTCACTAAGATTATTTCAAGTCACACTCAGCTTCTACACTGTACCAGCAACATCGTCATTGTATGTTCACTAACTACATGTACACCTGCACAGCATATGTTGCGGTTCAAATTTTTCTTTGGTTTGAATGATTTTTATTTCTATTTGTCTCAGATAATGTTAATGAATCTGAGACAAAGGAAAAATAAAAGTAAACTAGTTTGAAAATGTTTAAACTAAGAAAGACAAATTTGAACCACAACATATGCATGGTCTTAACATGAATAATATACAGAAGAATAGATACATGTAACATGATTGTATTGTACTATAATAAAAAGGAAGCCAAAGCTATAACAAGTAGCAACTTACAGTTACACGTTTTAGAGTCATTGATCCAGAATTTCAATCACACGATTAAATAAAAAGTGAAAAGGTGTAAACTGCCTTCCAAAATTAAATTAAATGTAGTATTTCAATCCTCACTAAGCACTGAGAGCTACATTCTTGAGTTATACATTCAGCTGCAAAATAATTTCCCAACCATTTAAACATATAGCTCTGAATTGTGCTGTAGCTCAAGCAGTATTTTTAGGGATCTCTGACAGTCTTTGTGCTTAGATGGTTATAAGTGCAAGTCAAAATTATTATCAATTCAAGGGTTTCTGAAACACCTGGACAGCATGGAAGATAATTATTAAATAAATAAAAATCAGTCTTTGGAAATTTGCATTTATTATAATAATTTATTGTTTTTTCTTTTATCACTTCACACCACAGTTACTGTAGTATGAATTGAAAATCCAAAATTAATAGTTTATACACAAATGTGCACAAGCCTTTATTCAAGATTTACATGTAAATACACACTGGCAATACATTTAACTGACAACTTCATTCTTTCCACAAAATGCGTGGAAAAATCATATCTCCACACAATCATGTGAAAATAATTAATTTTTTATCTTCACTGTGAAAAGTAAAGATACCAATGTTTTTACATTAGCTATGTCAAACAAACTAAAAGGGCTTAGGTGTTGGTCTACGATCAAAACATCTTCGGATCTTCATTAGAATTCTTCACATGTCTTCAGAAAATTTCAGAAAATAATCAGAAATATTTGTATGACCTTCAGACAATTTTCTAAAATCTTTGGAAATTTTCCAAAAATCTTCAGAAAATTGATTGAAACTTAGTAACTAGTTCTATTTATATAATAAACAAAATACCGGTAATACATCGGCTGATTGGAGAATGATATGAAATTTCTCTTCTCGTGTTCAACTCTACATCTCACTCGCTGCACTCACTTGTGATATCCAGTTGAATACTTGAAGAAAATTTTCAAATCTCCATGCACCCATGTACTATTATCTTCTATGATTATAGAGCAGTTTTCAATTGAGTGTCAAAAGTAATTACACAATAATATTGCTTTGGTTTTTCATTGTTATGCTTTGTGATTGGCTAAAAATCTTGCGCCACTTTCTCGACCAATCAGAAGTAAAACCAAAACCAATCGTGATTTGCTTGTAATATTCCCGCACTTGGCGCTGAAGACATGTACTTGCTTCGAGCTCTGATTGGTTCATTGGATTGTTTACGACTGCTGTGATTGGTCAGAGTAATTACTTTGGTTTTGGTTTTACCACACTCAATTGAAAACTGCTCTATAAATATATTAATTAATTATAATTACTATGATATTAATTTTTGCACTTGTAGTAAATAAAAACACGCATTGACAAGTACCTGGTTAAATTTGTTTATCCAGTGTTAAATTTGTTTATCCAGTGTACATACAATCACTTGTAAGTACCATCAAATAAATTTTTCTTATAACGATTATGTACATTACACTACATGTATAAGCCGCTCTCTTATTGAAACATGATAAAATGTATTATTTTTTTATGCAGAATTGCTAAAAACATTAAAGACCTTTAAAATAGAAGTATCAATTGAAGTAACTTGTCTTTTGACTTGTTGACCAGGATTAGTAACTGATCTATGATTGTCAAATTTAAAGAACATCATTCACACATGACGCTTTTGAGAAAGGGGGTAATGTTGCTGATCCTAGCAGTATGCAGGATGCATTGTCATATATGCAGTGTTCCAGGTAACTTTCAAAGGCATGGAGTCAATGAATAATTTTAAGGGGTCAACAGGTTGTGGGTCCCTCTAAATGTTCTAAAGTTAGCCATTTGATTTTTCATGTCAGGAAGCCAGCCTTGTTGGGTTTTTGACCCGAGACCCCTCTCTTATCTGGAACACTGTATATGAACCTAGTATATGGCTTAGCTCACCATTAGTCTCAGAGCATCTGACCAGTGTGTGGCAGGTCTTAGGTTCGAATCCTGTCGGGGACTTAGATTTTATTTCTTTGTCGCATGCTGGTGACACGTTGAACATTACATCTTTCTTAAGTTCACATTGGTCACCAATGGAATAGGCTTTTTTTGAATTGCCTTTAGTCTCTTTTTCAAAGCATTAGGCCAAGTGCAAACAGTTTCATATGAAGATGACTACTCTTTCACATGCAAATAAAATATATTTTCATATGAGTGGTTTTGCAATACTATACTATACTTTATTTCATATTTCCATGGCATTTTTTTTACAAGAAAACATATATCTAGCTAAACTAAAATTACTAAGACATTAAGGCACTTGGCCTCATGTCGGAAAAAGGCTAAAAGCAACTTGGAAATGGCCTATTACTCAACCAAATGATAATACAACTCTAACTGTATGGCCAGTATTTTTTTAACGCATACATGCACATTTTTAGTTCGTAGTTGCTATAGCAACTACGAAGTTTAGAGGGCGCTCGAGAGAGCGGTCGGCTGTTCATGTAAGCGAAATAGTATATCTTGAGCCCAACGTGTCTTTGTATTGTTGTCTGTTGGACACAATATTTTAGCTTACTTGAACAAGCTATCATCGTCACTTCCGCCGTATGCGTAAAGTTCCGGTGTATGCGTAAACTTTTTTTTGAGCGTGAAGTGGTGTACGTTTGAGGCAGGTTTTTGAGAAGTTTTCTCAAAGTTTGGAGCTGTTTCTTCGGTAAAGAACTTTCAAACTGTCACGACAGAATATTATTTCTCAACCTTGTTGAAAAGCAAACATGATTATTGCCTCGCTATTTCTTCGAGGACTGCTTTTGGTAAAAATTTATCCCGAAATTTATACGGCAACAAAGCAGGGAATTGATGGCTGATTACTGTAACACTGTAGTACGTGACTGTGGATACAAGATATGATGAGACATTCCGACGTGTGATAAAAGAGCTAAAGGAAAATTTCTTTGTGGACCTTGCTGCAATTGAAGGCAAAGAATTTTCGTTTTGATGTGTTTTTCGAAACATTCAACTACTTTTTGGTCTGACAATCCCCTAATTAAATTGCCAGACTGCGTGTCGCCAAATGCTTATTGTCTTCTTTTATATAAACATCTGGCGACACGCAGTCTTGCGAACAGAAAAGATGATTTTGAGATTGTTTCTGTTTATTACATGTAATAAACAAAAATCCACTGTGATGTCCACTGCAGTTTGCTCCCGATTTCTCAACTCAACAACAGTAACAGCGAAGACAAAATAGCACTACTTTCTGAGAAACAACTGCGAACTATCCGTACGGATCCGCTCGTATGCTAAGTATTCAATTATTATGCTGGGCTTTCCTAGTGCCATTTAGGGTATTCTTAGAAGTGTTTAAATTTAAGTGTGTTAAATGTGACAGTCAGACTGGTTGCAGTTGGTTATATAATAAGCAATAAAGGTATTTGTAGCAGAATCCACCTGGCACTTTGACAACAGTGAATGGCTTGCAACACTGAGCTAAATAATAGGCTCAATCTCTGCCGCTCACTCATTTCCTGAAAAGCGGCTGGCAATCGAGCATGCACTGAGCTGAACACTGAGCACAGTTTTGAATTGTTCAGTGGTCTCTGTATGTGCTTTAATCCACCCTAGACATGTCAACATATTGTGGTGTTGGAGCTTGAGTGTCTTAATAATCCCAGTATGTGGGCTGAGGCTATTTTCCCTGGTAGGTTCTACCCTGTGGAATTTGCCGAGTCTGGAAAGAGGTCTGACAAAAGACAGCCCAAACACCCAGAGTGACCCCACCCCATTAAAAAAATTATCCCTATCACTGACAAACCCTTTAAGCTTGGTTGCCACTAGCGATGTAAGCGGAATCATAAGCAGAATCAGAATCGCAAGAACCTTACAATCTTGTGGAAATCAAAACGAAGGAGACGGATAGTAAGCGATGGAAGCAGAATTGGAATCAGAAAAGGAAAATCTTCTGATCCATCCGATTCCAATTCCATCGAGCTTCCAATTGCAATTGCCACTCAGTTTTTTTATTTCCACTAGAACGTAAGGCTCCTTACGCTTCCGACTCCAACTTCACTTCCAATTAGTGGGAGTTAATAAGTGGAAGTAGTTATAGTGGGAGTTAATTAGTGGTAGTCACTAGTGAGAATGAGCCCTTACAGGTGCCTTATGTTTACTCAGCATCATCTGCTCTGTGATAATGTTTTTTGAGCATGGTTAAGTGTGTTGTTTATGAGTTTGCATTCCTCTCTCTCTCCCCTTCCTATGCACATGTACATGTAATAATAACCGTCAGAGGGATCCTACCACCCTGGGACAGGGATTATGGTTCCAGTTAACAGATTCTTGGACTTCCAACTTTCACTTGTGAGGATGGTCAAAAACAATCTCAGGAAAAATACATTCAAAAGTCAACACCTGCATATGTACATGTACAAAGCATTTCTTTCAAGAAAATATCAAGCCATAATTTATTATTGTCCTTACATACTTGTCTTCTACTGATAAAATTCAATGAATTATATAAGAATAATATAAATAGTAGTAGTTAGTTTTTTTTTTTGCGACTAAAATTTTCGGCGACTAAATTTTAGGAATTACTCGCAAATTGCGATTGAGAATTTTTTGAATTCCGAGCCCTCTAAAAGTACCCCACTCAATCTGGTCCCAATTAAGGATCCATAATAACATGGTTGGACTATACATGTCAAAGTAATAACTTACCCTTATACAAAGAAAACAGCACATTTTGGAACAATGAGGGCAGAGTCTTGCATCTCTCAACTTCTCCATACAGATAAAACATCTGAATACCTCAGCTAAACTCTGCAAAACAAAACACACAAAAAGAAGTTACAAATCAAAGGGTTCTAAGAGCTATCTCGTGAATATCAAACATTGTAAGGTTATTAAAGGCCACAGATCGGTTTTAATTTTCCATGCTGAGTTTGAAGTCAAAGGATTGAAGAGTAAAACAGATTTAAAATGACCAAAACATCTTAGTGTGACATAATATATGCATTGTGTTAGACGAGACTGTCTAGATGATGTAATTACACTGGGGAATTAAACGAAGTTTACATCCCAGTGATTGAGTAAAAATTTCCAAATTTGCATATTTGTTCAGCACTTCACGTATTTATGAGATAAAAATGTTAACAGTCCTAGTAAGTTAGTACTCATGCTCCACTACAGAAACTGGTCAAATCATGGAGATGTTAACTTATACACTGTAATTTTATAGTTGTTCCCTCTGGTTTACATAATGGAAAACTTGTCCCAGTACATATTCAAGTGGTTAAAAGTTAGGTAAGCCACAATACAACAACCCTGGCGTGGTTGCAAACCCTATTCTAGACTAAGACACCAGAATCCCTACCCTATCCCAAACTACAGCTTGTGTAAGGCTCGTTCACTACACAAGTTCAACTCCTACTCTAGACTTAACTTTTCAGGGCCTGTCGATGGTTGCATTAATGGGATTCCACTGTAGCCTATAAGCTCGATATGAATATTTTGGGCTTTTGTTTCTTTTAGGGGTGTCATGCTATATAATGACAACAACTGTATTTAGGATGCGCTAAAAACCACAAATTTAATGGCATTATCATGCACCATCATTTGTCAGAGAGATTGGGAAAGCGAGAGAAAAATGAATACTTTTGAGTTCATAAATATAGTGTTCTTGCTTGAATCAACAGTAGCATGGTTAAAGGAAAAAAAACACTAATCAAGAAAAAGATGGAGTTCATACTAATACCATCAAAGGATTTTGGGCTGTGAACGAAAGCAGATTTTAAGCAGACGTGAGGCTGTCGGAATCCGCCAATGATTCGCTTACATTTAGACTAAATCACGTATCGAGCTCGTTATGACAATGTATTTGAACAATTTGTGAGTGGTATTTTCCACTGTAGCCTATAAGCTCGATATGAATATTTTGGGCTTTTGTTTCTTTTAGGGGTGTCATGCTATATAATGACAACAACTGTATTTAGGATGCGCTAAAAACCACAAATTTAATGGCATTATCATGCACCATCATTTGTCAGAGAGATTGGGAAAGCGAGAGAAAAATGAATACTTTTGAGTTCATAAATATAGTGTTCTTGCTTGAATCAACAGTAGCATGGTTAAAGGAAAAAAAACACTAATCAAGAAAAAGATGGAGTTCATACTAATACCATCAAAGGATTTTGGGCTGTGAACGAAAGCAGATTTTAAGCAGACGTGAGGCTGTCGGAATCCGCCAATGATTCGCTTACATTTAGACTAAATCACGTATCGAGCTCGTTATGACAATGTATTTGAACAATTTGTGAGTGGTATTTTGTTTTCTTACACCTTGTAAACAGTACAAAATTTTGTGATTTTTTCTGCTTTTGATAAAATTGTAATTTTGCTGGCAAATGATAATATTAAATTTGTGCTTTTCAGCATGCACTAAATACAGTTGTTGTCGTTATATAGTGCGACACCTATAAAAGTAACTAAAGCTATATTTTGGCACAAGCTGAGAGTCGAGACCATAGTGTTTTTACTGTTTTTGCAATAACTGGACAGGTAAATTTTCATTGCACAAATGAATGTAAAACATGGGGCGATAGTGTGTTATTAAGGTTTAAGGCGCCATTTGCTCCTTTTAACTTAAAAGGATAGTTTTTACCGTGCGATCAAAACGCGAGTACGTTAATGACTTTATATTTTTTTTAGACAATGTTAAAGATAAAGGACGATAAAGTTATAAACTAACACCTATTGTAAGCTTACATGTTCATGTAGTAAGTTCAAATCTCTGGTTTTATGGCGGTCAAAAACACAAGTTTATCAACGAGTATTCTTGGTGGAGGTTTTGGTAAAACAGTTAATATTGATACATCATTCAAGCTAACACGAGGTATATTATTTCAAGCTTTTTAAACTAGCATTTCTAAATTATTAGAAACCTGTGCCTCACAACAACAAGAACATTTTGATTTGCATTTTTTCGTGTCGTATAAGTTGGATTGAATTTTTACTTCACTGAGGAACTAAAACACATATTACCTCGACTGATCCCTCATCCATGTTGACAACTTTCTTTTGAACTATCTATGTCGCCTTTCAATAAGATTTTCTCTGTCAAAAAGAGACGAAAACAAGCACATACTCTAAGCTAAGATCAAGGCGCTAAAAATCATTACAAATTTATAGCTTGTTCCCAACGCTCCTCTTGTTTGGGTTAGAAGCCACGTGACTAGTTATCGCAATATCATTGGCTGCTTGTAAAATGGAGGGAAACGACACCAGTTTTGAACTGTCACCAAACTCTGTCACCATATTTTTAAGTTTACATTCTTTACGCAGCAACAGCTACATTGTATTGCTAATTGCTAAGCAAAATATTCTAGGATCCCTTTAATATATACTGCTGTGTCTACGTTCTTTTTATCGTCCTGCAGTGATGGGTATCCCGCTTTGTAGGACTTTAAATTTATGTAGATATAGATAAAATTTAAGGGCCTTAGGGATCATCGAAAGCTAGTAAGTTATAACGTTTTTTAAATTTATTGATAAAATCTAGACCGCCCAGGCAACCAATTAAATTCTCCCCCTTGCGCTGTGGATATGCTTGAATTTTCGGATTTTCTTTTCCATTGCGTAAAAATTGGGAGATCTTTCAAATTGGCGGGGCGGGCGTTAAAACCCCTACCAAAATATTGCCCGCCTGGGACAAACTGCTCTTGTGAAAACGGCGGGCTGTCCCGCGGGCTCGAAAGGTACAAAGGGACTGGCACTAGAATCGTGTTTTGTCAACTTTTGTCTTCGTGTCGATTCGTGTCTTTGTGCTAACTGCAAGTACACTGTTGACCGACGATGAATTTCACAATTTACGCAGACCCCAGTCCCCCACAAGTCTGCCTTAAAGTTGCCGAGCATCACCAGGTATTTAAAATTCACAAGACATCTGTATTTAGCTTATTTTTCGGGAGAAAGTTCAGTTCAGAGTTTAGTAAACGTTTTTGTTGTTTTCGTAAATATGGCCGACAGGGTGTTGCAAATTCTGCGTCGTCAACCATTCAGGCATCACTTCCTCTGGCAACTTGGTCGACAACAAAGACACCTTTGAATGAAGGGAGACTGTATAAAACGGACGGTAAAAGAAGGGCTCGAAATGTGGAAAGCAGTCGAAAATACCGGAAAAGAAGGTAATCAGAGTTTTAGGTAATTACCGAAATGAACAAAGTAATTCATTTCTTTGTTACATTTCAGCCTTTAATGGCAAGCGGTGAATAAAGCTAATGGCCACGACTAACAGAGACGGGGCACACTTTTTGATGAAAAACGGCCAAAAAACGTTTATACCGTTCGTTGCTTTCCATCTAGACGAAAGTGTTTCAAGCCTGGTGTTTTTTAGTTTTCTTGCACTATGCAACTGTGATTATATCACAATTCCTGATTTCGTGAGAAATGTATCAAAACGCGGCTTTCCCCTGGCAGTGGGCCAACCGATTTGTCCAAATGCCCAATCTGGCAAACATTATAAAAAAAACTAGATATGAGGCAGAGGAATATTGATAAATTCTTGCCCCCTGAGGGTAAAAAATAAGGACCCCTATAAAGTATAACTCACTAAAAGATCACTTTGATATCACACCTCAGATCCTTGCAGTTAAAGCAAATAAATGTTTGCAATTTTTCTGCCTTCTTTCTGCTAATCTTTACACAAGGACCATGGTGTGAGGCAGTGCAGGCCTTGTTAGTCACACTGCTGGACCATGAATCTGCTGAATATTATAATAGCCTCTCGCTTATTCAAAGAACTTGTGCGTGAAGCCTCTTCCGGGAATATCTGGAAATCATTGAGAGCTTAGACCACTGACCTCATATTATAAATCCCAAGGGTCTGCCCCTGGGTTTGTTCTCCATGATCAAAAGTGATGTTTTGCCCCACACCCTTGGGCAAAAAACATGTGAAAAATCTCAAAAAATACCCTGGGTTCCTGTGGGTGTCCTGGGGGTGGCTCCCTGGGGGAAGCTGCTAATTGATACAAAATACCTTTTTCATAAGTTAACTTTTAGCTTAATTCACACAATATCTTATCATAAAATGAAAACTAATTACTTGTTTTTTCATATGTGAACAGGAGGGAACGATTTCAAAGTCTGGAGCATGCCAACAAGAGACTCCAAGAACAAATTGAAGAGGTGGAGAGACAACTGCAGCAGCTCAATTGTGCTTTCAGCTTATTTGTACAGCATGCAGAATGCTGTGGGCAATGCAGTAATATCAGGATTGGTGAATGAACAATTTTTAAACTGACGAATTCCTTTCACCTTTTTAAGTGCCAGTATTGAATGCAAGCTTGTTTATAGAAGAGTGCTTTAATAGATGTTTAAGTTTAATTCAGTTAGTTTTGAAGAAATTTATGCCTCAACTCTTCATTTGGTCCATGTATGTAAAAATAATGCATTATTTTGTAAAATAAAATTGCTTATCAGTTTTGTTTATTCTTGCCTTGCTTTTTGTTTCCAACTTTCTGTATTTAAGATATTTATGGTGACCCCCACTTAAAGTTGTCAGACCTACTAAACTTGTTTAGTGATAGAATTTTTTACCTTGATCCACCTTGGCTGTGTATCAATAATTATTTGTTGTTTTCCAACCTGATCCAAGCCTTTCATATACTGTTTTTGACAGAAAAGGTACCCTTTCATATACCTTTCATTGCAAATGCTACCCCTTCCATATCCCTTTCATTGAAAAGTGGTACCCCTTTCATATAGCCTTTACGTGCATCTGTTTGATATATTTTAAAAGGCCCTTTTTATAATACTTAAATAGCAATTTTCTCTACCCTTTTGTATACTTCAACTTGTGTTTTCCCTATCCTTTCATATACTTCAACTCGTGAAGTCCCTACCCTTCCATATACCTACAGCCTCGAAAAGGTACCGACCCCTATTGGGCGGAGCATCACCGTATAGCCCATTATAGGGAGTACCCCCTCACCGGGGGCATCCCCATACCATTCAAATGGGAGTACACCCCTTGGGAAGGGAGCCTGTACAGCTGAACAATGCTTTGGGAACTGAGGAGAGAAGACTCCCGGGTATAAACTTAAGAGGTATAGATGGTGGTACCAGAATGTTGTATTTCAGAAATAGGCCATAACCAGCTTTTTGGCAGCTTTTCTTTGGGATAAAGTTGGTTACATCAAAAGACAGTTTGACTAATGCTTTTGTGTTTGAGCTTTTGCAAGGAATGGTAGTGAATAGTATACTAACGAGAAGTCCAAGGACTACTGCAAAGCTGAATACAACGAGTAAATATATTTCAAACAATATTTCGGCTGGCCAGACCAGACTTCAGGTTATAAGATGTTACTAAATTATAAAATAAAAAAAAAAACACTATATAAAGGAGAATGTCGCAATACATATTTAAAAAAAAGGAGGGGCGGAAATGACCTACAAGATAATAAAGATAAGGCTAGTATACGTAGACTACAATTCATCACGTTTGTTCAATCCACGTGGTTCTAGTGTTTTTTTTTTAGTGTTGTATTTTCATTTTATAATTTAGTAACATCTTATAACCTGAAGAAGGCTGGTCTGGCCAGCCGAAATATTGTTTGAAATATATTTACTCGTTGTATTCCTTGGACTTCTCGTTAGTATATTGATTCATTTTAGCTGATTAGGTCTCCTCCTGTGAGATCCAACGAAAAACCAGCAGGATCTTCGTCCACGGTTTTTGCAGTTAAACAAGTTTAGTGAATAGTGAATCTCTACCATTTTACCATTTTACTTTAAAAGGTACCCTGATAGCCACAACCATAGATATTTCAAACCTAAGGCATCCTAAAAAGTACAAATATGCACCCTTAACCCCCCTGGGGGGGGGGAGACTCCCATATAAAAATGATGAGGGTGTTCATCGAAAATTTTAGAAAAAAACACTTTAAAATTAAGGTACCAGATTCTCGTTTGATAGGCTTAGCTCATACATTTTTACCCCGAAGAGGAACTAATTGTAAACAACACAAGACATATTCTGTCATATATTTTCGGCTCAATACCCTAAACGGCATCGCGATAATTCTAACCATGGTCATTTGAGATTTCAGCACCCTAAAGGGTACCGATCTTCAAATTTTGACTCCTAAAACGTATGACAGGCACCCCGTCGTTTGGAGTTTAGTTGGAGTTTTGCTCGTAGATGTAATAGATTTTGACTGGAAATTTGTTCGTAAACGGAGGGTAAAAAAAACACACAAAGATCACAAAAATGTACTTAAATTGTTGGTTCCCTGTATGTTTTCCCTCCTTGTCTGCAGCACAGTGGCGGATCAGAAGTACATCGTAAGGCAGCGAGGGAAACTATTTGAGACGGAAAAAAATTGTTGGACCAAATTTTTTACAGGATAAGAGGGAGGGCCACGCCCCCCTGGGATCTTCCCCTGGATCTGTCCCTGGGGCATTGATTTTTTGGGCCAAAATCTCGTATTTTGGTCTAAAAAATTGTTTGAAGAAGCGGACTGCACATCCCCACCCAAGAGCAGGACTAACTACTAACTCCCGGGGGGGGGGGGGGGACTCCCATATAAAAATGACGGGGGTGCTTGTCGTACCTTTTAGGGGTTAAAATGTGTAGATTGGTACCGCTTAGGGTACTAAAATCTAAAATGACCACCGTTAGAATTATCGCGGTACCTTTTAGGGTATGAGCCGAAAAATATGACAGAATATGACATGTATTGTTTAAGAATTGGTACCTCTTAGGGGTAAACATTTTTTTGAGCCACGCCCATCAAACGAGATTCTGGTACCTTTTAGGGTGTTTTTCGAATATTTCCGACGAGCACCCCTGTCATTTTTATATGGGAGTCCCCCCCCCCCCCCCCCCCCCGGGTACTAACTATTATAGGAGGTGACGTAGGGATATATTAGGAAAAAGCTCGAGATTTCTATCGCGTGATAGTTGATGAGGGCGAAGCCTTATCACGCGATAGAAATCAAGAGCCGGAATAATCTAATTGTTTTATTATAAATCTACTAGACGTTCAAATACTCTTCATAGACAGTTCGAAAAAGCAAAGAAGCGGCCGCCATTAGGCTACTCACTCTACTCACTTTCTACAACAGAATAGATAGTGAGTAGCATAGCGCAGCCAATAAGAGAACAGCATTCGTGACAGAACGCTAGTAGATTAATACCAATAGTACAATGTGGTCAATGGTCAATGTGGTCAATTAGAACCCATTTTTACGTTCGTAGATCAGTTGTTTTTTATTCTGTAAAACCTCGTAGGATGGGCTGCTAACCGTTTGTGGCTTAAGGCATGGTACCTTCTCAGATTTCCTGCCATATTTTTCCCCACAGGGGTTTTTCTGGCAGGTTTTTTCTGGCCGCAGTTCTAACCGCAGTTTCTTTTGTGAGCGGCTGCTCAGCTCTGCTAGTGTAGTGTTTTCTCACGTACGCAACTTGTACTTATAGTTAAAGTTATTGTATACTTAATGTATCACTTGATGAAGGCAAACTGTTTTCTTATAACAATGATACCTTTTTAAAATGTAATATTAAAATGTAGGATTTGGCAGAACTGATCTGAGATTGTATGTTGTTTGGTTTTATTTTGTATGATGTCTCAACAGCTTTATCCGAGGCTGCCGAACTGTGAGAGGTGAAGTTATAAGTTCCAGTTGTCCCGCGTGTCAGGCGCTACAAAAAGGAGCTGGGAAAAGGGGATTTTGGGCGTGGGCTGCGCACGTGGAGAGTGCACGCACCCGAAATCCCCCCTCCCCCTCCCCTGGCTTACGCCTGCCACAGTTCCACGTTCGCTTTCAAACTACGATACCTCCGCCCGGATCCACTGTTGAAACGGGGCAAGACAATTGCTCCTGCTCTTCGAAGGATAATGTGGTTTGATACATTTAGAAGTAGCAAAAAAAGACGACTGATCTATTCTGGTTTTCAACTTCCAAGTGACTCCCCAGTGGGGTGATTTCCAGCCCCTATAAAGTATAGAGTTTTAACCCTTTTGTTACTAAATTGAATATTGTTTTCTAAATTTGAAAAATTTAGGCCTTATGGACTAAAATTATACACTGTATTTTCTTCAATTAGCGGCCCTCTGGTGTCATGAAAACTGAAATAATCACCAACTTCTTGCTAACGAATAGAACTTTTAAAAAAGTGCTTGAGATAACAGAAGGTTGAACTCACTCCACGTTTACTACAAGGAAAATAAAACAGTTGTGAAGCCAGTATATCGACATTGAAAAGGCGAATATGCGAAGTTTGACACAAGCGCACCAGGCGCTTCTTGAAGGAAATCAAGTAGATTTTTTCAGGTTTGGCTTAAAAAACGAAACATTTTTACGATAAAGGTCTAAATGAATGAAGGGGGAAGAATCAAATACTTTGGTCTGAAAACGGACACCCCCACCAAAACTTTGAAGAGTACTGACCCACAGTGGGTGAATCGAACCGTTGAAGTTTGCATTGGAAAATCTCAAAACTATAATAGAAACACGGAGCAACCAAGGAAAATGTAAATATTTGCGAATGTTTACTCTTCGTTTTGTCGAACGTGTGTGTTTACCTAAAAACTATTTTGAATTCACTCTATGTGATGACTGGTTACATTTTTACAACAAGTTTTTAACAAAAAATTTGAAATGAAGAAATTCATTAAGCTGTGCACTGAATATATATGTATATATATTTTGCATTACAATAGTTAAAAAATACGCTCATATTGTACATTTCCTTTACAAGCCTCCATATAGATTTCAGTTAAAATTTTACATATTACTAATATTTGTAAAATAAAACAAAGTGTTTTATATTATGCCAATGTCACATTTTTGTAATACAGCATTATAGCATGTGAATAAGCCAACCCAGGATAAGGGGATGTCGTGATGGAGATTTTAGTCTAAAACGGTGAAAGGGACCCCCACCCTGTCTCCCCACCCCCCTCAAAAAAAAAGACACCACAATCTTGTATTGTGGGCTGAATATGAGAGGATTATGGCACCCCTCCTCAGTTTGCTGGTTCTTGCAGCTTTACTACTCGAGCCTAACACCTGAAAGCAGGCTACATGTTATACAGATTCTGTAGTTCTATACATCACAAGTTTTGGTGGAAAAAGATATTTTTTATAAATTACTTTTGCATGTCAGGAAGAAACAACTACTGTTTAGCAAATTTCCACCGGTTTTCCGTGGTGTGGACTCTTATTTACACAATTTACGTCATTACATGGTCAAAATGTTGTGGAGTGAGTCAGCAACAAATTTTGACCATGCGATGACGTAAATCGTGGTAAATAAGGGTCCATACCACGGAAAACCGGTGGAAAACTGTTTCTTTTTTACCACAATAGTTAGAAATTGCGTGATGTTAGCGTCAGCAAAGTTGTCTGCACTCTCATTTACCACCCGCAACGACCAATCAGATTGCGAGGTTACCAGCAATATTGTGGTAAAATAATAATTTGATTCAGTGCCCTCCTTCCAACAACAAGAAAGCTTTCTTATCGAAGAAAGTGGCATTGAAGACATTGAAGTATAACAGCCAATTATAATAATTATTATTCTGACTATGCGAACCATAATTTGTTACCCGGAGCTAGATCGAATCATTACTGTACTAGCCTAAAGCAGACAGTTATCTGTTAGGGTAGAAACCCAGGGGTAGGACTCCCACATGAAAAGCACAGGGATGCTTGTTGTAAATTTTAAATTAATCCCCCAAAGAGACCAATCTGGGCATGGCTCGAGGTTTATTTGACACTAAATGGACAAACAAGAGGATAAAGACTTTGTCATCAAATGCCTTCATCTATTAATAGATTTTAATAGCACTGCCATAAATCTTTAGTTCTTTTTTGTGCGCCACTCTTAACGATACTTTGATGGCTAAAAATATTTGCATTCCTTGGACCACACTCTAAGTGATACCAATATCCGTAATTTACACCCCTAAACTAAATGAGCATTCCCGTATTATTCATATTGGAGACCCCCGGGGTAGAAAAGGGAATGACATTCCCTCCTAACTGCTATAATGGCTTGTTTATAGGTAATAAATATTTATTCAAAATAGAGTTAATAATTTGTTATCATAAAAAAATATGAAAAGAACTGACATGCCAAGTCAAATAGCGTACATAAAATGTCCGTAGGATAAATATATAATATATTTTGGATGGCTAATGAAGTTTTCATAAAAAAATAGCTAGCCCATTTCAGACACGTTTTCTCTTACATGAAATACCATAAAATGCTGCTTACAAGCACACTCAGTTAAAGCCCAGCAGTTTGGTAACAAAACATAATTCTGGTACACTTCTCCTACATGTATATATAAGTACACCACTGACAGTTCCTTAACAGCAATTCGTAATTCTCTACAAAAAAAATCATCCTGAATTAACTGAAACAACGCTTCTGTATCAAAATGTTTTGCTTGCCTGCCAACATAACCTTACGAGGGCTTATAAGTGTCATTTTACGGTACCCCTAGAACACCACGAAGATATCATTAGTGAATTCTCAAAGCGAGAAAAACGACATAATCAGGTTTTCAAGAATACTTCCAAAGACACAAGGATAGAACAGGAAAACATTAACTCTGAATTTCAATTTGCAATCCATTTCCACTGGCCATCCGTAGCCAAAGTACTCACAGTTTCACTGCACTAGTAGTGTAATTTAAAAAAAGGCGGGGCCATTATTCTGGGTTCAGGGTGTCAAGCAAATTGGAAAGTAAAGAAAATAGGAAAAATTTAAACAAAGAGTAAGGGAAAAAATAGGGAAAACATGCAAAAATATGAGTAAAAGTATAGAACCAACATGTGATTCAGGTGTTGCTTTTTGCAGGTTGGCAGATCAGTGTTTTTAAAGTGCCTGAAGGGCTTGTCACCAGTGGGGTAGGATGGCATTCTTCCCTAGAAAATTTTACATAGACTTGCGGAGATGCCCTTCCCTGCATTTCAACATCTTTCAGTTACCTGAAAACACTAGGTTACTGAATTATGATTTTAAACACATATCAAAAAATAAAAAAAGGAGATTTCCCTTAAGAAATAGGGAAAAAATAGGGGGAAAATGAGCGTGACATCCTGCGGGTTTCCATAATTTGATGGAAATATGTCTTTTAGATTTTTAAAGTAAGTGATACAACCTCTGTAAGAATTGTGGTGTGAATCAGCCATTGAACTTAATATTGTACTAAGTACAGTGCATGAAAGCTAACTAAGGCATCTGAAATGGGTCTAAATATCTCACCTTTGTTATTGGTTGATGAAAAATTCTCACTGTTTACAGTTTCAAATGTTTGCATCACCATTCGTAAACTCATTATTTTACAACCCATCAACTAAATGGTGTCATGATGGTTTATACACCAGATGCACGTTTCTCAAAACCCCTGAAGACCTTTTGGACCCGAAAGCTATTTTTAAAGTCCGGTCTCTTACGAGTGCCAATGAAGTTTTTAGCCCGCAAATCAGAGCAGTGTTTTTTGTCAACTTAGGAGTTTATTACTTAGCTTTCAAAATCAAATCTTTGTTGGTAAATATTCTGCACATATCCGAGAGCTTTTCTCGCCCGAAACGTTTTTAGAATTTTTGAGAAACCACGCCTGGTTTTAATTAGCATAGACTTCTATATTTTTACTGTATTTCTTTGTTTTTTTCTTTGAGACTAGGTTTCAACAGGGAATCCAATACCTCGAACTTCATCCAAAAAGGGTTGCTATGTGTCCTTTTTTAACCACTTCTCTTGGCATTGGACATCCTGATAAAACATGCTCTCTGCACTTTAATATATTATGTAAACATTAAAAATAAATTATGGAAGATGGATAATAATTATCACAGTCATACTTGTTAAAATGAGTTTGTTTCGATCAAGGTAATGAATTTTTCTCCTAATTCGGAGGTATGGGATATGCTATGGTATTAGAAAATTATACTTAAAAATATGGCATTCCAATGAGTAAATATTTTGATATGTAGTACACTCATAAATACTAAGACACTCACACTATGCTGCTAAATATCTCACTTATCCAGTGTAATAAACAATATTATTCACCAATGTGGAGGTGAATAATTCTGGATATTTACCATTATTCACTGACACTGAGGTGAATAATTGATTTAGTATATAACAAACCAGTGGATAGCCAGCCCCAATAAGTTTCTTTCAGTTCTGACAAATTGAGAGAAAAAGTCATGCACAGAACCTACATTGTAGGTCGACAGTGCAGGGAGTAGGCTCAGTCTCCAGCCGTGGGTGTCTCGATGCGCCCGCGATTCTCTCCACCTCACGGCTGGGCGCACAGGTTTGGTTGCTTGTCCATGACGTCATACAATTATGCGGAAAATGGACACGTCATTTACATAATAGAATAGATTGATGCGAACTTTGCTTTCCATCGAAGTGATCCAACACTAGTGGAAAAGCTTGAAAAATTAAGGATTTACCCGAACCAGTCGGTAGAATGACAAATGCATCTCGTCCCAAAATAAGTTCCTTCATAGCAATACTCTGTTTCTCCCTAAAATTATCAAACCAAAACTGTTGAAGCGCGTACGAGCAAGCAATTTCAAACCTACTATAAAAGCTTGCATAGTCCGCCATCTTTGTTTATTTATGCAAACATCCGCTAATTTATGCCCCGCAAATTTCGGCGGGTTCGTTTCTGATTGGTCAATGTAAACAATAACCAAACCCGTGCGCCCAGCCGTGAGGTGGGGAGATATCGCGGGCGCATCGAGACACGCACGGCTGGAGACTGAGCCTATGCAGGGAGGTGAATACCAAAATTAATAGTATACTATCTGGAGTACATGTACATGTATGAGAAGCCAATCAGAGAATGTGAAAAACACTATCTGCTGGTTTGGTATATACATGTACACTATGTACCAATAATTATTATTTTTATGTTATCATGGTGGGTGGCGCTGCCTTGCTATGTTAGTGTTTTGGGTGAGCTCTGCTCTTCCAATGTATTCCCATCCTCACCTTTTTTGGACAATTTTGGTGAGAGTTTTGGAGATGGCACTGGTGACCTTTCCGGTGTATTTTCAAAGTTACTATTCCCATTGGTTCCATTTTCTTTTGAGTTCACAGTATTTTCATCAGGTGAGTCATGCTTTTCAACTTCAGTCAGTGCTATACTTGACACATTGTCAGTTATAGTTTTCACAGGAATACATCTTTTGTGCGCATCCAAAAAAACAACAACAACTGAGATGTTGTCATTAGAGCCACTGCTTTTAGCGCTATCCACAAGAAGCTTAGCAATGGCTGATTTATCCCCTCCTTCAGCAAGGTACTGAACTACAAATTCAACAGCTTCATCAGGTTTGACTACATCCCACAAGCCGTCACATGCTAATATGAGGAAGTCTTCATCGCCTTTTTAAAAGAAAAGTAACCAGCATTACAAATGGCTCCCAACTTGCCCATTTTGGCATGTGCTGCAGATTTTACATGTTTAAATCCAATCTAGCCTAATTCTCAGACAGTCTGAAGTCGCTCACACTCAACACCCTCTTCCTCTTCCTGTCTGTTATCCAATCATTGAATATTTCCACCAATTAGAGTACAATCAGTCCCATTCTTGAAATTCCTGACGAGAAAAAACTGTCTAACAATCACTCTAATCGCCAATTACTGGTGAAAATATTCAAATGGTTAGAAGATGTCAGGAACAAAAAAGGGAGGAAAAAAAAGGAAGAGACTTATATAGCGCACATATCACATGTCTCCTAGCGCTTTACATACACTTATGAGAATGAGATCGGATGTCAGGAACCCTCAGACTGCAAAGGACACAGACGGAGAGAGGAGAGAGTGAGTACGAGTGACCCCAGACTATCTGAAAATCAGGCTGATGCCAATCCAACGTTAATTTTTGCTGATGTCTCTCAGGATTTAGCTATGGCAAATGGCCTGTACAAAAACAATGGCTTTTGCCTTTGGTGAATTTTTTTTTAGCAAAATGAACCAGGGGTGGTGTGATCGCACATGGAACTGTCTGATAAATTACCTTCAAGATCAAACTCCTCCACATCAGGTTCTCCACTAATGTAAGGCTTGTGTTCTGCGTCACCAATCGCCCTTGATACAGAAAGGCTTCCATTGACCCGCCATGCACCAAAAAACACCACACAGCCTCCAAGGGCCTCGATTCTCTGTCTTTCATCCTGAGGTTAACAATTAACTGGGACTTCAATAATCAACTCATAACAATAACATTTACTTTGTAAAGCACATAAACAATGATATGTTTTCGTTCTAAGATACAAGCATGTACTCTAGTATCTCTCTGAATGAAGGGGGCCTTGTGATTCAGTCATTCAGTTCACCGCTGAGCTTAGTATTGGGTACCACAGGGTTATATGTTCACTCAAAGGGACGGTGTCCTGTCGAAATACCAAAAGCTTGCTTACCTAACTAATTTGCATGTAAAATTGCCAAATGCTACCAATTTTACCACTAAAGCCAGGGCCAAACAAGAACAAGAGTTGCCAAGAGGTCGAACTCCATTCTTGTTTAGCCTCAAACTCTCAAGCACTTTTATTGACTCTTGTGCCCTCTCAAAAAGTTTTAACTATCATCTATGAAAATAAGCCCACCTTCACCCAAGAGACGTTGCGGTCATTTGTTTTTGTTTTGCAATGCTCCATTGTTCATATGCATGATCTGATTGGTTGCACGCATTTAAGGGTGATCATGGCATGCACAGCATTTTGGGTAAAGGTGGGCCTTTAAGATCAACGCAAAAGCACCCCACAGTTCTAGTACCTCTCTATCTGGTTTGTGAGGGTTCATCAGTAGAGCTGGCTGCCCTGCTTTACTCAGTACAACTTGTGAGTCTCCTAACCAAGCAACATAAAGTGATTCACCCTTAATTAGGACTGCCACACCCGTAGATCCACTCCGAAGACCCTATGTCAAGGACAAAAACAATGATAGAGTTTTACATGTTGTTCAGTTGGAAGGGCATACAACCGCCGCCGGTTAGCTCAGTGGTAGAGCTCCGGCCTGCTGAGCAGGAGGTCACTGTTTCAAACCTCAGCCAGACCAACACTCAGGGTCTTAAAATAACTGAGGAGAATGTGCTGCCTTTGTAATGACATCGCAAATAGTATGACAGTCTAGTCTTCTCGGATAAGAACGAATAAACCGTAGGTCCCGTCTCACAACACTCTCTGATCTGTTCTTGTGGGACGTTAAAGATCCCACATCACTGTTCAAAAAGAGTAGGGGGCGTAGACCCCAGTGGTGTGGTCAACCTTGCGGGTTGTGGGATTGGGACCTTGCATGGGACCTATGAGTCCCGTTCGTGCCATTCCCTCTGGACTGTATGAGTCCAGAAAAAAAGAAAAAGTTAAAAGTTAACAACAGAGTTGTGGATTGTAGGTTTGAATCCCGGCCAGACCACCAACCAAGGTTTTCAAGCAACTGGTAAGATGGCTGTGCTTAAAGTGCCCATAACAATTTTTTTTTTCTTATCTAAATCTACACGTCACGTAATGAACATCCGCGAAAAAATTTTTTGATTTCAGCAAAACGTGATTTTTTTATGAATAAATGTATTTCAAATCTTCCAAATCTTATTTTTTTTGTGGTATACCCGTCCCGCTGTTAAGAAGGCCAATGGGCTCACATGTTCCTTAATGTACGTCACAGTTCCTTTGTTTGAAGTCACAGGTTCCTTTGTTTGAGGTTATGTGTTCCTTAATCTACGTCACGGATCCTTTGTTAAACGAGAGAGACCGAGAGGAGACTAATGCGAATGGTGGACCAAAATGGCGGCAAATTTCGAAGACATTAAAAAATCATAAAAAATTCACGTTTTGCTGAAATCAAAAAATTTTTTCGCGGATGTTCATTACGTGATGTGTAGATTTAGATAAGAAAATTAAAAAAAATCATTATGGGCACTTTAACACCTTGACTCAGATAAGACGATAACATTATTGAGTGGTAAAGTTAAAAGAGCTATATCATTTGGATTTTGACGTTTTTCAGTCAAAACTATCCCAAATTAAAATTATAAGTACCTTTGTCATGCACAAAATGCTTATAGAACAATAAGAGGAAGACATCAAATAAGAGTTTTCATAATTTTCCAAGACACAAAGTGGCCATCTGAAGCCGAGACACTTAATGTATTTTTACTCTTGGAGCACTTGTAGAATCAAAACCAGACTCATGTCTGTTATTTTGGGGGTTTCCACTGATATGTCACATGATCACATGTCTTTGGGCAGACTTTTTAATGGTGATAAAGCCCCTTAAACTTCAGGGGTTGTCAGAGCAACATGAGATCGCAGTGTAGAAAACAAGCTTGTTCATGAATCAAGGTCAGGAACAGAATCTAGCTGTGTTGTAGTTCACATGTCAATCATTACTCCATACCTCTCTTTTAGCCTTTTTTACAAAGCATCCATCTGTCTTTTCAAAAGCTTCTTTCAAAGCCAGTTTTGGATCTTTTTCGAGGCTATTATTTCTTGCAAGATGATGGTGAAGGTGAATGGCTGCATAATGAGATGCATCGACACCACTGTGACCATCATAAACAGCAAAGAATGCTTGATTTGTGTGATCCTTGAATGGAAAAATAATATTTTGGAGATCCCTTAATCTTGTGAAGCGCAGACGTTTATGATCAGACGGTGAACATGTACAGTGTTAAATTAACTGACCACAAACTTAAGTTAACAGGGCATTAAATTGAAGCATTAAGCCAGGGACACACCATGCTATCTTATATGCTTGTCGCGGTGATCGGCTGAAGTCACCAGGTATGCCTGTTTACAATAACAGCAATTTTCGCCAGTAATTGTCATCGCCATGATGAGTGATCAAAATCACCAATAACTGACATGTCAAATATCAGTAAAAACAATCGCCGGCAATCACCAAGTGTGACCAATCTTGTGATTGAGATCACGAATCGTCAATTTTTTTAACCCATCAGAATTCACTATTTCATCACGTAAATTTTTGATATGACGTACCTGGTATTTCAAAGGAAACATGTATCATTTTGAATGCAGAGAAAGCCAACTTATTCAACCAATCAGAATTTGTGATTTGATCATGTGAATTTTTTTATCTCAGAGGAAACATGTGCCATTTTGATGCAGAGACAGCCCTAAAAATGAACATGTAGTGGAAAAACAAGAAAAATTGCCAAGTGTGTCCACAGCAGGTACAGATGAAATTTGCTTGCGATTTTCACTGGTGATTAATTTCATAGTCACGTAATGTGTCACATGGCTTTAGTAAATTAATATCAGTCCTAGAGTACTATTGTTATGCCTACAGAGACGTAACCTAGTCCCAGATTAGCTTCAGTCTACAATCAGAAGTATGCATGCATTTCTCAGGCCACAATTCATCCCCAGTCTGCAGTCTGCAATTTTCCCGGACCAGGTTTATGATTTAACATCTCCAAGCCCATTTTTGCAATAAATAAGAAAATTATACAAAATGGTGTGGACACTTACATTGTGATCTATTTTTTTTCGGTTTGAAAATTTTCAAACCAGTTAACTTTTATTTTGCATTGTCTCAGATTTGTTACAAAACCATACAAATGTAATCCAAGTCAAAGGAAAACAAAAATTTTCAACGCTTACAAAACCTGATGCAAATACCAATTAGGAAGAATGAGGCCCTGCCAGTGGGGGGTCCCGTGTCGCTTGTCTGAATTTTAAAATGTCTCATGTCGGTGTTTTATCAATGCTTCACGTCATTGTCGGAAATTCAATGAACATAGTCTGTCGGAATTTTAGCAAGCAAGCGGCAAGCATGCAACAGCCAAGACATGCAAGAGTCATGCAAAATGGTGAATGAATATCGGCGTTGCTATCGCTTGACTGGCAACCTCGTTCCCAGGGTCCCAGGTCTCCCAGGGAGTTGTGGAGTTGCGTAAATGATGTATAACGCGATGCTCAAGAGACCCTCAAGGGAACCTCAAGGGTCCTCAAGGACCTCAAATTGGTGAAAAAATATGCCAAACCACCGTTCTTTGTCGCTAACTCTCGGCTTTGATGTCGCTGTCGGAAATGTGCCGAGAAAGATTGTCTTTTGTCGCAATTTCATTTTACTTGCTGTCGCTACTTTTTGGGTCATGTCGCCTGTCGGAATTTACCCTGGCAAGGCCTCAAGAATTACAATACTACATGAAAAAATGCAGTTACAGCTGACAAATGAAAAATAAAAACAAAAATAATTTACCTCTGGAAATCCAAAGAGATTATTAAACTGAGGTAGGATGACATGTTTATCTTCCATTTTCCTTCTTGTATTTTTGATGGCATGAACACATGATTCATATTTCATCTTTGATTTGTAAAAGGATGGAGGTTCCTGATCCCACAGCTTGCAAACTTCGAGGACTTTGTTCACAACATCTTTGGCAATTTCGGAAGTATTAAGTACTGAAAAAAAAAATACTGACAGCTTTAGCAATAAATCAACCTTATATCAATTCTATTAACTAGCAGTAATCACAGATTATGGAGACGCGTTCGAAGGAATTTCCGGGGGAAATGAGCCCCTGAAAAAACCAATAGGGGCGGCCATTTGGAAGACCGTCTACCAAAAAATCTCAAATTTTACTGCATATAAACCACAGGACAACCAACACGAAATTAAGATTGTGTTCTTTGAACGTGATTATTTATCAGTACATGATTATAAAAGCTATAAGCTTATATGGGGTAATAAAAGCTATAAGCTTATATCTAACAAACTAGCAGTGTTCCCCTCAGGGTCTACACCTCCAGCAGGGACAGTGGCTATAAGTACTCATAAACATGGCACACATACATTTTTCAGTGTTCAAGTACCACTTTGGTACACCAACATGGCCGCAGCCAAATTGCATTTTTAAAAAATTCTTGAAACACAGCTAAATTTTCTTTATAATTGTTTCTGTTATAAAAGTTTGAAGATTTAAAGAAAATCTGATTTGCATCCTTCCCTTTATACAGTGTACATCATGAAAAAGTCTACAAACTGATTGAAAAAACCTTTTTCTTTTGTTTTGCACATGGAAATGCTCAGCCACACTGCCAAAAATTGAAGGGCTCCTGGCAAGAACATCCTAAGCATGTTTTTGGCATGTTTTAGGCCTTTAAAGGCACAGTTTTGTCAAATTAATGATTTATTATTGTTAAGGTACTTAAAACAGATCCAAAATGGGGAAGAAAATCCACATCTTTGAGAAAATGTTCTGAGGCCCCTATCACACCCTATGTACCCTATGGCCCCCAGGACACCCTATGTATCTTTTCAAAAAAAAAAATTATTCTGTTCGAAGATAGAAGATTTGTTGACTTGGTTTAAATCCTTTCAGTCATAGTTACATGATCCGGTCATAATTTTGGCAAGTGAGTCCCTTTTGAGGCCAAAACTCCAAGATTTCAGTGAAAAGTTTCCAAAAAAGTACTCAGAACCTGTTATTTATAAAAGATTAGGACTGTGTTGATTTTAGAATTTTGTCAGGTGAAAACAAAGAATTCTTTACAATGGGCAATCCAGGAAATATCCATACCATACCACGGACGGCATCTTGGAATTCCGAGGGCAAGGGAGATTCTTTAGACTGGAATTCTGAGGGCAGCAGGGGGTGTTCTGGCAAGGAATTCCAAAGGCAAAGGGGGTGATCAGTTCTGGATTGCCAGAGCGGAAAAAACAGGTTAAAAACGCTGATCTGTTGGCTTTCTAGTTCATAAATCAAGTATGAACTGAGGACAGCAGATAATATCGATCACACAAGTGTTGCTTTTCACAGTTCCACTTTGTCTTATTTCGATGGTTATGTAATGCTCCTATAGGCTTACATGAAGTAGTAACCTACTAAATATGGCGGCAAACAATATCGTGAATGTTCATGGGGAATACTTTGGACTTCCACTGGCATCAATATGATGTTCTCTCCTGAAAATATGAAGCTAAAACAAAAATTTTGATTGGGGGGATGCAAAATAAATGGGAAATAATACTATAGGAAGGAAAGGTATGTGTACAATAACTTAGAACCGTGTTGCTTGTTTGCTAGACTGAAAGTCTACACGTCAAATTTTGTGAGAGGCACAAAAAGCATAATTCCATTTGTTGGAGTTGTTAGGGAGTCAAACAGAGAATTCGAAAGGGGTTGAAGAAAAAAATGAAAATTCTGAAGGGTTTTGGTGGGGGGAGGGGAGGATTACGATGATGATGGAATTCCGAGGGCATGGGGGTTAGAGCATTTTGGAATTTCCAAAGTCAAGGGGGGGTTAAAGTGATGATGCCGCCAGTGGTATTTTCTGGAATCGCCGAATGCATATACTGTAAAATCACTGTGATCTTTACATAGAGATCATGGCAACTATTTAGGGGTACTCCCAACAATTATGAGTTTCAAGAGTATAATGTACCCACCAGTTTCAAGAGTATAATGACAAACTATATATGAGCGTATATCAATAGAAAGCTTAATAAACATAGTTTTCAGCAAAAATATAATTTTAGCGACTTCTTCTTTTACAAACAGCCAGGGGCCGATAAACCGCTGAACAACTGAGGGTTGTTCAATTGAAGTTATAGGGTATGTAGATTTGAAGGATTTTCATGAAATTTGGCCAAAACATTCCTTGAACATAAATGGCCGTATTTATACTAGAAGACGGCTAAGTCGTCCAGACGACCTTAACACTTTTAGTTAAGGTCGTCTAGTGTAAATTCGGGACAACCTTACAACATCCTTACGCATTAAGGTCATCGATCAGACGCCCTTAATTTCAGATGGCTAAGCTGTCAGACGGCTAAGCTGTCTTCCCTTTTTCTCGAATTTATACTAGACGACCTTAGCCGCTTTGGTGCGCTAAGGTCGTCTCTAGTATAAATACGGCCAATGACAAACAAAACCTTGTCAGGAAACTTTGATATTTAAATATTTTTCCTGTGGCAACGATTTATGCAACGCTTCTCATATATTTTTAGCTACTTTAACTTTAAACGCAGATATCTCCCTAACCAAACAGAATGACAAGGAGCCTGACATGGTTTTGTTGATTGATCTCTTGTGAATAACACTGTGCAGCTATTTCGGTCTTGCATTGGCATTCAATACCGATAAATTCAATTGAACAACCCTCAGTGGTTTGGCAGTTTATTAGCTCCTGATGGCCATTTGTAAAAGATTAAGTTACAAAAATTATCTTTTATCGAAAACTACATTAACATTTTATTAAGCTTTCTATTGATATATAGTTTGTCATATTACTCTAAAAACTGGCAAGTGTACAAAATTTTTCTGAAGGACACCCACGAAGGTTGGGAATACCTGTAATAAAACTATTTGGGCTACTCACAATCACCCTCCGATTCATCTTGTCTATAAACAGACAAATCACTTTCAATGATTTGCCTGACAGCAGCATGAGTGACAAGTCCTACAATGAGTTCAGGAGCTTCACTACAAAACAAGGTGATGAGAAAAAATTAAAAACTAAACATCTCAACAATGGGTTATGAGCCAAAAAGCTGTCTGCAATAATGACAAGTTTTATACAGTTATGAGACTTTACACTGTGTTAGATTTCAAAGAGGAGCGGAGGGAAAAAAAAGAAACTTAGATGCTTCTTTTAAGTGGCTGTTAGCTGTTGCAGTTTTCTTAATTTCCTAATGTAAGTAAATGACAAAAGTATGATAACTATCTGGTAATTAAATTACAATCAATTTTCATTATATTTTCAATGTTGGAAGAAAAATTTTAATTAGCAATTTCCCAAAGACTTCATGAAGTGTATTTAATTTCATGAAGTGGCAATCAGAATATCGGAATCTCTGTGATGACATCACTTAACTTGTTGCATCCATTCAAAAACGAAACCACAGTGAATATATAATTATTCTTCTGAGGGGCTTATAACAATGGCAAGTTAAATCTTGTTGTCTGGTTAATTGTTTCAGAGCAGTTTATGCTAGGGTGAAATGAATTGAAGGACTTGGTTCAAAACAAATATGCACGTAATAGCTTTTCCAAATTAGCTCTATTTGGTGCACAGACTAGTTTTCATGAAAGAAATTTAGCTCTGTATAATTTTACTTTTGGACAAAAGGCTTAAATTCAAGGAATTATTTTGTTTCAAACAGAGAACAAAGGACATCAGTAGTGCATAGCTGGAATTAATTCAGTGTTTAAAGAAAAGCAATAAGCCAATTCTTAAATTTGAAACCTTTTGCTTAGAAAAAATAAATTGATGTCAAGTTTTGTGTCTACTGCAAAGTACCATTTATGACATCATAATCTCTATATGATAACAACCTACAACCTTCCTGGATCCCTTGAGAAAAAGAAGAGCTCTGTAGCTCTGAGGGGCTTTTTTCAATGGCAAGTTTTATGTTATTGTCTGGCTATTTGTATTTACCAGTTTACTGTATACAAAAATAGGGCCAATCTGCAACAAGTTAGATCTCAAGGCCAAATAACAAGTTTTTAGCATTGTTTCCACCAAGTTCTTTCAATTATCCCAGTCTTCAACAAAAGGATGGAATTTCATCCCAGGATTAATTTTTTTTAAGAAAATAAACACTGTTAGTAGTAGTATTCCATTCACCATCGATAAAATCGTCCACACATGTAATGAGAACCACCCATGTTGTATCCTACCACATTCTCATAACTGCGTGTATCATACCACAGCCTTTGTTTACTTTGAGCGCTTTTCTATTCTAATAGGCATTTAAATTGTGCATCACATCTTTCATCTATAAATGTGTTTGCCATTGCCTTGATTTCATACAGAGAAAAATTCTTGAATGAAATCATACAAGTATAAAAATTTATAAACATTACGAGATTTAACTTATTCTGAGATAAAACACATCACAAATCTTGTGCAATTTCAAGACAACTGAAATATTTCTTTGTATTGATTTTGTTTACTTTGAATTTCTAAAGATGGCTTATAGAGAAGACAATACTGTGGATTAGTCAAAGCACTGTTCACACTAATTCAATGTATAAACGACATTTATGAAATTACAAGACTAAGTCGTCTTAAATGCCAATTATATATTCCCATTCACGCAAATTATTTATTTTATTAACTTTGTCAATGATTTATTGTTTTAAATCAGTCTGTCATTCGAACTCTGCAATAATTTCTTTTTCAAGTGCCCAAGCCTGCATACGTACTCAAGTATAAATATCTATATTTCGCTGTAATTCGAAGGAATTAGGAAGCCAATATTCTATATTTCAACAACAGACAATTTTCTTTTACAACCAAGATATTGTCGCTTGCAGGTATGGAATGCACGTTCAAAACATCGCATAGTTACACCCAATCATTATAATCGCCCCCAAAAAAAAACATTATTGAGCTATTTTAACATATTTAGTACAGTAGAAAGATGATTAAATTACAATTGTTGTGTCATTCAGTAGCTCATACAAAAGGAAAGGTGAGATATGCAAACACCTTTTCTATTTGATTAATAGAAACCTAAACGCCAAATTGTAATAAAGCGTTCGTCATTTTCCGTCTACATATTTGTAAATAATAGCTTGTCTAGTCTTAACTGCAATCATACGTTCAAGAGTGAAACAGTGTTTATCATTTCGAACAGTAAGGGGATCGCTGTAAATTTGTGAACAGAAAAACACGTTGAATGCCGTTCGGTTCACGGTATTCAGCGAGCTATGTAAACACGCGCAAACTCAGCGACCTATATTGCGTTAAACACTGTTTTCTCACGCTAAAATGGATAGATTTAGCACCTGAGAGAATTTTTCTACAATACTAACCTCTTGCTGAGGTACTGCAAGCACCAATCTATGCATTCCCCTTCTAATTCGTCCACGGTTATGGGAAGTGAAGTTACGCGAATCGGTAATTGTTCACCTTCGCCGAATGCGGTAGGTCGATCCGCGACAAATCGCCTCAAGAAATCTAAAGTTTCCCGCTTTTCCTCTTCCGTAAAGGGCACGCTCATGGTGGACAGAGATTTGTAGCCGTTGGAGACTTACATAATGTGATAAAGAGCACCATACGGTTAATTTTGCATTACCACAGCCATATCCCCACTTGAATTTGAACAGTATGATTGCACGGACTGTGGCAAAGGGGCTTTCGAAAAGGATCATGGGTCACGAAGTTGTGCTTCGTCACGCTTGTCACGCTTTCCTTCCTCTTCGTTTTTGTGTCACAAATTCAATGTACGTTATGTACAAAAATTAAAATAATCCCAATAATGACTGCAAAACCATTGCGACAAAACCAATGAAGAGTGCCGGGTCTTTAGTAGACCTGGATCAGTAAATATCTTAAACAATAGGTAAAAACGGCAAACTGATCCTCACGTCAAAGAGAAGAGATTGAAACAGAAGTGAAATAATAAGAAAAAAGCAGTTGAATATATTTGCCCGATATTCGGTTTGCAAAAGAAACCTTCTACGGGGCCGGGACTAGAAAACAAAAATGAATACAGATATAAAAGGACCGTTACATATAAAACTTTTAAAACATGACATAACAGAGAATGATTGGTAAGGTTTGGTAAGAAAGAAACTAAATGTTACTAATTAAGTTCATTCAGGAGCCCGGGCTCCTGGTTCATGACGTTCATCACGTGTGTCAAGATTTGTCAGGCTGTTTTATTTGCATTCAACCCGCTCACTACTAGTGTATTGATCTGTAATGAGCTGTTTACTAAAGTGTGACCATTCAACTTAAGCTGTTGACAGTGTGTTGAGAAGTACTTTCCTGTGGCACTCTTATTTATTATGCAGTACAAAATCACACTTCTCCCTGCCTCGTTCCCAATGCCAAGCGCCGGTCAAGCGCGGGAAAACAGGGTGCGCGGGGCATCAAAGGAAGGTCCACCGTTTGCATCCGTCTCATGATCACATAGCCTGCGTAGCAGTCGTCGGGGAGAAGGGAACTGGGGAGAGAGGGAAAGGACGCCTGCAATAGACACTTTTAATAAATACCACGATGCATTATTTTCCGCTAATGACGTCAAACATATTCTTTTGAATTCTCTTGCAATTCAAAAGAATATGTTTGACGTCATTAGCGGAAAATAATGCATCGTGGTAATTATTAAAAGGGTCTATAAAGACCCCCATTTGTTCATTTCGGCGGACGCTGGCGGCCGCAAATTCGCGCTGGGCGGTAAACAAAGTAAATTCCCGCGTGAAATCATCCATGCGTAAAAGCGCGTGCCAGTTTCCGATTGGTGAACGTATTGACAGTTGACGTAATTCGATTACAAGGAAATCGGTGGGCGTAATGCGAATAGCCCGGTTCTTATAGCAGGCGTTCCTTCCCTTCTCCCCCTTTCCTTTTTCGCGCCCCCTCCCCCCTGCCCGTTTACGCCTGCCACGCAGGCTAATGATCACACAACTCCACTGACGCGCGTTAGAATAAGGAGGAACGCACAGGGAAGACAGGCTTTCTCCCGCAACTGATACTGAGAGAAACAAGTCACTGATAATCAAACCACAAGTTGCTCAAAATTTTGTTAAAGTTGTTCAGAAATCTTTCAGGGCCCGATTGTTCAAAAGCCGATTGACGCTAATCCCGGATTTAAAGTTAGCGAGGATTTCCTTTCTCTGTTTAAAAATGTTTTCAAAAGGTAATTTGCAGCTAGTAGTGAAGACAAGTTGAAGTCGAAACTGAAGGGCAGAAATCTTTGGAAAATTTTCAATTGCTGAATTATTTAACTGGTTTCAAAATTGACGCTAATCCTGCCGTGGGTTAGTTTAATTGTGCTTTGAACAGCCCGGCCTATGAATAACGTTTTCTCAACTGCTACAGTAGCATAATGCTTTTACTCACTAATATGTTAAGGCCTGGCTAAACGGGAACGCAAGATATCTCAAGTTATCACTTGTCTTGTGACTCAGGACTTGCGTGTGCTTGCGGTGGCTTGCAATGACTTGCGTTCACTTTGATCGAGATCAAAATTTGTCCGCAAGCACCGTTTGACCACCCAAACGTAAGTATACGCAAGTGACCACAAGTTGTTTCTTTTACAACTTGCGTCTACTTGCTAGCATGTTTGGTCACCCAACGCAAGTTTGTCCACAAGTTGAAATGTTTAGAACTTGCGTCGACTTGCGTTTTCCGTTTGTCCAAGGCATTTACCAACTTAATTTAATCGCTGCCTTTGCAATGTACTAGATTTCATGAGCGTGAGTCTTATCATGATTTTCCGTATGCATGCGGGAACAGTTCGTTCGTTGATAATAGTTAACGAATGAACTCTATGTAATTTGTAATCGCCTTCGCTGTAAATGTTTTACCTGAGCACCCGTGCTGACCACCATTGCCGAATTAGCTAGCTTTAGGCAATTACACTAATTAAAGATTTGGCTTCAATCTGTCGAAGTAGCTTTTATGGTTTTAAAGCACTATTGCAACTTTGAGTTACCGATACTTCCAGGGTCTTCTATCATGAAATCATGATCATGTTGCTACCTCGTAAAGGGGGAGGGGGAAGGAGTTGATGTCGTTTAAAAACTAAATGTTTTAAAAAGGTCTAGTTTTGTCAAACTGGCACCACCCTTGTGGACGGAAACTGTCGAGGAGTGCTTCTAGTCCGTAGGCGGACTGCGTCTGATTGAATTGTAACTTGAAAAAAGTTATTCAAGTTCTCACATTTTGGTTTCCAAAGCAACGACGGATCCAGGAATTTCTGAAAGGGGGGGGGGGAGGGAGGGTGGTTGTGCACTTTAATAACTTTCCACGCCATGGGCGTGGACGGCGAGCGATCTTTTAGCGGGGTCCAAGGGCATGCCCTTAGCGGAAAATATATCCGATTTTACTCTCTAAACCACCATTTCCAGCATTCCTGGGGGTTGCAACCCTCTCATCTCCTCCCCTGGATCCGCCCCTGCGAGGTTAGCTATAACAGACAATGACATTATTGGTTGAATACTTTCTCGTGGTATTATAATGAGTATTTTGTAAGAAAGTAAGGGTTCTTTGTATAACTTGATCATGTGACCCACCAGAAACAAAAAGAGCATAATGAAATTAGCAATATTGCCAATAGACCATTTCCGAGTTACGTTATGCCTCGTTGTCAAAGCGAGGCTAGGTGCACAACCTTTCATATGAAGATGAGTTTTATTTGCATTCGAATAAAAAAAAAAACATTTTCATATGAAAGGTTGTGCACCTAGCCTCGCTTTGACAACGCGGCATAACGTAACTCGGAAATGGCCTATTTTGAGGACTTTTGTCATCCAGTAACTTTATCCATACAAATCTTTTAATTTTTACTTACATTATAGACAGCTTCTACGAGTAATCAATCAGACTCCCACATGAACGCCACTTTTCCGCCACTTAACATGGCTTTAATGGAATATCTCGTTCATGTTTCAAACAATCCAAAAACTCTCTGCTCATCTCATGAATCTATGTTATGGGGTGTTTTGTAAATTTTAGGGTATGTTTGGGAGGAATAGTTTTTCTCAAAGGATTTGTAAAATTAGGAGAAATAAAGTGAAGTTTTAAAAATAGAATTTGTAGTTAATAATTAATAAACAGACACCAAGTTAGTCCACTAGCAACCTGGGTTACTCTTGCGTGGGTATCAACTGTCTGTTGGTGTTCCAAAAATATGTTTATATCCTGATAACACTGAAAACGGCAATGACGCAATCAAAAGTGCAAGCTCACAAGACAAGAAAAATATATATGTCCTTTCCTTGAGCTTGAATTAATGCTTGCACTTATCTTTGTGTCACCCGGATTACATGAACATTTCTCAGAAAAGCTCAGGGTTAAAAAATACCAACAAATCAACAATTTTAAATGCAAGGCATTCATTTGTTAAAACGGTGTTGATATTTTTTCCTTTTATACATCACAACCACCACGAAGAAATTCATATCCAGAAATAAATACATTTCTTTAATAAATTTTTTCATAAATTTCTTTAAATACATTTCTTTCCTAAAAACTTTACACTTCTAATCCAAATAAATAAAATAAAAAATAAAAATAAATAAATAAATAAAAATAAATAAATAAATAATTAAATAAAATAAAATAAAAATAAAATAAATAAATAAAATAAATAAATCGTCTTTATTTAACGAGGGTGACACTAAATAGTCATAAGACTAATAAACCTGTGGCCCTCGGATCGAATTGGAATTTGGAAGTGTTGGTTTTTAAGGAGAGGGGAAAACCGGAGTACCCGGAGAAAAACCTCTCGGAGCAAGGAGAGAACCAATAGGCATTTATTATATAAACACCAATGAAATACCAGGTGAGCTTTCACGCGTAAACATCATATCTTCACACGTGAGAATAACATGTTATCTTCACACGTGAAAAGAACACCGTTGCTACTTTAGGACTACAAAAAAAATGGTTTGATTTCATTGGTGTTTATATAATAAACAGAACATTACATGGCCACTTGAAGATACGAAATTTCTCTTCTCGTGTGTTGTTCTCGTATCTTCGCGCGGCCATGTAATATCCTTTATGTCTGACATAAGTTAAAGATTTGAAGTTCGTTAATAATTTAATCACATGATTAATTTAAAGTTACAGAGTACCTTCAGATCGACCATTTTATTGAAATATTTTTGGGGGGTCAAAATAAAGTTTACAGAATGAACTTTCATCCCAAAAAAAATTATCGAAAAATAGTGAAAAATGATGGAGAAATGACGGTATAACGTTTTGAATGGAAGTAAAAGTTTCTCTTTTGATTGACAGCCCTAAGCGCTGTTTTCTCAAAGTTAATTTTTCACTTGTATGGGGACACTTCAAAGAGCTGCAACTCAAAGGGAATTTGTTCGATTTTCCTCAAATTTGGACAGAAGTTAGGCTAACATATAATCAACAAAAACATCTCGGCGAATTTCTTATTTCTGAAAACTTTTTCGTCAAGAGCCATTTCCGTGCGATCACTCCAATTTTTTTCTCCCTTTTTCGAAAATATTCTGTAACTTTTCACTGCAATTGAATATGGGAAATCGCCAACACATTTTTTAGCGCTTCGTTTCCGGAAACCCGAGAACAAATCAAATTAGCAAAATACAATAATCACTTTGAGTTATAGCGTTTTAAAGCTGATTCGGACATTCGAATTTAGACGTCATAAAAATTCGACAATTCATTTTATTACCAAATGGTTTCCATATTTAGATAGCCAGCTCTATAAGCTTTAATTTGATATCTGGGTTTAGGTATAGTAAGCGTAATCTTAAGACGCTAGAGCTGTTATACTGGAGACACCCCCAAAGGTACACGGTAACCTTAAAAGCAGCCTGCAAGAAATATCCACGACTTGGAATAATACTGTCCCACAGTCATGTCCTTTCTCAGTGCTTGGTTTGGGTCAGCTACTTAAAGAGCGCAATGCTCACGCGCGGATGTCTCGAGAGGTGCGCGTAAGAACGTGATTATAATAAAAGGGACCATTATGCCATTCATGAGTAGTTTTTAAGACTACATTATCTTTAAAAATCATTTCTTTTTATATATAAAAATCTATGACATTGCTCTCCTTGGAGCATTTCTCTGCATACAACTGTACATGCATACATGCATACATACATACATTCACACATACAATACATACATATTCTCTGAAAATTATCTTTGATTAAACACTTTCAATCTGGGAATATAACTTCCGCTCATGTAATGTAACCATTCAAATGAAAGCTTTTTAGCAGTACGTTTCTGTGGTACTGTCTATATCTTTATATTATATGCAAAATGAAAATACGTTTTTTATATTGCGGATTATTATGACTGCATTCTCTGTTGTGTGTTCCCCAAGCTGACAGCTGCAAAGGAAAAAAAAAGCTCCCTGTTAAACTTCAGTAATAAAATATTTTCCCGCTCATCACGTATCGGTACTAATGGGATTAGTTGCCCTGTCAGCAAACTGGTACCATCCTAAATTAACACAAGACAAATAAACGGTAATTGCCGTACAAAAAATGTTATACATTATGTGTTGGAATAAAATGTCCCGCAACTGCGAGACCCAGAATTTGGGCTTTGTTGTTGTAGCAAAAAAAATTCCTTCAGGCGACACAGCTAAAGAAAAAATGGTCCAATGTCTAATGGTTCGTCCCGAAAGTAGGTATTAAAATAAAAATCACAGGTTACTTCCTTACCTGACATTCGGAGGTGCAATACCAGGCCGCCCGACAACCAGAACACAGAAACGACGCCTCTCTCTTGCACACTGAACACACGTTCTTGAGAGGCTGATCAGAATCAGAATCAGAATCCTGAATGGGAGGCAAACGGACTTGGTTTCCCTCCGCTTTTCGTCACGGGTTGCTCAAACCCGACGGCTGTACACTCTTTTTACTCTTCAGCTTTCTCCGTTTCTTTTTCTTAATTTTCCCCCAAATCACTACCATTCCGGTCTCGGGTTCACTAAGTTCCCCAGCATCCGACATTCCTTCGATGTCGGACAGTTTCGATTCGTTGGCGACATTTTCCAGGGAAGATTCTTTTTCCTGAACCTTAGAACTTTGATTTTCCTTCACATCAGCTTTTTCCTCCTTAGCAATGCCAGTTGCCTGCTCATTTTTATTTTCCTGTTTTTCGGTAGAATCTACTAACTGCTCACCGTTGATTTCATGGACAGTGTCGCTCTCGCTATTGATTTCAAAGGTGGACACTTCATTGTCCTGCAGGCTCTTCCATGTCAGCCGCGCGATTTTGGAACTTTTGATACTGCTGTGATCTGTTTGCTCACACTCCTCCTCATTTGACCTTTTGTTACTTTCTTTCATTTTATCATCGTAGTATTGATTTCCCTCCTTGCTAGCACACTCACAAGGTTCGTACCCGAGAATTGTAATCATGTTTTCTTCCGTATACATGTCGTTTTTCACCGGAGAATCCAGTAACTCGCAAGTTTCCTCCAAACCATTGCAGTTTGCCTCAGTCGTAGAATGGAGTCCATTTTCGGCTCGGCTCAAGGCCTTTGGAAAAGTCGGGCTTCCACCATCATTTGCTTGAAGCCAAGAGAGCATCCTCTCTCGTTTAAACTCATTCATGGAAATTTGGTCCACGTCCCTAAAAGTAAGCTCATCATCCGTAACGTTCTCAAACTTTAACGGTTCAAGTTCAGGTCTAACATCGGAGTTTGTCACGCTACATGTATCTGCCTCATACTGGTCATACTTTAGCCCTTCAGCATGCTGGCTCAACATTAAACTGTTATTGTATCGCATTCCTATGACTTCAACTTTACTTTCATTAACAAATTCAATATTTTTCATTTCTTGCACCGATTCTTTGTGTAAGAATGGATCAAAGAGGGATTCACGCTCTGGTGCAAGCTTACAGACAATATCATTGTTGTCCTCGTGTGTTGAGAGCTTTTTTGTTTGTTCATTGTTGTACTCAGGCAAGTAGTCTCCGTAACATTGCTCGTACATAGATGGACTGCGCTCCCTCTCCCTATCATGACACATTTCCGCATTAAAGCTATCCTTGGGTACGTTTTCATCGTCCATTTCAACTGCCCTGTCCTTTGCAAGGCTTTCCTTTCTGTTATCAAACATGTCAGAGAATTCCTTGGTCAGTTGCTCGTGTCGCAAAAGTGCTGCGCGAGTGATGTCTTTTAAGTGGCTGTTAGCTGTTGCGGTTTTCTTAATTTCCTAATGTAAGTAAATGACAAAAGTGCGATAACTATCTGGTAATTTAATTACAATCAATTGAGCGTGAGAAGAAAAATTTTTAATTAGCAATTTCCCAAAGACTTCATTAAGGCCCGGTTCAAACGTCGAACTTCACATGTGCCGAACCTAATGCAAATGAGCAAGAACAATGGATATTGCTCATTTGCATTAGGTTCGGCACATGTGAAGTTCGACGTTTGAACCGGGCCCAAGTGTATTTAATTTCATGAAGTGGCAATCAGGATATCGTAACCTCTGTGATGACATTACTTAACTTGTTGGATCCATTCAGGAAAGAAGCTACAGTGAAACATATTCTTCTGAGTTACTTATAACAATGGCAAGTTTAATCTTGCTGTCTGGTTAATTGTTTCGGAGCAGTTTATGTTAGGGTGAAATGAATTGAAGGATCGTATTTCTTGACATTGCAGCATGGCACTGTTGTTCTCAATTCCCCTTTGGGAATTGGAGTTAGATATATTGCTCGTTTCCACGAGGTTCATTCATTGATACCACCAGTTACAAGCTCACTTCCCACCCGCCCCCCGCTACCATTATATTTTCAATCAATCAATCAATCAATCGATCATTTTATACCTTTATGTAGCTTTTCCTTAACCTCCAGGGAAGTTATTTGACTACATGCACTTGGGTTGGAGAACATGTTTCCGGGCATCGTCCGGTTTTTCGCGTCCGGCGTGTAGTCGCTTTAGCTACTATATTTACCAATAATAGATGTTGAGCTACGTGAGCACTGTGTCTTAATAATAGTGTTGTATAGTAAATTATAGTATTATTGTTTTACGCAGTGTGTATGCTACTTATTGTAAAATGAAAAATCGTATGAAATCAAATAAAGCTTGTACGGCTGGTCGGCCTCTCCCTATACAATTGTTTTCCTTGAGCATGTCATAGACATGTATTCTATTCGGCTGAACGTAGTGAAAGAGAATAGAACTAAATGGTTGAAAACAAATATGAACAAGTGGTGGCTTTTTCAAATTAGCTCTATTTTGGTGCACAGACTACTTTTCATGAAAGAAATTTAGCTCTGTATAATTTTACTTTTGGACAAAAGGCTTTTATAATATTTCAGTTCAAACAGAGAACAATTAAAGGACATCAGTAGTGCAATGCAGCGGGAATTTAAATTCAGTGTTTAAAGAAAAGCAATAAGCCAATTCTTAAATTTGAAGTCTTTTGCTTAGAAAAAAGAAATTGATATCAAGTTTTGTGTCTACTGCAAAGTACCATTTATGACATCATAATCTCTATGCGATAACAACCTACAACCTTTCTAGATCCCTTGAGAAAAAGAAGAGCTCTGTATCTCTGCGGGGCTTTTTTCAATGGCAAGTTTCATGTTATTGTCTGGCTATTTGTCTTTACCAGTTTACTGTATACCAAAATAGGGCTTATCTGCAGCAAGTTAGATCTCAAGGCCAAATAACAAGCATTGTTTCCACCAATTTAGTTCTTTCAATGATCACAGTCTTCAACAAAAGGATAGAATTTCATCCCAGGATTAAATTTTTTATGAAAATAAACATTGTTAGTATAGTAGTATTTCATTCACTATCAATAAAATCATCAACACAAGTAATGAGCACCACCCATAATGTTGTATCCTACCACATTCTCATAACTGCATGTATCATACCACAGCCTTTGTTTACTTTGAGCACTTTTCTATTCTACTAGGCATTTAAATTGTGGATCACATTTTGCATCTATAAATGTGTATGCCATTGCCTTGATTTCATATAGGGAAAAATTCTTGGATGAAATCATCCAAGTATTAAAAATAAACATTCTAAGATTTAAGTTATAATTCTGAGATAAAACACATCACAAATCTTGTGCAATTTCGAGACAACTGAAATATTTCTTTGCATTGATTTTGTTTACAATGAATTTCTAAAGATGAATTACAGAGAAGACAATACTGTGGATCAGTCAAAGGACTGTTCGCATGAATTCAATGTATAAATGACTTTTATAAAAATTAGATGACTGGGTCATCTCAAACGCCAATTATATATTCCTATTCACGCAAATTATTTATTTTATTAACTTTGTCAATGATTTATTGTCGCATTCAAAGAACACAATCCCAATTTCGTGTTGGTTGTCCTGTGCCTTACATGCAGAAAAATGTGAGAATTTTTGGTGTCCGGTCTTCCAAATGGCCGCCCCTATTGCTTTTTTCAGAAGCTTATTTCACGGGGCTTATTTCCGCCAGAAATTTCTTTGAACGCATCTCCCCAGCACCTCCTGGGCTGGATCACGAACAAGATGAAGGCAAAGGTAAAACCATGGCAACACACAAGGAATGCCAAGAGCTTGGGGGAAGTCGCTACGCAGACTTAGCCAAACCACAAGGAGTGACCCCTAGTTTAATAAAGTAAACAAAACAACCCATCTCCAAAGGGAGGGAGGGTGGGAAACAATTTATAAGCTGTTACTGCTTCGTGCAATGCTGCCAGGATAATGACCTGGGATTGTGTACTACTGCTTTTATATCGAGACAGTGTCTTTGAATGCGAACAATGACTACATTTGTACTATAAAGTAAAAATACACAACGTGGCTAACTACGAGCCATGAATAGAGCTTTTGAAAACGACAACCAATCGAGGTAAAGCTAAGATATATTTCTAGACTATATATCCACATATCTGATTGTTTTTTAGACATGAATACCATTCATTTCAAGATAGTGAATAGAACGCATTCATAATGAATGGAGGCTTTGCTTATTGTTTACTCACTGGGCAGTGTTTGCGTGACCAGCTACCCATAGGGCGTCACGTTCCATTAACTGCATTTAACCGCTCGGTTAAAGCTTTACTAATTCGGTCTAGACTGTCTTCCTCATTCAGTCGATACCGCAAAGTATTTGATGATTTTAAACTGTCAACCGCTCATAGGTCATTGGCTCAATAACACATGATGATAATGTTTTATTCCTACTAAGAGCTACATATGAGACTCCTGGAGTTTTATGTTGGTCGAGTCTCACAAGTCTGAGCGCAGAGAGAAGTTGAATCTCCTAAGGCGCCGATTACATGGCGAATTTCAGCCCGGGCTGAGATTTCAGCCCGGTTGACCGGGCTGAGATTTCAGCCCGGCTTCCGAAATAAATCCTCATAAAATGATGTTAGCGATTACATGAACAAAGTTTCAGCCCGGGCTGAGTTTCAGCCCGGTTTCAGAAACCGGGCTGGAATTTTCAGCCCGGCCAAACGGGCTGAAATTCGCCATGTAATCGCATCAGAATTTCAGCCCGGGCTGAAAAGTGACTTTGGGCACGCGCAGTCGAATCTTCGACGCCATTTTGATTATCGTTATCAATCTTCTCGCGTAATTTCAAACTTGGCGCCCGGGCTGAAATTTGTCATGTAATCACAACGTAATTTCAGCCCGGTTGACCGGGCTGAAATCTCAGCCCTGGCTGAAATTCGCCATGTAATCGGCCCCTAAGAAAAGCAGCTGAATTGACACATATAAACTCGCTATCGTAGCCGGGGCGAATTATCGCAGCGTCTGTTTCCTAGAAAACACACCTGATATTCTGATAAGTAGATTCAGTCATATTTTCAAGTAGAAGTTCGAATAAATCTACAAAACTTCACTTACCTTGGGGAAAACTGCGAAAAACAGCACAAGCTCGAAAAAGAAGAAGGCACGAAGGAAAACAGAAAAGGCATGGTCAAAAGTAAGACTGTTACTATGGTAACATGTTACGTCATGCGTAGTTTGTCTCTGGTGGGATATAGGGCGAGTTTTCTATTCGCCGCTATCTACTTTCGTCATACCCCCACAAGGAGGCCTGTTCACAGACTAATGAAGAGGTTATCCCCGAAACGTCTGACTGTCTTTGTAACATTTTTTTTCGGCACTCATTCTTAACTGAATTTCTATATTATCACTTGTTCAACAATGACTGGGCATTTGTTAGACTTGCCACAAGTCCCTTCCAATACTAATTTTCCGTAAGTTAGGTTCTTCGTTGGAAGGGTCGTCCTTCTCGACATAACTTAATTCCGCGCGCAAATTTATCGAACAAAACTCGACTAAAAAAGCGAAGGTCGACTTGTGGCAAGTCTAGGCATTTGTTTGATACCATTATTGTGTACTGAGTGGTAGTATCAGCCCAGTATCAGTCACCTCAAGTGGTTTTGTGAATGAAACTTTGTCGCCTGTCAAATAAAAGCTATCGAGCAGAGTTTTCCTGTGGTGCTGATTACTATGCTGCATGTGCAGAGTAGTTTTCACTCTTCAGACTTTTGATCCTGTGCCAAAACCTGAACAAAATCTTTACAAGTTACCTCAAACTGGGCCAGAAACTCTGTATACCTTTCAAAGCCAATGGTTGACGATTGATTTATAGCAAATCGAAACGTTCTGACGCCGCATTTAATTTCAAAGTATACCTTAAGGGCAAGTATCACGGGAATTTTGATGTTTTTTGGTCAAAGCCATTTTACAATACCTTCACTTATTTACAAAATAATACTAAAACACCAAGAGAGTGAAATCAACCAATTCTTGAAAGAGAGACAGATTATGGTCTGTTCTAGCCCATTTGGAGACGAAAATGTGGGTAACTTGAAAACGATTAGGCTAGGATTAGGCTAATATTTCATTGAGACCCAGTCCATCTATGACCAGAGACACTAATCGACAGTTTTGATATGTTTTGTGATAATTTATCACACCATTGAAGCTTTATTTTCCGGTTTCTGATCATACAATAACATTTTTTGCTTTTTCAAATGACACCAAATCTCCGTGATACTTCTTCCCCTTTAGTAATTAATTTCGCGAAAATACGGGAGCCGAATTTCGCGAGTATTAATTTTCGCGATTGCAAGGAAAATTAGAGCAAAAGTGTACTAAATTTCGCGATTTTGTCAGTGTTTTATTTTCTTAAGCCCTAAGTTGAGGGCACTTGTCACAAACCATTATAATATATATAATTTTGAAACTACAAGGAGCCTATAAATGGAAACTTTGATGACTGCACTAAAGAGGTTTTGGCCGAATTACAAGCTGAAGAAAGCAGTGAATCAGCGGAAAAGTGCTAGCCGAAGCACAGGCAGCCCAACCGTGGTGTGTGAGCCACATCAAATTACAGATTCGAAGCCGGTACACAGTAATGAAATATAGGTAATAATACGATTTGCCACGAATCGAGAAGCGATGGAAAAGTCGAAAATATTACACAATAAAGACTTCTTACCTTTACTTTGTTGTCCCTTGATGTGTCCTGACCCGTTTAAATGCATTTTTACCAGTTTTGTCACTCGCGCCATGTGGCGCGAGTGCCCGCGTATTAAATTTTGCGCTTTTTTTTAAATCGCGAAAATCGCGAAAATTAGTAAGAATTAGCTGTTTTTGAATTATTATGCTAATCATAGTGAACATTGACATATATACGAAAGGACAATTTCAACCATTTAACTTGATAATGGCGTTATGAATATACAGAAACGTCGTTGCCTTGTATCGTTAGTTTTTGCAGTTGTATGTTTAACATTTATGTAATTGCCATAAAAACTCGCGCATAAGGCGGGGTCCACATGAACGCCATTTTTCCGCCACTTGACATGGCTTTAATGGAATATCTCGTTCACGTTTCAAGCAATCCAAAAACTCTCTGCTCATCTCATGAATCTATGTTATGGGGTGTTTTGTAAATTTTAGGGTATGTTTGGGAGGAATAGTTTTTCTCAAAGGATTTGTAAAATTAAGAGAAATAAAGTGAAGTTTTAAAAATAGAATTTGTAGTTAATAATTAATAAACAGACACCAAGTTAGTCCACTAGCAACCTGGGTTACTCTTGCGTGGGTATCAACTGTCTGTTGGTGTTCCAAAAATATGTTTATATCCTGATAACACTGAAAACGGCAATGACGCAATCAAAAGTGCAAGCTCACAAGACAAGAAAAACATATATATGTCCTTTCCTTGAGCTTGAATTAATGATTGCGCTTATCTTTGTGTCGCCCAGATTACATCAACGTGTCTCAGAAAAGTTCGGGGTTAAAAAAATACCAACAAATCAACAATTTTAAATGCAAGGCATTTATTTCTTAAAACGGCGTTGATATTTTTTCCTTTTATACATCACAACCGCCACGAAACAATTCATATCCAGAAATAAATACATTTCTTTCCTAAAAACTTTACACTTCTAATCCAACATAATTTAAGATTTACATAAATAGGCATGTCTGACATAAGTTAAAGATTTGAAGTTCGTTAATAATTTAATTTACATTAATTTAAAAGCAGCATGCAAGAAATATCCATGACTTGGAATTGCTGTCCCACAGCCATGTTCTTTCTTGCTTGGTTTGGGTCAGCTATTTAAAGAACGCAACGCTCGCGCGCGGATGTCTCGAGAGGTGCGCGTAAGAACGTGATTATAATAGATAGGACCATTATGCCATTCATGAGTAGTTTTTAAGACTACATTATCTTTAAAAATCATTTCTTTTTATATATAAAAATCTATGAAACTGCTCTCCTTGGAGCATTTTCCTGTGTCTATAAATCATTCACTGTGGAAGTATTTTTTTCTTCCTTTGCAAAATCTCCATTTTTTTCTCTAACCAAGACTAGTAAAAACAAAAGTGTTTATTCGGTCGCGTACCGCAAAATTTATGTACAAAATGTGAATTTGAAGAGAATTTAGAAACAAAACGTTTCGTTTGAGACAAACGAACAAGAGAAAATGCATTTGATTATTTTGAGTTAGTTGCAACCTATGGGCCTTTATCACACGGCGGCCATGTTGATTCCCAAGAGAATAAAAAGCTTTGTTTTCCCCTGCTTAACCTCGTTCTCAACTTTTTAACCGCGAGGTTTGGGGGGTAAATCTTTTGTTTTAATACAAAATGGCGGGGCGTGATAAAGGCCCATTGCGGCGCGAGAGCGCGCATCCTCGCGCGATTCGCACTTCGCGATCGTTGCTCGCGAGTCGCGCTTGCGTATCGCACCTGCCAGTTATCACCGCTATTTGAGGGAAGTACCTATTCCTATCAAACAAACATTTTTATGCTGGCTATCCTGAAATTTTCAGCGATGAAATTAAAGAAGAACTGTTATCGATAGCCTATCGCTGATTAAAGAACTAATGGAAATTATTCAGTCAAATTCTTGGCTTATTTTGCCGCAATTATTTTCACCATCTTAAAAGCAACATTTCGTTGTAGCCAAAGTCATTAGCTACCATTATCCTCTCCACTAAAATGCGAAAGAAGGGAGAATTAATTTACGTAATTTAAATAACACTAAATCACTTTTTTTTTGGTTAAAATAAATTGTCTTTGATTAAACCCTTTCAATCTGGGAATATAACTTCCGCTCATGTAATGTAACCATTCAAATGAAAGCTTTTCAGCAGTACTTTTCTGTGGTACTGTTAATTTCTTGATATTTTGTAAAATGAAATAGCCCATTCCCGAGTTGCTCTTCCTTTTCAAACCGAGGCCAAGTGCAAAACCATTCAAAACTCATTTTCATGTGAATGGTTTTGCATTTGGCCTCGGTTTGAAAAGGAGGCAAAGAGCAACTCGGAAATGGGCTATATGGTTTAGTTTTCTTGGTCCGATTTTTGTCGCGTTTTGGAGTGAAAGGGTTTTGGTTTTGTTTTGTGCATGGAAGTAAAGACTGTCTATTGCCGCTTATTTTGACTGCATTCTCTGTTGTGTGTTCCCCAAGCTGACAGCTGCAAAGGAAAAAAGAAGCTCCCTGTTAAACTTCAGTTATAAAATATTTTCCCGCTTATCATGTGCTAATGGGATTAGTTGCTCTTTCAGCAAACTGGTACCATCCTTAATTAACACCGGACAAATAAAGGGTAATCGACGTACAAAAAATGTTATAAATCCTGCGGTTGGAATAAAATATCCCGCAACTGCGAAACCCGGAATTTGGGCAGCAAAAAAAATTCCTACACAGCGACACAGCTAAAGAAAAAAATTTCGAGTACAGACCAAGTAATCGGCTCCTGTACAGACTAGATCAACATACATATTTATTGTAACTCCCTAAAAGGGTTTTTCAGTTACAAAGTGGATAAAATAAAATACAAAGAATAACAATTAACCACTCCCCCCCCCCCCCCACACCCCCCCCCCCACCCCACCCCCTCAGAAGTCTAATGGTTCGTCCCGAAAGTAAGTAGGTATTAAAATAAAAATCACAGGTTACTTCCTTACCTGACATTCGGAGCTGCAATACCAGGCCGCCTGACAACCAGAACACAGAAACGACGCATCGCGCTTACACACTGAACAGCGGTTGACTCCAACCTCGTCAGGCTTGTCAGGACCTTTGCCTTCCTCCCGCTGGGGTATCAAGGGACCCCCCTTAGGTGGCATGAATCCATGATGTAAAGCCCCGGGGTGTGGTCTGGATCTTTTGTGCTCGATTCCCCCCTGCGCTCGAGCAGCTTGCTCGCGATTACGATGCCAGAGAGGATCTCGTTCATACACAGCGCTGTTTGACGTCTTTCTAACAAGTTCGTTCTCCCGCGGACGACCGATTTTTGCTTCAGACGCTTCGTTGGATTTCTCTCTTAATTGTGAGTGGTTTACAACATGGTTCTTTGGACTCGGTATTTGCGGTTCCTTTCTTTCCGAGTGAAGATGGTTCAAATTCATATGCTTGGAGTGTTGAACTGAACCAGATGTAGAAACGGACGGTTCGCTGAGTTTAAGTCTTTTCACTCTTTCATACTCATCTCGATCTGTTACAAAACCGAACTGAGGAGGCGACGAGTGACGGATTAGAAGTCCGCCATGCGGGTCCAATTCACTGAATCTCCGCTTTCGTTCCTCTGCGATTCTTTCCATAAACATGAATCGTTCGCGGTCCGCCAGTCGTTTCTCTCTCGCTCTCATTGCATCAATGTGCTCTCGTTTCTGCTCCATTCTCAGTTGGTGCTCTTTGCTGAATACAAGCGGATTCACTTTGTCTTTGAGTTCGGCGTGCAGTAGTCTTCTATTGGCCTCTATCTGTTCCAAGCTTAGCCGTTGCCTTTCTCGCTCTCTCTCACGTTCAATATCCTGTAAAGAATGGCAAATAGAGTGATTTTCAACTGAGTGTCGAAAACAATACGAAAGTAATGACATCTGGAACATCACAACAAGATCAAATAACGCAATGAAATTCAGATATCGAAGAAAATAAGCGCGCCATGCGCGGGAAAACATGCAACTGATCCCAAGCGCTGGAAAGCGCGAACAACGAGCACGGAAACGAGGCACGCGAGGGGAGGGAAACAAAAAAGACGCTTTTCTTCTCGCCCTTGCGTGCCTCGAGTTCCACGCCCTCGCACCACAAAAGCGCGCAACGTCCTGTTGTGCAGGCTATGGTGCAGCCGGTGACACGCGCTGGAGAATATGCATGAGGTAAACGAAAGCTAAAAGCCATTTACCACAATTCAATGATAATTTTTTTGAGCGCATATTCATAAAAGAAACCGAAACTTTCTTTCCGTGTTTCCATAACTTATCCACATTTTAAATTAAGCGCCCGGGCCCTTGCTTTGATTTTAGCAGTACTTTCTTCTGGCCGGTTGTTTATTATGTTGTAATAACGTCAGAGGATGAAATCCTAAAGTGTGATCATTTAAATGAAATCTATTGAGCAATACTTTCCTGTGGTACTGTTTATTATACTGTACAAGGTGGTTCTAACTTTTGAGTCTGTGGATGAAATCCTAGGTAGAAATGAAATCCTAGGTGTGACCATTCAAATGAAAGCTACTGAGCAGTACTTTCCTGTGGTGCTGTTTATTATGCTGTACAAGGTGGTTCTAACTTTTGAATGTGTGGATTAAATACTAAAGTGTGACTGTTCAAATGAAAACTATGCGTAAGGACGCCAAGGTTATAGTGAATCTGACCTGTCTGATGTGTGGTGGCACGTCCTTTCCCACCTCTGCCAACAGAGTCCCTGGTTTTCCAGCTGCAGCAGCCAGCCGTTCCATGGCTTGTCGGGAATTCATCATCAGCCCAAACTCTCGGGAAGGAAGTGAAGTCGGCGGCGAGTACACATGAACATCGGAGGGTAACCGAGAGGAGTCGGGGCCTCGTCGTTCCAACGAACCATCTGGTCGGACAAAAATCGATTTGCCGATAGGTGAGCCGCCCTTACTTATCGGTAAGGACGAAGCCATCCGACTTAATAATTCGCGATGCGAAGGCTCCGACGCCCGGATTGCTTCCCCACGTCTGTGCATTTCCAGCTCATGGAGAGCGACCATCCGAGGGTCTATTCGCGGATCTAACCGACCGGGTACCCCGGCTGGGAGAAAGGCTCTGTCCTGATACATTTTATGACGCAGAGAAGGCGACACCTCAAGCGGCATTCTAGATCTGCTGTTTCCTTCCCCAGCACGAAGCAATAACAGGTCATCCGTGCGCTCCCTTTCAGACACAGGTATCCTGATGCCATCCTTGTCTCTCGGTTCTGTTCTTGGATCTTTCTCTTTGATTTGGAGGAGATCAGAACTCCGGCTTCTCGCTTTGTGCTCCTCCAGCTGCTCTAGACGAAGTCTGCGTTCCATTTCCGGACTGACGTGTTCTCTGGCGCGTTGTTCGTCCCTGTTACCGGTTTGTCTCGCTTCTTCAACCTGCTTTCTTTTATCTTCAAGCAGCCGAAGACCTGGGTTAATGATGCTGGAATTTCCGTGGGAAGACTTTGAGCGCACTCCATCCACGTCTCGTTCTACACGGCCAGCTTGTCCTAACAGTTCTATCCCACGAGGACCGACAATTTCCACACCTTCTGTCACCTTACCAGGGTGTATCCCTGAATCCTTTGCTGATGGCACCCGTATGAATGGTGAGCTATGCCCTCTTGTCAGCAAAAGTTCCTCCCTTCTGTGCCGCTCAGTTGACAGTCTTACGTCATCTGCTTCATCTAATGGTCGGAGGCGAGGTGGCCCGGGTTTGAGGAAGTCGTTCATGATAGTGCCAGGCTCCCTGTCCTCGAAAAGACGCCTCAGTGAGAGAGCCTGATCTCTCTTATCCACAGGCGACATGGAAGCTGATCTGTGTGCCCGTCCTGGAGAAAGCAAACTTGGATCCTTAGATTGCGGTGGGGTGAGCTTGGATGAACCACGTGCAGGGGAGGGGAGGCCGGAGGGCATAAACTCCCCTGGGAGTGACTTAGACTTGAACCCTTCATCCGCTTTTCCTTTCAACATTTCTTCTTCTCTTCTGCGGTTTAGATCCGACAAAGTCAGCGGCTGATGAAGAGGCCGGCGTTCATGCAGGGGGGAGATGTTAGGTACCACCTGCTCCCTGGGGGATCTATCAGGAGACTTCTGCAGTTGATGAGGTGAAAGCAAGAGATCGGCTCCATAACGCCTCGCTTTTTCGTCCTGTAAAGCTTCCAGTTCTCTCAAGGAAGCAGGTGAACGCTTTCCAATCTGCTGAAGATGCGACAACATCAGCGCAGGCCGCTTTCCTGGCACATGCGCAATAGGTTTGACCACTTTCGGCGTATGAAGGGCCTGTTTGTCTCCTAGAGCGTCTCTACCGGGCGGGGACTGGCACGGACCTTTCTCACACTCACGTCTCTCGCGTGACATAACCGCGGACAAATGATCGTGGCTGCTGTGATGTCCAAAGCTGTGCATAGGACCATGATGACCAGGAATATCAAGAATCCCCGGTGGCATACCCCTCGGGTTGTTTCCATGGAAAGGACAGTTTACGTCCCGCTTGCAAGGTATCCCTGACTTCATGTTACCGTGCATGTAATGTCCACAGTTCGCTGCTGAATATCGCCCTCCTTGGGACAAGGGATTTCCAAACATACCGGGTCCAGGAACTGCAGCACCGTGTGTGAGTAGATGCGGGGTGAATGTCCTGGGAGAATAGCCCTTCATGTGAGGGGATGTAGGACCGAGACCGGGCGAAATGGTTATACCGCTGCCATCATGCATCGATGACACAACAGGAATCAAGATGGCGGCTCGGTGAGGTGGCATGTGCATTGGGCGGCCAAATTTGTCCCTCATGTTGCTAGGAATTGTAGGATTAACAGTTCCGAAAGGTTTCTTGGGAGAGGTGAAAGGTGAGTGTTTTTCAGATGGAGAAGTGCTTGAAGACTTTACCGGCGATTTTTGTCCATCCTTCTGACTTGTTTCATTAAATTTGGAACTGAGATGTTCATCATTCGCCAGCGATAACTCGTCGCTGGTTGTTTTTTCTTCTTCACCCCGCTTCTTTTTCTCGTCCTCGTCATCTAGAATCTCAATAGGGCTCATTACTTTACGCGGTTGTTCCGTCCCGCTCGATCCAAGCTCGTCGCTCTCATGTTTCTCCGAATTGAGTTCTTCTTTCTCTTGTGGTTCGTTTGTAATTTCTTTCTCATCCACAATCTTTCTTAGCTTGGGCAGAGGCTCCAAACCGCAAGGTTCTTTCGACGATAAAGTGTGTTTCAAAGGTGGCGGCTGAGGTTTACTGTCGCTTCCGCTACCCGAGTCACTTGGAGAAGGCTTTAATCGCGGCATTGTTCTTGGTACGTTCGGTGGAAAACTTCTACGCAAGAAACTCCGATGAAGCTCATTTTGAAAGCCGTCCCTTGATGGACTCAATGGATCTTCCTCATCACTCTGTTGTTTCGGGGAACATGAAACACTGACTTCAGTTTTCTCGGTGGTAGGTTCAACCGGCGAGCTTCGTAACTTCTCTATTGGGTTCTCTTTGTCGCCAGAGTTAGAAAGTTCTTGTTCGTCGGTAGCTCGGGTCTCGTCTTTGCCTTGCTCGTCGTTAGTATCCCGCGAGCGTTGAAGCGTGTCCTCCGCGCAGAGTTTATTCTGCTGCAGCAGGCGTTCCACGAGCCAGTTATGTCGCGGGAGATCCCGCGCGTAACGGTTCTGGCTGATCAGATGAGGCGGAGTGGATCTTTCTCTCTCTTTGTCTTTTTCTTCGCTCTTTCGTTTGGTTTTCCCGATTCTTTTTTCCTTCCTGCCATGCTCCCGTTTCCCATCTTCCTCCACTGCGCTTCTTTGTGTGTCTGAAAGCGCATTCACCTCCTGACTGCTGTCGCAATTATCTGAACCTACAGTTGCCATGGCAACAACCTCTTCGACGCAATAAGGTTCTTCCTTCGGTGAAAGCGAGCGCCTTTCATCGCCTTTTCCAGTGTGGCCATTCGCTTCGGTGATCCTATTGTCTGCATGTTCATCACCTGTTGCGTGTTTTGAAGGACTTGGCACTCCTAAGTCCTTTAAGTCATTAGGCTTTGGTGCGGTTTGGTTTTCAACAAGTTTCAAGAGCCCTTTTCCTTCCGTGGTCTCGTTTCTCTTGTTCAGCAATGTGTCGTCGTCGCTTTCTGAATCAAGCTGTTTGATTCGTCTAGTTACCTTGCCGTCCTTTACAGGCGAACGGACTTTGTTTCCCTTCGCTTTTCGCCGCGGGTTGCTCAAACCTGACGGCTGTACACTCTTTTTACTCTTCTGCTTTCTCCGTTTCTTTTTCTTAATTTTCCCCCGGTTCACTACCGTTTCGGTCTCGGGTTCACTAAGTTCCCCAGCATCCGACATTCCTTCGATGTTGGACAGTTCCGATTCGTTGGCGACATTTTCCAGGGAAGATTCTTTCTCCTGAACCTTAGAACTTTGATTTTCCTTCACATCAGCTTTTTCCTCCTTAGCAATGCCAGTTGCCTGCTCATCTTTATTTTCCTGTTTTTCGGTAGAATCTGCTGATTGTGCACCGTTGATTTCATGAACACTGTTGCTCTCGCCATTGATTTCACAGGTGGACACTTCATTGTCCTGTGACACGCAGTCATTTTTGTGTTTACTAGAATGCTCGCATTGCATGTCGGGCTCTTCCATGAGCCGCGCGATTTTCGAACTATTGATACTGCTGTGATCTGTTTCCACACACTCCTCCTCATTTGACCTTTCGTTAATTTCCGTCGCTTTATCGTCGCAGTTTCGATTTCCCTCCTCACTAGCACACTCACAAGATTCGTACCCAAGATTTGTAATCAAGTTTTCTTCCGTATACACGTCGTTTTTCACCGGGGAATCCATTAACTCGCAAGTTTCCTCTAAGCCATTGCAGTTTGCCTCAGTCGTAGAATGGAGTCCATTTTCGGCTGGGCTCAAGGCCTTTGGAAAAGTCGGGCTTCCACCATCATTTGCTTTAAACTCATTCGTGGAAATTTGGTCCCCGTCGCTAAAAGTAAGCTCATCATCCGTAACGTTCTCGAACTTTAACGGTTCGAGTTCAGGTCTAACATCGGAGTTTGTCACGCTATCTGCCTCACACTTTAGTCCTTCAGAACGCGGGCTCGACATTAAACTGTTATTGTATCGCATTCCTTTGACTTCAACTTTACTTTCGTTAACAAATTCAATATTTTTCATTTCTTGCACCGATTCATTGTGTAAGAATCGATCAAACAAGGATTCGCGCTCCGGCGCAAGCTTACAAACAACACTGTTGTCCTCGTGTGTTGAGAGCTTTTTTGTGTGTTCATTGTTGTAGTCAGACAAGTAGTCTCCATAACATTGCTCGTACATGGAGGGACTGCGTTCCCTCTCGCCATCATGACACATTTCCGCGTTAAAGCTATCCTTGGAGACATTTTCATCGTCCACTTCAACTGCCCTGTTATCCTTTCTGTTATCAAACATGTCAGAGAATTTCTTGGTCAGTTGCTCGCGTTGCAGAAGTTCTGCGCGAGCGATATCTTCACTGAGTAATCTTTTTTGACGCGCTAAATCCTGCGTTAGTCTTTGTTTTTCCCGCGGCGCGTCCCGTCTATGTGAAATAACTTTGGCTACTTTATTCTCATCCATTTGCTGGTATTTCTTCGACTCCCTGGTCGGGGATATCCTTTCGGAATCTTCTCCGAGCCGCTGCACAGGTGAACCATAACGCCCTGAATGGCGCGAAACATCGCTTCCGTGTCTCTGATAATGATGTGAAGTTTTACGTTGCTGATTTACGTCAAACTCAGAGTTCCGATCGGGATACTGGTCCCGATCCCGCACACCCGGGCGACCCGAAAGTCTTCCTGTCCCGCGACCACGTTTATCCACAGTGGATTTGGATTTGTGTCCGAATGCAGGCCTTCCTCGTGACTTCGATCCGTCTCGTTGATGCATGTGCGAAGAAAAGTAATAACTCGACATATCACGTGAGGGTAACTCGCTTTCCTTGTCTCCTGGCGAATCTTTCTCGTCTTCCGTTGAATTTCCTGAACTCACGCAAGATTCCCCCGTCTTAAGCTGAAAAGAAACGAAAGGAAACGATTTAGACTAACAAGCGGCTGTGGTTTAAAACGAAATAACTACCCGTTAGTTGGCAGCGTAACTGCTGAGTCACTAATCACGTTAACCAGACAATCTGAAAAATAGCTCATACATGGTTTAGCGTGTTATTTCGATGATAAAAATTCCGAGCGAACAGCATCGCTCTGTTCAAAACCTATGACTCGGCAGCTCAACAGGCCAATGTCTTGTCTCCCGCAGCACCGGGATATTTCGTTCAAGTCATCTAAAGCAAAATGCCCTTTTGTTCAAGCTACGACAGAGTTCACAACACACTGATTTAGATTAAGTATTTTGGAAACAAAACTATTTAACTCTCGACTACCTCTATCGGTAATGGCAGCTTTCAATATCTTCACATGTTTGTGTCCTTAAGCAATATTTTTTTTAAGAGCCACTTGAAACCCATATTATCACTATTTTGCATTTTGTCTGATATCTTACTACCGGCGCCAAATGAAATAGAGAAGCAAAACTTCAAACTCCATTAGGCTGCTTAACAAAGACGATCATAACATTACCTTCTACACTACAACTTCAGAATTTTGACATACAAGCTTTAAAGTTATATCCTCATTAACAGCACAGCCGGATGAATATAAACAACATATTCACTGAAATTGTGTAATAACAGCATCTGAGATGACTCATGAATGTTTAAAAAAGTCGTTTTAGCCTCGCCAGCTTTTGTTTACGCACACCAAAAACACGCAATACTGCTGTGACTCAATGCACCAATACTCGCCGATAACAAATACAATAAGCAGATATTACCCTCCCCACTTATTTATCGTCAATACCGCGATATTCAGCAACGTGTTAAGGTCGATATTGGCCCGCGCGTGTGATCCGAGATATGCTTTCGTGCGGTGATAAATCACTTATCCCACTCAATGAACTGTGTTGAGTCGTATGCTTTCCTTGAATGGCCACGTAGAATTTTTACAGAACGAGATGGCAAGGAAACGATAAACGTGCTTTCAGCTCAGAGGAACTAGAACGCCATGAATTTCACATTAACTTTCAGCAAATGACTAGCGCAAGTTATGGCCTAAAAAGCTCTTCAATACACAACCTGATACAAGCAGCTGTGACCAGCCGGCTCATGTAAAGGACAATAGAAGAGTATCCAAGCTTCTTTGTCCGCCATGTTATTTACCCTGAAGTTTGTTGTTCTCTAGATTAAGAGGGGAAAAACGTAACCAGAGCAAATTTAAACAAGAGCAACTTCAACAATTTCTAACTGATTCTAACAAAGCCGGCTGAAACCACTCCTTAAACAATTTGAGAGCATCACGTACGGGGTCAAATAAAGTTTTGCTCCTTGTGTATATAGATACCTTGAATGTTCCTCAATTACAACAGAGCAGATTCGGCAGATTCGGCGCCGAGGAATATTGATTATCTTCCGGGATATGTACGCCTTCTAATTACGATATAGCTTTTTATGTTAAAAATAAAATACCAAGGGTGAAAGGTGGCCAATTTTCTAGTGCAGGCTTAAAACGTGTTCACAGTAGATTTCTTTTGGACATAATTCTAAACGGTTAAGGAAAAAGCACACAAGGAACTTAACCTTACTGTCCTAACAGCTCAATTTTTATAACTCTAATCAACGTTGATTACGTAATTCAGCGCTGAAGGAACAAGTTCTGGGCAGACTAAACACGCGGTTGAGCTGAAGCTAAATTTACCACGGGTCAATATCAGGTGTTGTATTGTCGATCCGATTGTTCGTGTTATTTTTAATATCTCTTGTCGATTTCCTGTATGAGGGATGTTTTGGCGCGCTTAGCACGCACGTAAATATCTTTCCTGTATTTCCTTTTACATTGGTTTGCATGTTATGGCGAAGAAATTCCAATGCATCTTGCTATGTCAGTCACTGAAAGCAAATAAAGCTTTACATTTTACTCATTGCTAGCATTTTTTATAGCATTTTTACACAACCATCGGATTAGGTGGATTTAATTTAGTTGGACAAAATCCAAAATCTCTTTTATTTAAAATTCTAACCCTCTTACTTCTACAATAAGACCTCAAGTCGTGTAAAGTGGTCCTAACCTCCAAGTCTGTGGATAAAATCCTACGATGAGACCATTCAAATGAAAGCTACTGAGCAGTACTTTCCTGTGGTACTGTTTATTACGCTGACAAGGTGGTTCTAGCTTTTGAGTTTGTGGCTGAAATCCTACAGTGTGACCATTCAAATGAAAGCTACTGAGCAGTACTTTCCTGTGGTACTGTTTATTATGCTGTACAAACTGGTTCTAGCTTTTGAGTTTGTGGCTGAAATTCTACAGTGTGACCATTCAAATGAAAGCTACTGAGCAGTACTTTCCTGTGGTGCTGTCTATTACGCTGTACAAGGTGGTTCTAAATTTTGAGTCTGTGGATGAATTCCTACAGTGCGACCATTCAAATAAAAGCTACTGTGCAGTACTTTCCTGTGGTACTGTTTATTATGCTGTACAAGGTGGTCCTAACTTCTGAGTCAGTGGATGAAATCCTACGATGTGCGGACCATTCAAATGAAAGTTCTTCAGCTGTACTTGCTAATACATGGTACTATTTCTTTTTCAGTATTTTATAAAATGAAGTTTAACCGCTACTTGCCAATGAGTGAGGGTTTAAAACATTTCAAGTGTTATCTGGCATTGATATTGCTATTGTGTCTTGTAGGCCAGGACGTAACCAAAACCTCGCTAAATACAGCTTACTTTTAATTAATAAAAGAACAAATTTACCCCACTGTGTTAAAAATTTTTGGATTTTGAGCTATTTTCGGCCATTATAGATGACTTACGGCGCTTATCATTACCATTTGTCAGAACTGGCTTGGCCGGTCAATTCGTAAATAGTATGCCATTATTACAGTTTTCGAACGGGCTGTCCAATTCGGCCGTCCAGACCGTTCAATGCATCATTTTGATGGAATGCATTCTGTTTACAAACTGGCCGGCCAGCTCTGACAAATGGTAATCTCTCTAAGTCACGTTTCGTGACGCCATTTATTATTTTTAACACTGTAACTGTACGAAGTCCTCGAGTGGCGGACCCTTTGTACAACAAATTAGAAAAATAAATCATTAACTGGAATTCAACTTCCTCGAGAAAAGAGAGAAGACGGAAGGCTTGCCCAGCTCAATTAAATCAGTCTTTTCACGAGAAAAACCTTCAGGGCACAGCACAAGGGAGGAGCAAAATTACTGATCAGCTCTAAGAAATACGTCACGCGTGACGATCCAAATAAAGCCTAACGGCCTACCGAATAAAAAGCTGTTGAGCCAGACAAAGAAAGTGCATATGGCTGCCAAACACGAGAAAAGAGCTCGCAATAATTCACTCGAAATACAATGGCCGTTCGACGTCTCGCTCCTTTTTACCGCAAGATACGGCAAGCTTGTTTTCATTTCCTTCTCTTCTTAAAAACTTTCACGGAAGAGCAACTAAAATAAATAACGACCCGAACATTCTAACCGACGTTTTGCTTAAATATTTATTCGCCATCTTCTTTAATATACCCACTTGTACTAATTACAATATTAGTTCTGTACACAACGTTATATTATCGTTGTTGTTATTGTTATTGTTGTCTGTCAGGTTTTTCATGACCCTAACAAAACGTAATGTTGCCATTTATAGCCTGGCAAACCCGAAACAACAACAAGTTGTCACAATTGATTTCTCAAATGTATTTCATTAGCAAAAACAGTGGAAATAGATTCTTTCCACACTTCCGGCACTAAAAAAATGTTCAAGCATATTCATTATTGAGCATAACTACATCTTAGAACTATCCGTTACCAACAACAAAAACAAAAATCACAACACAGCATATTAATATACTATATGAACTCCCAAAGATGCCTAATATCCAAACAAAAAGAAAGTTCTATTTTGCAAAACATTTGGAAACAAAAAAAAAAACACAAAATAAAAGTATGGCTCATTAGCTTTCATTTGAATGGTCACATGTCGGAGTTTCATACTCAGACTAAACAGTAAGAACCATGTTATATAACCCAAGGTTCGATTCCGGAACGAAAATGGGTAAAAACCAAATATTGTTGAGTTTTTCGTGGTACTGGACTTGCTTAAGTCAATATCATTGACACTGAAAAGTCGAAAGTGAACTTTTAATCAGGTACTAACGTTTTTGTCATATATACTTAGGATTCTTATAAGAAAAGTGGTTTTCTATACTTAACAATAAACTAAGAAAAATACTTCACAGTATCGAAATGATGAAAAATCATATTGAACTTACAGATTTTTTTTCTCCAGAAGATTCGCTCTACTTTTAAAGGATATTGGAACCGACATTTTTCGGTGCGCAAATTAAGGTCATCATAATTTAAGAGGGGTTAATAAGGTCACACCCTCGATGCGGGCAAATTTCAAGGAAGAGCCACAAATTGAACCGGAAAAATCAGCATAAATATATTGTAAACAAAAAATATTAAATCAAGCAAGTGTCTGTTTTGAATATAAATTATAAAAACGTGAGGCTAACAGACATATCTAAGTGACATGAAAATGACTGACAACTGAATTCTCCTCAGAAGAAATCAATTTTTTCCCTCCCGCTCCGCCCTCTTTCACTCGTCCCAATTTTTCCCGTTTTGCGAATTCAAGATGGCGGCTAAACACTCGAAATATACCGTCTGCACTGTAGGCTAGAACTATTGAGGAGAATCTGTAGATACATCAGCAAGTCGACGTAATAAAACCGTATTGTAAAGATCTAGTGATACAAAGAGTGTGGCTTAGACGCCGGAAAAAATCCATTAACGACACTTTCCTTGCACGAACTTGATTGATCAGAGCTGCTTGAAACTTGCACGCAAGCCATTTGAATGACATTATTTTTAAGGGATTGACATAACGACATAGATTGACGTGTGAAGACACGCAGCTGGTTAAATATTCACTCTAACATTCGATAGACCAAACAAGAAATAGGAATCAAAAGAAACGCCGAGTATTTAATTCGGTGACGAACTAAACATTTCCTGAAATTGCAGGCTTATTTCGAAACTTACTTCTGTGCGCGTGAGTGTTTCAGTCAGAAACTGAAGCAATTGTGACTTTGCATTGCTCGACTATACGAAACAGCATCACCCACAAATAGCCTGGCAAACGACACAGGCCACCCAAACGATTTCAAGGACAATTTTAATAAGCGGCTAAAAAATTATTCTAATCACTGGCCTTTTATGTACTCTAGTTAATGAAGGTAGAGGAAACAATCGACAGTTTGGTGATTGTTCTTCGACAATGCAGTCTATAAACAGTAGTTTGCAATTTCAAGGTTCACACTTTAACAAGCTAAACAGGACTTGCACACACCCAATGTCATCTCAAACCAACAAACAAACTCCACGCTTTAGTGAGAAAAATTCTCAGTCCAAAATTTTGCTAAAATTCTATATATACCGGAGCAAAGTGAAGAGAATTGACAATGAATTGTCATGTTTTTCTTTTTTTGTAGAAAAAGGCTTACTGTTTATTTTGTTTTCTTAGGTAAAATATTTAATATCCGGCCGGCCACGCGCGCAAGTTTCTATTAAAAGGAAAGTAAATCTACCGCACAGGTGAATTTAATGGAATAGTTTAAAACGTAAATTCACCACAAAAAAAAACAAACAAACAAAAAACAAGCGAGTTAGCTTTACCGTATGAATTCTTGTCTTTCTGACTCCTTTTCTTGTAGGTTTACTTTCAAATGGATTTTCCAGATAAGGACAAAACGCTCCGATTGAACAGTACACACACATCCACGGCGCGTCGAATTCTAGAGCTGTTGCGGGGATCGCCGGATCGTGACAATGCTGATGATATCCTGAAAATAAAAAGGTGGAATTCACTTAAATTGAATTTGACCTGCAATTAGCTAAGGTGTAATTTAGTTCTAGCCATCTAGCTAATCTCCTGTGGTGTTAGTATTCGAATATGAATTTTCGTCTGGTTTAGAAGTGGCACCGAATTGGCGAGTTAACTAATTCGTCTTCGTACTCAATCGCGTAATCGTGCAATTACTAACAACACGCTTCGAACGAATATCAGGTTTGCGCGAAATTAAATCGCTCAAAAAACGGTAACAATTCAGCTGACAAACACGCAGTGAAACAATTACTTTTATAGCCAATGGGATTCAAATTGTAACCTAAAAATACCCGAACATGTCACGAATACTAAAATATATCGACAATTGTAACAGTTAAAAAAGTTGTGCTGCCGATGCAAAATTGTCAACAGTCAGAGATGGTTACTAGCTGTTAACCGGTGCCATTTGTCTCACATAAGCACCTGCGCTCAGTAGAGAAAAATCGTAAACACATACACTGCCGCCATCTTGACTAAGCAAATTTTCAAATATAGGTGCATTCACGCTACAGGTTAAGTTACTCTCGCTTGGCGGTGTTTACCCTGGCGCCGCCATGAAAATAAAGGCAAAAAATTACTCACTAATACATCACATTTTTTGTACACCTGTTTTGAAAAAGAACCGAGAAAACTCGTAAATCCGTCAACGAAACGCATCAACCACGTGTGCGAAGTGATATTCACGGTTTTTGTGCGCGGTTTTATTATAAACAAAAATTGTCCTGGTATTATTTAGCGGTGTTTTTGGCGATCTAAGGTATCGAACCGTGGTTTATTTATACGGAAACGCGTGGAACGTGCAAAACTGGCGAGAAATGACGATAAAAAGCGATAAACGAAAGCAAATGAAAGAAAGTGTTATCGAGATCTCTTTCTGCGACCATAATTAAAAATGCTGATCATCATACAACAACGAAGCTGGAGTCTAACAGCGCAAACTTGTGTTTACCTTGACTTGCTCACTATACCACGAGATTTACAGTTTCAAAAGGAGTGCAATTTTCTTCCTTCCATTTCCACAACGCGTCAAAAAGCTCACTGTTTGTAGAACACTTGGAAAGAGGCCGAAACGCGTCTTGACTACGAGAACAGAACTCCACCACTGGAGAGCCAAGACATAGAGCAGCTGAAGAAACAGCCGACCAACTTTCGCTTGAACATAATTTCGTTCAATTAATGGCCATTTGCAGAACAATGGCGGGGCTCGATCTAAGTAAACAGCGGCAATTATTCGAAAAGTGAAGTGTTTGCAAGAGGAACAGATAAAATAAGGGGAAAGAAAGTAGACTGCTTATGAGCTGTCAAGGAAGCGAGGAATTCTCGGTAATAAGCTTAAAACACGTCAACACACGTAACTGAACCAATCACCGTCACCTGTGTTTGTATGCCTTTGTCAGGTGTACACTCACAACTCATTGAAGAACTAAAACACAGGAAATTGGCCGCGAAACTCGTTTCCGTTGTGTGTCAGCCGAGACTATACAAGTGCAAAATTTAATTCAAGCATTAGAGATTTTGAGATCAATCTCCAGCGAAGGCGATTCGAAAGAGTTCAGTTTGTATCAAAAGTGGCCGGCCGTTGGCGCTCAAACAAGACTTCGAGTTGAAGACAAAAACGAGATGGCAAAAGCTTCAAAAGCTAAAGTGGTTGTCCATCACGAATAGCTAAAACAAACTTAACGAATTCTAACTGAACTAACAAGTGAGAAATTGCTTCCATTATAAAAACCCTGGTCACCGCTGGCCGACAAAAATCGTTCGACTCTATCGGCCATTTTAGATAGTTTCCGTTTCAAGTGAGGATATCTTTGTTTTCATGGATGACCTTTTAACAAAAGCCACAAAATATAGTGTTAAAGAATAAATAAGGTAACAGTTGCTAAGACCTAACAATTCTGACAAAAAATGAAGCCATTAGGAAAATAAGTTGCATTTAATTTTATGCCAAATATTATAATAATTTTACGACTGAAGTTGCGCGCGAGCTCTCGATTCATAGCCGGAAGGATGTACTTTCGAGCCGTGTTCAAAACAAGTCTCGAACGGATTGACGGAATAAGAAACTTCATCAAAGAATGTTAACTGATTCAGGAAGAATTCCCACTGGGTTATTGTTCATCAAGATCAGAGCGTCTCTTCGCAAAGAAAGACAAGCGATAAGTAAAACAATACTAACACACTTCATAATAACACAGTTCAAGATTGATCCGCCATCTGCCTTCGCCTCTATACAACTTCGACGCTTTTGTTTGTTTTCCACAAAAAAAAAGAAAAATTGAAAAAGTCTTCTCCTTGATTAGGCGTAAACAATGCGAGGCCAGAGGGTCTGTTCACACAAAGTTCATACAACCGTTTCACCTGCTCTTGAAGTGCCATTTATTTCCGCTACAGAGCGCGCGCGCTGTCATCTATTTTGACAGTAGTAATAAATATTTCCCTGCACGAGCAACTAAGTCAACTTCAGTCTAACTTTCATGCGCGCAGAGATTTTTTCACTTTTCACTCACATTAACACTTCTCAAAAATTGAAGGCGTAATCAAACTTGTACAATACACTTTTGCTCACCGTGTTTTATTGCCGGAGCAAAGAATAAGACAAATCTGACATAAAAACGCGGACAAACTAGATGATGCACCAAATGTCCTCTGTAAATATTGAAATAGAGACAGGAAAAGCAGATTTCTAGAGAGACAATAGTAAAAAAAACTCTTGTTTGTGTTCATTTGTCGTGAGGCGCCGGAAAAAACGGAAAATCTGTATAATTCGTTTTGAAGAAACCGCACGAGAAATGGGAAAGAAGGAAATCTAAAGATAAGATTACATTTAGTTTAAAGATTAAAGGGAAGTGATTAAAAAGAGAACAGTTACAAAATGATTATAAGCTTAAATATCACACAATTCGAAAAATGACTAACTTTTTTTCTAAAGGCAATTTATTTCTTTTTCGATTATTTTTTTGGACAATGGATGGATAAAATTACTAAAACAAAAATACTAAATAATACGAGGAAAAATAATTAAATAACAACTTTGGCATCATATCGCTAAAGGCCAGTTTATTTCCTTCCTGAAAAGAGAAAACAACGCCCAAATTCATCTTTACGATGAGGAATAAGTCGGCAATCTAAAATTGTCGTGAAATACGCTAAATTTACTGACACCCACAAACGAAACTTTCCGCGTACAAAATCAGACGTGACTTCTTTACTTCAGGAAGTCCTTTTCGAAGGTATTTTTCCCAGACTCTCGAAAGTATTACATGACTGCAATGGTTCGAACATAACGTAACAAGATAATTCCGCGTTCTTGACACAATGCACGTTTTTCGTACATTGCTAAAATTCCAGTATGGCGGATGCGCATTATATTATTGTTTACTTGTTGCGCGGAGCAGATGTCTACTCTTTTTGGCTACTTAGTGGTGAAACTACCTCAGGGGACCGGGGCCCCCCTTATTTTTAACTCTGTAACATCTTCACCCCTTCCCCCGCTATTTACTCCCCTTCCTCATGCCCCTCACAAAACTCGCCCTGCCAATTTTTTGCAACGTTTTGCGCATGCGTAGAAAACAATAGAAAAAAGGACGAGTATTTTCGACAGTTTTCTGTAAAAATATTCGAAGATTGTCCCTTTTCTGACAATTCACGAAGAATACCGAATGTTCTCGACTATTGTCCGAAGATTTCTTTTACTGATTTCAGAAGATGCTCATGAAACGTTTCCAACCATTTTCTGAATTTTCCGAATACTTATGAAGATTCCCGCGAACCACCCGGAGCTGTTCTACAACAACACGACCTATATACTTTTCCTTTTCAGCCATTTTCGGAATTTTCCGAATAATTGCAAAGATTCCCGAGAACGACCCGAACATGTTTTGACTGCAACACGACCTAATCGTGTACATGCTATTCCGCCTTACTACCCTGTTCTCTGTAAATGAGTTTTTCCATAAAAAAGGTGTATGATCGTGGGTAATAAGGTTGTAATTCGTGGCAATGAGAATGTGAAGGGTACAAATAAATGTTGAGCCACGTAGCACTGGTGATACAAACAAGGAATCAGAGAATTAAATCTGTGTGTAAATTATAGTGCTAAGGTCAAGCGGTAGAGCGACGGCAGATCTAATCCGGAGGACGTGGGTTTGAATCCCACCGAGGTCAAATATTTTTTTCTTTCCCTCGTGTGGTCCCTCATTTTCCTTACTAGGGCTAACGCTCAGTACAGGGAAATTTATGGGTTGACCTTAGCACTATAATTTACACACAGAGTTAATTCTCTGATTCCTTGTTTGTATCACCAGTGCTACGTGGCTCAACATTTATTTGTACCCTTCACTTTGTATGAGACTAATCAGTCTGGGCGGAAAAAAGGGCCTGTTATACCTATTTTTAAATAGGTTAAAACCCTTTAACTCCCAAGAGCGCCAAATATCAAAATTTAAGAAAAATCCCATATTCCATTTTGTAAAAAATTGAAAAACAAATGGTACCTTGCAAAAGTACCGCTGAAGAGGTTTCATTTGAATGGTCACACCATAGGATTTCATCAACAGACTCAAAAGCTAGAACAAATGGTACCATGCAAAAGTACCGCTGAAGAGGTTTCATTTGAATGGTCACACCATAGGATTTCGTCCACAGACTCAAAAGTTAGAACAAATGGTACCATGCAAAAGTACCGCTGAAGAGGTTTCATTTGAATTGTCACACCATAGGATTTCGTAAACAGACTAAAAAGTTAGAACTACACGACATATCTTCATAATTGTCTATTAGAACGAAAAGGTTAAATGCTCGTACTCAGCGGGTAAATTAGTATATATATAATACGACTACATGCTGTCCAATTTGGAAACAATTGGATGAAATAAATTCCGAGGACTGCCAAAGTCAGAGGAATTTTTTAAATTCAACTTTTTTGAATTTCAACTATTCCTTCCATCATGGCGTTTAAATCTGTCTCCGCTATCTCGCCGGGAAACCTGCTATCAACTTGCTGGTTCCCTGCTAGCTGTTCGTCCGCAAAAACCTCGTCAAACAAATCCCTTGAAACCAAAATCTCGTTCGCCATTTTGCGAAACACTTGCCGTACGGCTGAGTCTGCTGTACGGCTGCACGCTGATTTGTTAAAATTTCACTTCTATTGTTTTTTTTTTTTTTGCCATGACGCTGTTCGTTGTACCATAGCTTGTTTTCCATTTCCAAAATGAAAGTTTTGATTTTTCTTAAATCCTGAATTTTACCACCCTCAGAAGTTGTAAAGTTAAAACCTCAAAAAGTCGTTTTTGCAGCCTTAAAGGGAGGGTTTCACGGTTTGGCGCATGTGCAAGCTATGACGTAACCCATTTAATTTCATTGTTTAGACCAATCGGAAGCGAGTAGATAACTCCGGCGGGAAATTTGCCCGTGAAAATGTCGCGGTCAGTCAGCTGAATGAATGGATGATTATGCATACCCATGTGGACCATGAAATTCACCAGAGCGTAGAATAAATCCTTCGGGCCAAAGGTTTTATTCAGTGTTGACTTTATCGGTGTTATTCGTTGAAATTTTCTGTAAATTTTGGTCATCCTTCGCTTTGTTTAGACTAATTATAGTGTGTGAAGTAAATGTGAGTGGTTTTTTAATCGATAAAATAGGTATAAGAAGTCGAATAAAGCATTTTAATCTGTGCACATGCGCCGAACCGTGAAACCATCCCTTTAACTGATTAATCGTCTTTCACTCCCAGAGTCAATTATGGAGACTTGCAGTGCAAACTTTACAGTCTGTGGACGAAATCATATATGGTATGACTATTCAAATGAAACCTCTTCGGTAATAAATAAATAAATAAATTTTGCATTGTACCATTTGTTTTTTCAATATTTTACAAAATGAAATTTGGGATTGTATATGAACTCTTAGGAGTTTAAGAGTTAAAGTAAAATTTCAATAACTAAACAAAACTTGATCGGATCGGATTAGGCTTTCGCCGGAAAATTTCACTGGCAGAAAGTTTTGGAAAACTGAAAAGAAATCTCATTTTCCGAATTTGCCATCTGGAAACTGATTTTTGGCTTTTACCGTAATTTCTGGGCGAGTTTCGGTGGAGCTGTGTGATCAGCCAGTGAAAGTCACAGGCCGGGGTACCAAACGAATAATGTTTAGGACAACATATCATTTTACAGTTTTAGGGAAGAGAATCTTATCCCCCGAATGTACTAGCTGTTTACTAAAGAAAACTCTAGCTTTCGGTGTAATCTATTACTAATTTTTAAGGCCATTAAGACCTTAAAACAGCTTTTTTACCGAGATGATTCGTTTCCGGGTGCGTGCTCTTGAACTCACGTGCACTGCGGCGTACGTGCGAAATTCTCCGATCTGACTTGGCTAGAAACTGCAGCTTTCAAGCGGGTTTGACGTTGTTAGTAACCTGCCTGATGTTTCCTATTTCCCCGGAGGACTACAGCTGAAAGTAGTGAAACTATTGTTTGTTCGGCGCACATATGCAAAGTTATTTTTATCACTGGTCCAGATATATATTGAATTGACGTCTAAAGGAAAAGAACTCGTCATGCGGCTTTCGTTACTTTAGGGGTGTCAGGCCTTATATAACGACGACAACTGTATCACTTGCTCTTTAGCAGAAAAAATCGCAAACTTTGTACTGTTTACAAGGTGTTTTCGTCGCTGTCACTGTTGTTATTTAAGCGATATACTATATATATGCACTCAAAAATATAGTTTTCTTTCGCTTTAAAATATTTTTCTAGCTAACGAATGATGGCGCATGATAACGCCATTAAATTCGCAGTTCAGTTCAGGGCGTACAGTTCAGTGTTGTCGTTATATATAGCGCGACACCCCAAAAAGTAAGGAATGCCCTAAATACCTGGCTTCCCGGTCAACACAGAACATGTACAATTGAAACGTTTTTAAAATGAACCTAGTAGCTCTCCTTACATCTATACACTAAATACTGCAATAGCGTTATAACTTATACACGATAATCCCCCGCCTACACAATAAAAGTTTACAGCTGCTGTACTTGGGAGGGTCGTGCAGTGAACGTTTAACCTGCACACGTTTGATACAGGTTGCGGGTTCGTGACGGCTTAGAAAACTGGTAGTGGGATTTGTTATCAAGATCTCCTTTTGAAACAAACAAAACACACTTTGTATAACCCACAATAAGGCGTTGAAGTCTCCAGGTAACATGAAGAAAGTCTCCGTCTTAAGGAGCGTTGGTTAGCAACGAATCACATTTCGTGTGGAATGCATTTCGCTTGGTCGGTTAATAATCAGAACAAGGTGCTCAAATGACACTAATTTTTTGCTTACATTGTTCCCCACACAGATGTCTCTTGTCGAGGGGCAAAACAATCCGATTAAAAGGACTCCTTACTTGCGAAGAAGAGAGTGAAATCCGCACAGCGTAAGCTAAACGGGCGGCGAATCAAATGCTTGACAGGAAAAAAAAGGCTGTCACAGATCAGATCAATGGATCTTCATGGTATCTTTTTAATATCTTCACTCCAAGAGTTCCATGCATGTACCGTGGTTTATGAATAAAATCCTATCGTATGACCATTCAAACGAAATTTCTTGAGCAGTACTTTTGACACTTTCCTGTGGTACTGTTTATTACGTCGTACAAGGTGGTTCTAACTTTTGAGTATGTGGATAAAATTTTAAAGAATGCCCATTCAAATAAAAGCCATTAAGCAGTGCTTTCCAGTGACACTCTAAATGTCTTTTATTATTATTATTATTATTATTATTATTATTATTATTATTCAAAAATGAAATTTGACGTTTTCTGAATTTTCATATTAGTCGATCTCGTAGCTTCGTTTCGTGTTTCGTATTTTCTGATGAGAGGTGTATTTTGCACCTGACAGTTTAATGATCCGCAATCAATATCGATGTTTTAATTTGTATCATGAAAGCTATATGACGAAAAAAAATTGCTATTTCCTTCCTTCCAAAGGATATCCTATCGAATGATAAAACACAATACTATTCCATATTCTAATGTCCTGTACGGCGGGCAAATGGAATACGTAGCTGTACTACCGATCATGAATAATTCGAGACTGAATTCATGAATATACCTTTGTCCGACACTTTTCTCGCCATTTATCCCTTTTGTTCGTAAAAAATATTCTGTTGAAAATCATTTGACTCCTACTTCAATGTTACTGTCTCCCATGAGTTTACACAAAAAATGTCTCGAGTTATATTATAAACAATTATGTTAATCATAATACGAGAAAAAAAATGAAAACTTAAATTTACAACACCAATGAAAACGCATACCCCGACATGTCCGCCATTTTCATCTGCCAACATTCAGTGACGTACCGAAATTTTCACTTCACGCTGTAACATGGACAATTTATACCAGTTTGCTGCTATTCAAGAGAGAGAGCCGAGAGCAAAACATTCTGCGCTGTTTATAAATTAATAGCGATCAGCTGTCACAGTGAGAGTACATAACGTGGGTTGAATTTCTATGCAAATTACGGCTGAGGGGAAATAAATTCGCCGAGTCGTATCGTCAGGGATTTCAAAACAGCCAGCTGAGCTTGGGCTTTTAGTTTCCACGTGTGATGACCAATATGCAATATAAACCTGCTAGCACCTTTCTGAAACATATAAGCCATAAAAACTTCGCGTAAAAATATACGAAAAACATCGAGGCGAATACAGCTTAACAACGGTTAAAATTTGTCCACGAGAAAACTAAACCTGTAAACTAAAGTTTAAAACATTATTGTAACAAAAACATCAGCTAACCTTAACTTTTGAATGTCCGCGCCTGCCCGGTCGCCGCTAGTTAGATCATATCGACGCCGTTCTATATCTCAGCAACTCGACAATCCTCTAAAAAAGCCACTGACGACAGAGCTTTGTGTGAGCTCTCACACTGGGTGAATTGCCATGCCAACAGTACTGCTCCGAAAGAACTTTAATTTTCCTGAATATGTGTGCACAATGCCACCGCCGAGGTTAGTATAAAGGTTATCGCCGTTGTTTAACAAAAGAAAGCGTTTGTTTAAAGCACTACTGGTCATTTGACAACGAGATGAATAGTGAAACTGCTATGTAATATTATGCCCTTTTGTACAGGTACAAAGGGAGGTTTTAAATGGAAATCGTGTTTACATGTTGTCGAACAAAACAACACGACTGTTTTGCACCTGGCGAGAATCCTCAAACAACAAGCCTATTCGATAAATCACTCCTGATATACGGACACAAATAAACGTGCCAGTCACAACTTTATACTTGTCGGCATCAAACCTCGAACCGTCATCATCATTAATCCCAAGTCTCCTTATGGAGAATGGTGCCTCAAAACCTCTTATAGCAAAACTCAATACTACAGTTTGTCAACAACAAACTGGTCTGCCTCCTGCCATTTGGTATTCTCAGTTAACCGTTATGTTTTAATTTGCAATCGTTGTTTCCTTATTTGAGTGGCTCACCCGAAAGTAGCTGCATAAACCAAAGAGTGCCAAATCCGCTCAAAATTCAAGATTTCATTTTGTAACATACTGGAAAACAAATGGTACCACTGGTGATGTAAAAGTACTGCTGAAGAGGTTTCATTTCAATGGTCACACCATAGGAGTTTGTCCACAGACTTAAAAGTTAGAACTACACTACATGTCTCCATAATTGACTGCAGGAGTAAAAGTGCTCGTCCACTGTAAACTGTGTAAACAACATTTACAAATATTTTAGCAATACTTTTACAATTTTTCGAGCTCTATAATATATATAGTCACGTCGCGCACGTTTCGTTTAGTCCAAGTCAAGAGAAACCAAACTTGTCAATAAAAATGTTTATGATCGCAAAGTTTGGTTATTGGCGCTAAAAAGTAGCTCCAATTTGTGCGCGGCCAAAACCAGTGTCATAATACACTGTGACGTAAATAGGTTTGCAAATTGCTGCGGGAATCATAGCTAACTAAAAGGGCTGATAAGAGAGGTGGACGATGTTTTGTGGCGAGCGGCCCATAACATATGAGATATTAGAATTTTTCGTTTACAGAGGGTGTAACAATGCATTAGTTTGCTCCAGAGGAAAGTAGGCCGGCGAAATAGACGAAATTTGTTCGCCGATACTGAGCAGGAAAGGATTTTTCGAGTACGTCAAGGGATGATGTGGAAAACCAAACATAACGGTACAGTTTTGTTTAATAGTACTCTACTAGAGATCCAAGAGTAAATATAATTGTGTTGGGCTGCAATGGCTAGGATGGAAATGATTGCAACTTGAAAAATTCAGTTTATCACCTTCTGCCTTGGAAAACTCGCTAAAACTCTGATCGAAAATTTACTTGAGATCTTCCTGTAAGTGCCCTAGAAGCATTTTGTGTCTGAAAAAGGTACTTAGTTTTAATTTGGGCCAGTTTTGACCCAACAAATATCAAAATCCTTCTCTATATAAAGCCTGACTTTTTTTTTTGGCATCTGTTCTTTTTCGAAAGGCAGAGTATTAAATTCAGTTGCGATTAATAATCGATAATTTAAAAATTCATGAACGCGATAAAAACCTGAGGATTGCGACAATAACTATATAGCCACAAGAATATTCACAAAAAAACAAGTTCTCTTAGTTTTAACCCTGTGAAGCCGGTTTTAGAGTCTTGTCATTTTCTACAAGAAGACAGTCTCAACCAACACACTCGTCACGTTGCAAAATGAGGGCTCACCGGCGCTTTTTTTTACAAAGTAGCAATTAAAACTTGTGGAAGAATGCAAGTCTTGATAATTGGCGATTACATTAATCACCTGGGCCGAGTTGTTCAAAACCTGATTAGCACTAATCCTGGATTAACTGTGAATAGAACATATGAGTTGTCATGGTAATTAACCCTGGGTTAACGCTAATCGTCCTTCGAACAACTCGGCCCTGCTTGAGAACACTGACGTACAATTTTTATTTACAAGAGTGAATAAAGGGATCCTGCAAGTATTCTGCAGAAATTCGCGACACACCTTTCTTGCCTTCGGCTAAACTAACGAACTTATAGTAATCACCTGCTTAAAACACGTGCAATTGAACTTCTAAGACCGTGTGAATTAGTAAGAGGAAACCTGCAAGTTTTCAGCCTTAGAAATTAGCGACACATCTTCTTTGCTAATCTCACTCGGCTAAACTCACTAACTTATAACAACCCCAGGGCATTAACTTGTTTCTTTTTCAGCAGAATTGAAAGCAGGTTCCGTTTCAAATTACACCTGCAATAATGGTTATTTTAAGACGTTCCTAACCTTTATATAAACTTTCGTGAGAAACGCCGGTGCGTTTGCATGTCAAAAGCCCGGCCGAAAACTTGCGTGAAACGTGCCGAGTAGCGATACTTATAGGCCCACACTCATTGATCTTGATTCGAAAACAAATAAAGTGGCTATTCCAGTTGAAATCCCCAAATTAACTTGGGTTTTGATATATTGTCAGAGTTGGGCCATCCTCGTTATCTTATTAAAACTTGCAAGAATAGGGTATGATGCGAGTTTTCTGTTATACCTGCCACGCGCACACGTCCCCTGCGACGTGTCACAGCACGCTCACGATCTTTAGCGCAATATGTTGCACGTTTTTGAAACGGATTAACAAACTGGGAAGGTTTTGAAAACGCAAAATTGAAGTAAAAACCGTCCTCCCACCTATGTTACATCGTCGTTACAAATTGTCGCTTTAACGTTGATAAAAGGAGGTAAAACATTGACGTCATATATGCCTGACGATTTTTACTCACCTGCCAAACTCGTATGACATTGCATGGACAATTTTTAGCGCGTGAAGCCGATTAAAACACTCACAAAGTGTTGGAAACGGAAAAATTGCGCCAAAAAACCGAACGCTCTCTTGTTACACGGCACTAACTTTCCGCGCGACAATGTTGCGCTATAAATCGTCGCGTGTTTTAAAAATGGAAAGTGCATGAATATTTGACGTCATATGCCTTAAAGAAAAAAAATACAGGTAAGTATTAATTCAAATAATTGAATTTTAATAGTCAATATTCATTGTTCGAGATTTCAAGCGCAGCTTTGCTATTCTCATAAGACATCAACTATTCTCAAACTCAACGTCCTTCGCGTATACTGTGCAACAAAAAAAAATGAAATATTTACAGGAATATAGTTTGTTCAGTGGGTGAACTCTGTACTGACAGAAACGGCGGCTGTGTAAATAACCTTAAACTGAAAAAGCATGCATCGATTCACGAATTTGATATTCTTCTAAAGCGGTTAAGGTCGAAGCTTTTAGCAAAAAAACGATATGAAAATCCTCTTTGGGGACGTGGTGAATAAAGTACGTAACTATGTAAGAATGTAAAACACATGCTCTTTTATTGACAATCATCTCAACTTGCATGCGCTTCTTGGAAAGTCATCTCTGCTGTCTGTGGTTAAAAGAGCTAATGTCACCTATTCTTTAATAAAAACTTTAAAAAGTCAGAAAACATGTTTGGCCAACGCAAGCCAAAACATAGTGGTCCAGTTTTGTTTAAAACTACTGTACTAGTGTATTGACGTTATAAATAACTGTCTTTGCGGCTGCGGATGGCCACAAGACGGAAATGAATTGCAACTTCTCTGTGGGCTTTCTTGTGGGAAATCTCGTTAAAAACTGATTATGGTTTATAACTCCCTTCGATTATTCATTTTGATTTGACAAATACTGTACTATTATAATAAGTAAGGTTATTGATTGGTTAATTATGCACAAAACGTTCTTTTGAACATAAAGGCCCGGCCAAACGACTGCAACATTTCAACGCAACATCTTGCAACATTGTTGCGCGCAACGTGTTAACACGCGTTTGGCCACCCTGTTGCAACATGTTGGATGGTGATCCAACACCATCCAACATGTTGCAACATGTTGCTTCTATGAGGGTGGCCAAACGCGTGTAACACGTTGCGCGCAACAATGTTACAAGATGTTGCGTTAAAATGTTGCATTCGTTTGGCCGGGCTTTTAGAAAAAAATGATGTTGTTATTTAAGAATCACAATCAATTATGCCAAAACAAAAATATAAAAAATAAATCAAATTTCGTAATAACTGACGTCAATTCATCTTTCTCTACTGGTACATAAATATTGAAGATGTTACAAAAAAAAAAAACACAAAATAATTCTGATGTGTGTCACATCCTAAAATGTAAGTTAATATTGAGCAGCTATAGTACATGTACACAACTCACTTGCAAAACATAATAAGCCAGAGAGGAATTTGGTTGTTATGGAGATCAACATGCAATGCCATTCATTTTGGAGGCACAGTGGTCTAGTGGTCAACACACTACACTTTTAATCTGTAGCTAGGTCAGTGGTTCTAGGCATTATCCTGTCACCATGTTGTTTCCTTAGACAAGAGTTTGTCCCAACTTTTGCCTTTCCATCCAGGTAGGTATATACATGTATATTGATACCAGTGGACCATTTTGGAATACCTAACAAAATGCTGGGGTATTAACTCTGAACTTGCATCCCATCCAAGGCATTTACTCAGAAGGTGTTTCCATTGAAACAGAAACTTGGTTATTTTTACTTAAGCTTCAGTGACTGTGGGCTGACTGTGACTCGTGACCATTACTTGCGAGCGTGGGATTTAATAACGTTTTATATGGGAAGGCCCCCTGCAGAGCCTGGTTCAACCCCTTTACCCTTTCACATACATAGCAAAAGTTTGTATCCCTTTCTTATACCTCGAAGACATTAAGGTAAAGAGAGAGGATTATCCCATATGGGGTCACACAAACCCTTCAAAACAGGAAATGTAAAAGAATTTTGCTGACTTGATATTTTCTTGTGGCAAACGTACTGTAATCTTGGCGAGTAATTTCCTTTTCTTATTTTTTATGCATATTTAATTGCTACCCTTTTAGTTCCAAGTCTATCTTTGTGTATTTTCTATCAAAATTTGTCTAGACCCTTTTGTGTTTATAAGAGTAAAAAAGACACCCCTTTCAGGAGGAGCATCCTCATATGTCACACTATATGAAGTACCCCCCACTCCCCCTCTTCCGATTGCTTGACTGAGAACTAAATTCTCACAAGGTGAGTTTGAGGAAGACAATAAAGAAATTTAAACAGTTTTGAGAATTTGAAGGCCTAAAGCTGCAATAATAATTACGTACTAATAACAACAGCTGAAAGTCTGCCGTGGCAATGAATTTCCTATTATTCAAATTGAGGATGTGTTAAATTCCTGTTTTTATCACCAGTTTAAGAAATACAGACATTGATCATAATTTGAACAAAAACCTAACTTTATAATGTTGAAACAACAATATTTATGGCATAGAAGGCTAATCTACAAATTTACTTCACCTCTTTAAATGAGATGCAAATCGATCATTATTCACACCATCCACCTGTGATTAAATTCATGAAACAAAGATCGATGTCAATAAATGGAGCCAAATCTAGAAATGAGCTCATCTGGGTTAACTTAAAAGCGGTAGGTATGATCTCAGAAACAACCATTTAATTCCAAAATTTAACACACATTTCAGGCAATTTAAATTGTATTATTACATTGGGTTTCCTCTAAAACACTCAGATATAAAGACAGGTTCCCTAGCTAGAATCATCTATTAAATGTTTGAGTTAAAGTTAATTTGCCAAGGCCTTCTGAGCACTGCAGTCATGATGATAATTCACAGTAATTTAGTAAACCCAATAAAACAACGAGATCTTATCATCCAAGTGCATGATATAGCAGCAAAAACAGATAACAAATTTCACTTTCAAGAGTTATCAAGATTTATCTTACAGGCTCATGTGACTCAATCTTTAACTTTGTATAATAATATATCGAATTATAAACAAAATGTGAGCAATCACACTCTGTCAGGATAGCATTAAAAATAATATTGCTGTATAGACTCACCATGATTGTTAAATTATTACATATGGGCTGATCAGGACTGTGCTGCCACTGTTTTACCTTGTTTGAGCTTTATAGTCACACTCAAGTGTATAAGCTGCTGATGCAGTATGTCAGCTGCTAAAAGCCAATTTTAAGCTACTATTGTTTCAGCCCGTAATAAATATTAATGTCATTGCAAGATGGCATGGGGAAAATTAAATGTGTACGGCTACATGATATACATTGTATGACTTCAAATCAACACAAGGTTTAGCTGCTTGCTTAATGCCAACCAATTTGCCAAGGAGATAGTTGACGATCGGAAGTCAACAACAAGGATTGATGATTGAACCATTAAATTCTAAACAAAATAAGACATTATATGTAGAAGTCACATTTCAAGCTTGGTAGCATTAAAAGATTAGTATAGAACTAGGTGTTATGAATATGCCACGATATTAGTCAAACATCTGTTTTTTACCCAATATACGACCATCACAAATTAAACTATTATTTGAAATACTGGGTTTCAAGTTGCAGAATTCGAAGCTACCACTCTAATACCATCAAGCTATTTTAACATCAGACTCTGTTTTAGCCATAAAAAGGAAACCTTCACTTAGACGTGACTGTATATACGGTGGTGAAACTTAAAACATACATTTTTACAGGAAAAAGTCAATACACTCTGCAGTCAACTCTTATAGTCCTTAACAAAAGTGTTTGTTTAAAGGCTCCAACAAGTCTAAAAGAGAGTTATCAGAGAATTTGTTAATACACTATTTCCTATTATAATTAACTTGTCAATGTGAAGAGACACTGGGCTCTAAAAGAAAGTCAATATTACAAGCTGTAAAATGCATATGGGGTAGATTTGATCTTTTAATTACTTGTAGCATTAGAACAGGATCATTCTTACTTCTTTTTAAACTTCCTCAACTGAAACTTGATACTTATGGTTAAAGTTTACTTTCCTTAGGGAACAACATTCCAGAAAGAAATTGAAAAACACTGCACTTAAAGAAGGAGTCATCTCTTAAAGTGCACCATAAACTTGAGAATCTGTTTGTAACATTATAGCATTTATGCAGAGGAAGACATCTTCTGCTAAAGTCTTCGGCTTAATTCCTCCAACCCTTAAAAGGATTTAGTGTGGATATATATACATATTACTGAAGATAAGCAATGAGTCTGAGACACAATTAAAACTCATGCATAGCTCATTCCTGGAATTTAACTTGGTAAACTACAGTCAATTTTGTACACCACCTTGTACAGATAATCAAGGAAGCTAGGCTAATTTATGAATAATGTCTTCTTATGAAAACAAAAACTGCTTTATAACCAAGTGTGATTTGACTTCCAACAAAGGACATCAAAAGTGGTCATGGTCACATGCATGCATGGTCAAACCTATTGATTATGTGTTTAATAAATGGTTCTAACTTTTGCATCTATGGATGAATGATCTCACAGTGTGACCACTCAAACGAAAGCTGTTGAGCAGTACTTTCCTGTGCTGCTGTATGCGGTTCAAGGTGATTCCAACTTTTGGGTCTGTGAATGAAATCCCACAGTATGTCACCATTCAAATGAAAGCTACTGAGCAGTACTTTCCTGTGGTGCCATTTATTATGCTGTACAAGGTGGTTCTAACTTTTGAGTCTGTGGATGAAATCCTAAAGTGTGACCATTCAAATGAAAGCTATACTGAGCAGTACTTTCCTGTGCTGCCATTTATTATGCTGTACAAGGTGGTTCTAACTTTTGAGTCTGTGGATGAAATCCTAAAGTGTGACCATTCAAATGAAAGCTACTGAGCAGTACTTTCCTGTGGTACTGTTTATTATGCTGTACGAGGTGGTTCTAACTTTTGAGTCTGTGGATGAAATCCTAAAGTGTGACCATTCAAATGAAAGCTATACTGAGCAGTACTTTCCTGTGCTGCCATTTATTATGCTGTACAAGGTGGTTCTAACTTTTGAGTCTGTGGATGAAATCCTAAAGTGTGACCATTCAAATGAAAGCTACTGAGCAGTACTTTCCTGTGGTACTGTTTATTATGCTGTTCAAGGTGATTCCAACTTTTGAGTCTGTGGATGAAATCCCACAGCATGACCATTCAAATGAAAGCTCTTAATTCAGTCGGACTTTCCAATGGTAATGTTTGTTTTTCAGTTTTTTTACAAAATGGAATTTGGGATTTTTTTTAGTTTTGGTTTTTGGGCAATGAGTGAGAGTGGACAAGATAACAAGAAAAGAAAGTTTAGAGATAAAAAGCAACCAACTCAGAAGAGCTGCTAGTGTGGGCAGACACTTGCTGGGCTTGCCATTATCAGATGTACAGTTACCATTGGGTACATGAAGTCCCCAAGATAAATGCACACCTTACTATAATAAAATAATGTTAACAGTCTGCAGGTGTAAAAACTTTGATTTGGTTAATCATACAATAAACTCTAAAATTGGGTGGGCGGTAGGACAGAAGGATTATCAAATTGTAACTTTACAATAAAAGTAAAACTAAAATCTTGTACAGCTAACTGCTTTCAAGTGCGAGGAATAACTTTGAAACTGGCCTTGATCCATTTTAAGGTTTCAAAAACACAAGCGTTTTTGACGTACACGTGATTTAAATCAACAACTTATTTTAAACAAACGCGACCAAAGTAGTCAAGGCAGAAGGGCTGCAGGCACTGAGCTTTCCTTACTGTTCCATTGAAAAACTAATCAAGTTATCACCGGGACTTCTGCATAGACTTTCAATGCAATAGGAAGTGTTAGGATCAACGCATCAAATCGTAACGTCATGAAGTAGCTACAGGGAACATCAAAAATAGCAGTTTTTTCTTTTTCTTTTTTTTTTACAAAAACGGTAAACACAAAAATGTATTTGACAGCCTTTAAATTACACGTAAGCTACAACTGTACTTGTGTCAATTTAATTTAACTAGGAGTAGTCGGATTCTAGAACCTGGTGACCGAACGTTCGATTAAGCAGGCAAAACTGAAATCAACTTTGTTTATCGTTTTGTGCGCGAAGGCTGTCAGCTGATAAAACTGACAGCAAAACAACAATTAGCGAAAACGCAAAATAAATACCCTGTAACTGCTATTTCAGACATAGTTAGCAGTATGCACAATTATTTCAGTCTGTAACAAAACATGCAAGCAAAAAGCCTGTTTTTGAGAGAATAATGAAATTCCACGGCTACAGAAAAGTTCAGTATTGGAACTAACAACCAACTTGTAAAACACTTCGAACTTCCTACCCATGCCAAGCTATGCCAAATACAAAATGAATAAGCTTTTAATTTTGTACATGAGAAAGAATGACTTTGAATCAGTTGGTTTCGAGGCAACCGTTTCCTTGGCTGAACTGAATTCTGCGCCGATCACAGACACTTGTCTTGGAAACCATTGTGAGCCCACCGCGGTCTTTTGAACAAGTTTGATTCAGCAACTTGAAAATCTACGTCAATATTCTTATTTTCGAAATCAATACAATCACATAAATAAAAGACAACCTGTATCAATTTTTATCTCATCTGCTATTTTAATTTTATCACAACATCGCTTCGCCATTTTCGTACAATTTTAGTCTGGCTCGGACACGAACAGCAAGTTTTATTTTTTTGGCCATATCGTGAAACAACAGAAAGATGTCCCCGCAAATATGAAATGTGAAGTCATTACCACGAAATAAAAATCGTTTACAAACTGTTAAGCCTGAATAATTTGCTCTCTCGAAGAAATCGCTTTCTCTGAAATCGCTTTAAGCAAAGAAAAACTACAAGGTTTAGTGGTTCAGTTTAACGCAGTTATTGTTTAAATGATTCCACGTTGCAGGCCGGCCGACCCGTCTTGTTCCTTCACAACAACGGCGCTACTCAGGAGCAGGTGGATTTTCGCGATCTTTAATGGACGGCCTTTCTTTATCACATAACACACATGGGAAAGAAAGTGATTACAGTGTTGCGAAAGTTTCTAGTTCCTTCCGTCTCAGCGATGCGCTAACAGAAAGTAGAAAGTACAATATATATGCGGAAGATCTACTCACCGATCCCACACTTGTCACATAACACGATTTCGTTTGGCCTCAGCGAAGTTCCGTCCTTGCAAATAATGCACACAATTTCTGCCGTCGTTTCTGTCACTGTGAGGAAACAGAAAGTAGCGTTAGCGAGGACAAAGAAATCCAATTACACTGCTACTACGATATTACGCAAAGGAAGTTTTATCGAGGAAAAAATAAAAGCGCGCTAATTGCTTCCCACATGAAGAACGGAGGGAGTAAATCCGATCCGTGTGTCATACATGAAGAAGCCTGACTGCCGGTTTTCTTCGATAAATTTTCCTGAAATGAATTGAAAAATTAGAGCACAAGAATCAAAGACGAACCACTGTGAATCTTGGAAAACGGACATTCCTCAACAGAATCATCGTCGAAGATTAAAATGCACTTCCCAGAAACACGGTCAATTTTCTGAATTTTCGCGTAGAATAGTTTGTCTTCCCATTCAGCCAACACAACGTCTCCGAGTGCGAAGTTGAATTCGTCCATTCCGCGAGGCTCTTTCAGAGCAATTTCGTCTCCAATGCTTCCATCCCACATTCGCCCGTGTACCACACCAGACGACGAAATTCTGCGGCGCGATCAGACAAAGTAAAACACGGGACATTCGATAACAACACACCGTCCCTCCGTAACACCAGCCATTGCATTTGTGATTAAGCCTCGACCTGGTGTTACGTCATGACGTTCAAAAGCGGGATCCGCGTTTTGCACAGTTGCGGAGTTTTCCCTGGCATTTGTTGTCGCTTCGATAACTTTTCCCTCGCTAGAAAAGCCTCAATCGAAGATTTCAATTCGATCTTTGCAAACTTACCTGCATTCAGATAGCCTCGGCATCACTGAATGACTAATTTCGCTGCCGAACCTTGGTTTCCGCTGACATAGTTCAATTAATTATGAAAAATTTCCCGCTATCAATTTTTGTTTTACATTTATATCGGCTCTATTGTTATGATAAATACGGCCTGCACCTGTAACGACAAGCACTAAATTTGTATAAAAGCTTTGCCTTTTGGCTAACTTATCGCATCTTTGCTAGATTTGCACACCCCTGTTTTCACTGCGAGGCCAAAGACAGCTGAGCTCACAATCCGCTAGATTTTTCTGTCAAAATTAAGCTTTAATGTTTGATTTGTATATTGGTTTGGCAAAATTGAAAGCATCGCAAGTGATATTGCGAAAAAAAAGAGTCAATTTTTCAGTTCCTCTCTCACAACATCTCTCTTCCGAAGTCTCTCATAAATCAACTTCAATTTCCTCTGTTTGTCAGTGGCGCGCTTTTAAATTTGGACAGGCATTAGGGGCCATCAATTTGTCTCGATCGAGCTCAACAGACATCTGCTCAATTGTTTACGAGTTGTTTGGGAAAATGCCTTCTTTTCTCACACGTGCCGCCGATGGGATAAGAAAGCCTTCCGGAGTAGATAATTTTGATATCTGTTCGGCTCTTTCGCGTTTGACAAACATCGTTGTTATAATCTTAACAACAACGTCATTAGTGCAGTAGCCCAGGTTTTCAAATAAAAGCGGTGTTTGTCAGAAAGACTCGCGCGTAATATACACATACACAAAAAAAAACTCCAACAGTCCGCGCCCACCTATAAAAGCGTCCTTTTTAACATTTACGCAATAATTTGCAAAGACGAAACTTATTTGTTTTAAGTTGGACATATCCGCCCCAAAGCACTTTATTCGGGGCGCCCGTGATGTCTTTTCATAAAGTTATTGATGAAGTATTTATTTTCCAAACGGGCAGGTGCAGATTCCCATAAAACCTCGGCCAATTTGAGCAGCTGCTTTGAGCGTCGTTGTCACATGACACCATGTCACTGCGGACAATTCATTTCTTCGGCGCAGTAGAAATAAAACGTTTAACCCGGTTCAAACAGTTATAACAGACCCCAGCACCATGGTGTTGCTCTGCAATTTCAAGGAGCCACGCGAGCGTAAAAAGCTTTTTTTCCAATTAAAGTCTGCGAGCGAAGATAAAAAAACAGCGTTATTAACGTTGCGAAGAATAGATAGATTAAATATTACATATAATTACTTGAGGCTTTTCAAAACAAAAATAAGTTCAGCGTGTATTAAGGGCAGCTGGCCTAATTCTCCTAAGACAGGATATCCGGACCAATTTCGGTTTTCGTATATAAGTAGAAAGCACAATAAAAGCGGTAAATTATTGTCGACTCAACAACACCAATCTTTTGATCTTTTTAAAGGTTTCCTTGACTATCGCCGGCAAAATTTAAAATTGATTTTTTTTTTCGGGCGCGCGCTTTATTTCTTTACGCTGTTCGTGTTTTTTTTTTTTGCCCGAACACAGCACGAGTAGTTGATAGTTTTGATGTCATTGCAGCGATAAAAAAAATTAATTTAAAAAAAGACCACTTAGTTTTTTTTTGCCGTGGGGCCACTGTAATTAGACGTCGAATATAATTTCTTGGAACAAAACTAGATTACTGGCAACATCCTGTATTTTAATAATAACTATACCTCTTTACGAAGTGAGCGGAAATTGAGCTAGTCTTAGCAATACGTCTTTTTGCTTTTCTTATTCAACTAACAAGAAAAAATGGATCAAAGTAAAGCTTGACTTACGTCAACACACGGAACTGAAGGGACATTGTTGATAAAAAATATACTCTTACTGTCGCAGTTTTTTTCTACCAATGACCGGCTGAATTCAGCTTTGGAAAAAGGAATAAAGTCAGATATTACACCCAGTGGGAGGACCATTTTATTTGGACTGATCATTCTTATATAAATATCTCGAAATCTCGAAATACAATATCGGAATAAATTTCGTTGAAACCCCACCACCCCACCCCCCTCCCCCCCCAAAAAAACCCCCCTCCCCCCCAAAAAAATGTCGTTGTTGTAATAAAAAAATTCGATTGCAAAAAAAAAAAACGAAAAACCATTGCACGTGCTGTAATTCTTGGAGCAAGCAGAAATGAATGCTACAAAAAGACGATCGGCTTTACACAGAACGAGCTTTTTTTTAAGAAAGTGGCTGAAAAAACACAAGCGATCTCGCTTTTAATTCGACACCAAATAAACTCAAATAAATTAAATCCAAGACTACACACAGCTTGCGATTTGCTGTCTGCAAAGTCAAGAAATTGGTTTAAATTTGAAGCGTCCATTATGTAGGTCGAGCGTCTGTGTCAAATATTTCAAGCGAATTTGATGTTTCAGCTTGGCTTCTTTGAGAAGTTTTCAGTATTCATTCCCAAGTTTTAATTCTTTAACGAAATTACACAATACACGATTCACTGACGATTTAACAGTTAAAATGTTCTTGTCGATCACTGTTCTTTGTGCAGCTGTTGAGGCTGATAAAAACAGTTTGTTCAGCCAGTGAAGAAAATATAATTTACAAGATAACGCCAAGCCTTTGTCTTCGCTTGGCCTTTTTTCCAGTTGGTAATTCACTATTCAATGGCTTACATTGCCTTTATTGTTCACTGTTCGAATTATAAACACAAAACAATGCACAATTATCTTACCGAGTTCATTTTTAACGCCAAGGCACTGTGGTAAAAGATTGTACTTAAGAAGATAAAATCTAGCTGTAAAAATATACCAATATTATAGTATTAATAAAATAGGGAACAGTTGCCGAAACTCAAAGTAAGCCATTTGATTGCGTGGGTTTCTGAAAACAATTTTATCTCCAGAAAAACAAAACAAAGTCGATCTAAGTTTGGCCTGAACTATCGCGGTCTCAAACTTTTGTAATACTAGTGATCTTAAATGTCGATCTTATCACTCAAAGTAATTTCCATGATTTGCATTTGAATCTTTTGTATTCAACGTGGTGATTTTCTATCAATATCAAACGAAATTAGTTTAGACACCGCCAGACTTGAAAACTCCTATCGACAAAAGTAATTACGGCGATATTTATTTCTCATATTTTACTTCGGGGGACAATATCCGGCAGCTATTTGCAATGATAAGGATATATATTTCCTTGCCTACACTCCAAGAGTGCCATTTGTATATTTTTTCTGTTTTTAGAGTACACAGCTCTTGTGTATATATATAGTTTTAATAAACAATTTTTTAGTGTGAGTCAGTTTTATTAAAACTATAAGCGAAGTACGACACGAAAGATTTCCAGTTCTATCCGACCATTTTGAATCTTTTGCTCATGAAAATTGAACATTCAGCTCTAGACAGTGGTCATTTAACCGGTCAAATTGCAAATTTTCTGTCGATTTTGACACTAATGGAAAAGTTATCAATTTCTAGCCTTTTCAAAAACGCTCAATTGCATTGTGCTGCTCGAGCCGACGATCGGGGATGCTAAGATGTCTGCGGACTTGCGATGAAAATGTGACGTATTTTTCAAATGCTTGATTTTGGGAAAGATCGAAAGGATGTTATTTTCAATCGGTTTTCGGGTCCCTTATAGAGTATTTTCGCAGGAGTCATAACCGAAATTTGTCCGTGTGGTTTACATATGGTTATCCTTCCAGACAGGTGCTTGTAGTCAATCCCAAATCGTATAACAAATACGTGGAATGTTGCATAAAAGCTCATTGCAAATAAAATGTTTGACGCGCAGAATCGCAGGTTTGTCTGATGCTTGCCGGAAAAACAGTTTATAGATATCCAAAATCTCGTGATATTTGCAGCAAATTTACACTTGTCGCTAGTACAGACATGAAATTACACGGGAGTCTGCTTAGACTGCAAAAGTGGTTATTTTAAGAGACTTTTAAAAATGTCTTTCCGCTCGTCGAAGCTACAATTGTGGTTTCAAACGGAGGACAAGTTTGAGTCTTGTACAGCGAAAGTTTGTCAAAATAAACATTATTTTCTAAAGAAGATAACAAATACATATATATATATATATATATATATATATATATATATATATTTTTTTTTTTTTTTTTTTTATAAAGACCGCCATGTGATACTGGCTCAGTCAGTCTTTAGTCACTCAAATGGCTTCCAATTTCACGTGTACTATTTACTACTGCCTAAAAAAATGAAAGAGACAACGAGACGCAACTCAGTTAAAATTAATCCAAGAAAAAGAGAGAAAAGGTAATAAATAATTATTTTTCGCCATGGTATTATACCGTTGCATTGTCACATTGATGGTAAATACTGTACGTATATTCTAGAAAATATGGACTCGGTATGGGTGTGACGTCATGGTGTGGGGGACATTGCCGAGCACTGTCTACAAATGGTCTAAGTAAATGACGGATTTGAGTTTGTTTGGCCATCTTGTTTTTTGTTTTTTTTTTCATTATACAGATAAAACGCAAAGTGCGCCTGCCAAAAAAAAAATACTTTAAAAAAATCGTTTTCTTTTTTTCCTTTTGCTCCCGAATAACAACGTGGCTAAAGTCAAGATAAATTACGAAATTTAAACACGACCCTAGGCTACCGGCTTTTTTCCTTTCTTAAAACAACGGGTTTTCTTTCTCTTTTCATGATTTATCTTGGTAGTTTCTAAACAGAACGAGCTTGTAGGTTTATAGCACTGAGTAAGAATTTAGAGAGATGCGGTTATCTGCAGCTGCAAGTATTATATTGAATCTGGTTTACAAGCTCCCACTGTGGTGATTTTCAGAGCATAAACGTAGTTGTAAACAATCTAATTTTTGTTTAGAACGTGGTACGACAAGCTCGCGCCAAGCAAGGTTTCCTTTATAAAATGGAGGAAAGTAACGGAAATTGAGAATGCATTTCCTGGTTTCGCGGATGCTACCCAGCTAGAAACCGCCTACGTGCATAGATCATTTAGGAAATGAATTCACTTTGATTGTAAGACACAGAGTTCCGATCTCCTGTCGAGCTAACAACAAGCGTAAAATTCACCCAACGCAACTAAAAAACATAGGAGGGATGTCTTTGAAAATACAAAGGACCGGACGGCGTCAAATTGTCCCCGGGATAAAGAACTTGGAAGGGTGATTTTCGTTACCACATGTGGAGAGGAGTATTTAGCAAAGCTGAAACTGTGAATAAAATCCATTAAAATCGAAATTGTTTTGACTTCTGCAAAGATGCGGTTACTGTGAAAAGCTGTTTGTTGTCGTTTAGCTCGAAAAGGGAGAAATTCTAATCAAGCAAATAAAAACGCGTGAAAGGTCTCGATAACTCAACTACGAATCGGTTTCTTCGGAGCTTTCACGTGAATTATTTTTAACAGAAGTGAGAATTGAACACCATTACACTGGTGGCGAAACTTAAATCCTGCTGTTTTATTATTTAACTACTAGTGTTATGGGTAAAGTTATTCATATCGGCAGGCAAGATAAAGATAAATTGGGTCATAAATTATTAAACGGATGGATTTTAATTTTATATGGCTCTCAGCCAGACATTTAAAAATGAAAATTCAGTAACATCTAGATTAAACAGTTGCAAAATTTTGAACAAAAGAAATTCGGAAAAAAGGTATGAAGTGTTTTGCTTCACATCTCTTTCTACTAAAAAAAGGAAACACGTTGAAAATGTCTGAGATAAATACAGTTCTCTTACGAAACACCTGTTCCCATGTTTTACGAGTGTTACCGATAAATAAATAATGCGATATTCTGGCGAGAGACTACTGTGGGCGGCCGATGAAAAGAAGTTAACAATTAACAAAGTAAACAGCAATGTGCTACCAAACACAACACTTTAAAAGTTAAAACAACCTTACGCAAACCGACCAGTCTGATGCAAGCGCTTAAATAAATTAACATTAGTTGGAATTTCGACTCTCACTTCAATTTTGTAGAAAATTTGAGATTTTCGCTGTTTACGCGCAAAGTAATCCGTGGTTGTTTTACTTGTAAATTTTGCGATGGCTTTCATAGAAGACAATTTTTCTATCTCGGTTATATTACCACTGATGAAAAGCTGTAATAGCGTAAATAACTAATGAGTTAGTTCAAAGCTGGCTTCGTCCACTGAACCATCTTTACCAGCGAAGTTCAAAAATAGAATTTTCGTCACTTCAGGTTTTCTCGACTATTCAGGAATTGTGTTAAAGCAAATAAACAGATTGTGTAAATGTTTCTTTGTTTGCGAGTAACAGATGTGTTATAATCACGTGCATGCTAGGTGATAGTGTAAGGTTTAACTGAGGAGATTCCGACACTGGAAACAAAACTTTTTATCGCAGATAGCTTATTCCTTGAAATATTTTTCACTTTCTATTCACTGATTTCCTTTCCGTTTTTTTTTTTTTCAGTGATCGTTTTAAAAGTTCGCTGGAGCAGCAAACCACCTGTTAACACCTGTGTGAGGCGAAACACACTGAATCGGTGAAAAGATCTGATGAAAATATAGTCAGTGGATCGAATTCATGATAAATTCCGAGTTCAAGTACATTCTACTGAGGCATCAGTTAATTAATAGTTACTGTTTCTTACAGTATAAACATCAGCTAATGCTTTAAGGTCTTTAAAAACGAAGCTTTGTCTAGCAGCATTGAAAGAAATGAAAACACGTGTTTGCTAACAAGGAAACCGTGAAAAGATCCTATTGTGACGTCAAATAAAGAAAGAAGACAGATAACTTAAGCAGTGGAAATTTGTTTCATATATATTTTGCTATCAACATTTTAAAACCTCTAACTAGACTCTAATTCAGAGAAAACACACCTTTTAGTGCCTCATGTAAAACGTTTCTGTTTTGCAGTACTCGTGTGACGTCATGAATTCAAAAGAATGATACAAACTGGGGGTTTGCACATGACGTCATAAAAAATAAAAAATCTAAACAATACATCCCACAAAGCTGTTTCTAACATGGTATGTGGGTACCAATGATACAATCCTTCAGAAAAAGTTTCAGGTTTTAACGATGTTTTGCTTCCGAATTTTAAAGATTTTAAATGTGTCACGCAATTCGTCACGTTATTTCAGATAAGCCGCGAAAATAAACAAAATTAAAGAAGCTGAAAGTTATTTTTGCATTATAGATGCTTATAAGACTATTTAATGGAACTTATAGTGAATCCAATATTTTGAGATTTTGGGTGTAATTAAGACTTTGAAGTTTTGGCCGCCATGATGGCCGCTCCATACATTTCTTACTAAAAATGTCTAATATTCGTCGCTTATAACTCTTGAACGAAATGCTCCTGCGCTTCAAAATTTGGTCCAGATGTGTAGTTTTAAACTCTCTGCAATTTTATAACATTTTGGAATCTAAATCTGCTTTTAATGCTTCTGAATTTTGATATGACTTAAGTGAAAACACCTAATATGGCTCGGCAGACCTACAGGACACACACTGTGTGCTACCTCGATTACTTTCGTTGGCTACACCTATCAAAAATGCCCACGTGGACCAAGGTTCGGTTGGCACATCAAAATGGCTAAAACGCTCTCATTGCATCGACGAAGGAGACGCTTCCTTATCCGGTGTTGGGTGTACTGTGACATTTGTACCAAGCGGAACGAATCGAGAAAAAGGTTTGTGGGTACCATTTCTGCGCCATGTTGAAACGTCACAATAGTATCCAGCATTTCCAGCGCGCTAAAAAGGACGCAGCTTTGCCCTGAGTGCGAAATAATACAAGGCTACAACTTAAAACTAGCTATTAGGATAGAGCAGTTTTCAATTGAGTGTCGTAAAACCAAAACCAAAGTAATACTCTGACCAATCACAGCAGTCGTAAACAATCCAATGAACCAATCAGAGCTCGAAGCAATTACATGTCGCGGGCGCCAAGCGCGGGAAAACGCGTGCGAGCAAACGATTGGTTTTGGTTTTACTTCTGATTGGTCGAGAAAGTGGCGCGAGATTTTTTAGCCAATCACAAAGCGTAGCAATGCAAAACCAAAGCAATTGTGTAATTACTTTCGACAGTCAATTGAAAACTGCTCTATATCTATTTATTACAGATTATAATTCTTAAACACATATACACAACAAATAAAGGAGGACAAAGACAAGGACAAGACGAGGTGGATAAGGAGACGCACATATATAATGTATGATTACTATACTAGTAATATTGCTATGCCATGCCCAGGAGAAATATTTTGGCTGCATATTCCAAGAGGTTTAGGGTATTACTTTTGAATTTCTTTATGTTTATTGATTTAGTGTAATTATTCAACGCAATGAGATTCCATGTTGAACAGGAGGATACTTTTGGCATATGCTCGGATATCAAATAAACTATGGTGTTTATTGTAACTGATTAAAAAAGCTAAAACAGATACAGTGAAGACTCGCCAAGACCAATCTTTTAATACGACCACCTCGTTATTATAGGCCACTTTATTTCGGCCCTGACAAAAGCCCAGTCATTTTCTGACTCAAAACCGCCTTATCCGAGCACCTTGTCAATGCGACTTTTACGACATATTTTGGTGTTCCCAGCCTTCGTTTTCTTTATACAATTACCCTGCTAACATAACCACTTCATATGAAAAAAAAAGAAAGCAAACAAAAACAGATAAAACATGATACGTTTTGATCCCAAACACTGTGATTTATATTATAACAGTTTTCAATTGAGTATTGCAAACCAATCAGAGCTCGGAGCAAACACATGTAGCCGGCGCAGGAGTCCATCTTCTGGCCAGCGCCAAACGCGGGAAAACGCGGGCGACCATGCAAGTCGCGATTGTTTTTGGTTTTACTTCTGATTGGTTGATAAAGTGGCGCGAGATTTTGTAGCCAATCACAAAGCATATCAATGCAGGCTTTTAAGGCAAAGGAAATGGCACGAAATGCAGAAAATGTACGAGCATATTTTAAACTTCAAATTGACATTATTCCTTTGTGTAAAATTGTTTCGTTTACATTTCAATTATTGGAAATGTTTGGTATTTTTAATTTTTCCCGATTTCATAATCGGCAATGCTGGCAGATTCATTTTTCTTCAGTTTTTCTTATCGATTAATTCACAGAATCACTCGTGTAATTTGTTAGCAAACCGACAGCGCTTCATTGTTAAATGTTACAATCTCGTTTCTAGGGCTTTTCGCTTTTTTAAATTTGAGAACGAGGCTGACAGTCGTCAGGATCCATTATGGCTCCTGTAGTCGTTCATTACTGAGCAATTTAAATGGCCACATTGCAATCATGGTAAACACATGTAAATCTACCCTGCTGTTTTCCTAATTAAATTGCTATTTTCGGCTTTCGCATATCAAGGCAAATTTCTCTAACCCTTCATTGTGAGTAATACGATTGCTCTTCACTAATTTACCACTGAACTTGCCATCCCCTGACAAAGCAGGGATCGTCGTGTTTTCAGCTTTATTCGCCACGATTGTTCATTATCCAGTCAAAATTCAAAATGTTTTTCTACAGTTTACTTCTTCCGCTATATCACTGTATGCCTTAAATGAATGTCGGAAGATTCCAGAAACAAATGCTCGAGTCGAACGAAAAGTTTAGCTTACATCACAGTTTACCTAGAGTAGTACTCCGAGCACATATTTCACCGAAACGGACCTTGAATAGAATTGTTTGTAGGGAGATCGATTTGAAGACGGAGCGGTCTGAGATCGTACAGGTCTTATGTAATTATACTAGCAAAAAATCGAAACTCGCATTTTCGAAGACATGGTTAGGTATCTGTTCATTCTCGCAAGTAACAGGGACAACCAACAAATGGTTTTGCCAAATGGTCGTTTGGGATGCTCATATACTGCCCGTCAGATTTCCGGAAATGTAAACTAACGTTTTCGCACCCAATAAATACTACGCCTGAAGTTTTCGAGAGGACTGATGAAAAGTGCTATGTTTGGTTTGTCAGAAAGTCCAGTTAAAAATTTCGGGAAATAAATAGCTCTCTTAAAAAATGCTCGGAAATCATATATACCTGAACTAAGTTTTTCGAAGAAAAGGATTTTGTTCCCATTTTTCAGCTAAGGCATCCGAACAGATCGAAAATTGGTAGCGGACACAACGGCATTAAATCATTAAACAAATCATAAACATGACCTAAAGGCTTTGCAGAACTTGACTCATTAGGTTCCACTAATGAAATGCAACAATCAGAACTAATATGTTTTTAAAATTCGATTTCTATGAATGGACCCGCGATCAGACCATTACTAAAAAGAGACATGAGTCGCGGAATAATTGCATGCACCTGTTGCAAGGATATCAGGAATAAAGACGAGCGAATGGAGTTCGATCTTTAGCAAACTTTTCTCGGTTGTGTAACTTAGTGCAATTGTAAGCTATATATCTTGTCAAAAGAAACAGCTCAAAAATCGGAAATTATTAAGGAGGCGAGTTGCGAAATAGTTGCATGCACCTGTCAGAAGGAATCAGGAATAAAGACGAGCGAATGGAATTCTTTTGCCAGTTTTTCTACGTTCGTCTAATGTTTTTCAATTGCAAGCGATATATCTTGGCAATAAAAACAGCTCAACAATCGAAAATTAGAATTGTGACTGAATTAAATTACATAGAGGTATTTAAAATAGTTGAATATGCCTGAAGAATCAGAAACCGACCGACGATGATTGAGTAAAAGGAAATCTATAGCCAGCTGCATGTCCTTCGTTTTTCTAACGGATTGCAAGCGAAGAAACAACCCAATTATTTAACAGTTCAAAACGTTAAGCACGTACCTGGTTGAATATAAAAAAAGCAGATACAAGGTTCTGAAAAACTATACCATCGTAGAAAGAGAAGAGAATTCGAAGTCAGGACCTTAGCAAGAGGGAAACGGGTTGCTAAATGCTTTTTTGCTACAAACAGAGCTTATTTCAAATGACGCCACGTTTCTATCCCATGACGCACGAAATAACATTGCGGGGATTCTATAAAAACAAGCCGTTTCGTCAATTTGCGGCAGCGGTTCACTGTGTATTGTTCAGTAGAAAAGTAAAAACAAGGGCACGTTGGATTTTTTATTTTTTTTTTCTTGAAATCACTCGAAGTTGAAAACTGCAAAATTAATCAACGCACTCAAGTTAAATTAAATGATTGTAAACCTGACCAGCAATTAGTAAGACCATGCTGGCTAAGGTAATTACTATACCGATACTGTATAGCGGCAAGAGACATTGATTTAAGCAGCACGCGGCATTTTTGAGCGGCGAACTTTAATCAAAGCGAACAAACCTTTGCACGCATTTTCTACGTCAAACTATCCAGCGTAGCAGCGGTTTGAAAAGGGAGAGGAAAGGGGAACTTTGGGAGCGCGCGAAGCGCGTGGAGAGAGTGCAGAGCGCAAAGGGAGGAGGAACGTATGAACGTAAAAAAACGAAGAAAATATTATTGCTGCAGGTGCTACCTTTCTCCCTCCATCCGCGCTCCCTGCTCTCTCCACGCGCTTCGCGCGCGCTCCAGTCTAAATCCGTCTCCCTTCTCCCCCACTAAACACACACAAAAGGAACATGGCAGTAATTATGAAAGCTTTTATATCATTTACATGAGTTTCAAAAGCTCTAATTTTTGCCCTTAGTAATACTTGTTTGACAACCGATACAGCCATTAAAAGCACAGTAGACCATTTAAATGAGGTTGGTAAACCTGTGACGTAAATGCACTTTAACGAGAGGAAAGAAAAGGGGTCCTTTCAGGAGTTATGATGTTCTTTCCGACCAAGAAAAACAATATCATGTTCAAAGCCGATGGTAAAACCAAAGCCAAAGTAATCACCCTGACCAATCACAGAAGACGCAGACAATCCAATGAACCAATCAGAACTCGAAGCAAATACATGCAGCTGGCGCCAAGCGCGGGAAAATGCGTGCGAGCAAGTCACGATTGGTTTTACTTCTGGTTGGCGTAGCAATGCTCAACCCAAAACAATCGCTAAATTACTTTCGACACTCAATCGAAACCCGCTCTAAAACAACAACAACAACAAAGGCTGAAGCGAACTTCTTTTATTGAACACGCCCCGGTCTAGCTAGTCGACAAGAATCAATCGTCGAAAATCAAACGATCATATGATCGGGATCGGCCACAAGATGTGACCAGTCGATGGGTACATCTAATATAGCGTGTCAAAGATTGAGCTCGGCATGCACCCTGATAACAATTAGGACAATTATCGCGGTAATCGGTAAAAATCGACCATGTTAACTTACAGTAAACCTGTATTAAGTGAGCACCATCGGGGGGGTCCGCTGAATACAGGTTCCTTTTACAGTAAATATGGGAAGAAATTTAGGGACCCAAGCAGCCGGTGTCCGCTTAATATGGGGGTTTGCTTAACATGGCGTCCGCCAGGTTTCACTATACTTGTTTTCATCGCTTGACATTTCTCTATTGACATCCAGACTCTGATTGACATCAGAGCCTCATCCCTAGAACTCCCCAGGGCTTTGCGCGCTTAACTAGTCGGTATGACTATAAAAAAAAGCCCGGGCGGGGGATGGGGGTACTTCATAAAGTTGCATACGGGGAGGCTCCATCCGGGGTTCAACTTATCCTTTCATACTACCAACTTTTGTTGAAATCATACGTACCTCTTTCACCTACATGACGAACATTTGTACCCGCCCCCTTTCTTATACCTCAAAGATAAGCCAAAGACAGACGCTTATCCCATACTGAGTCATATAAACGCTGAAAACATGAAAAACTGTACGGACTCAATATTTTTTCCGGCGGCAAGTGTTATCTGTCAGAATAATTGCGTGTAATTTTCGCCCAGTTTTTGCTACTCTTTCTAATACTTAGATTTATTTGCTACCCTTTCAGTTCCCAGTCTGTTATTCCGACCAAGGAATCAGAGAATTAACTCTGTGTGTAAATTATAGTGTTAAGGTCAACCCATAAATTTCCCTGTACTGAGCGTTAGCCCTAGTACCTCGTGTGGTCCCTCATTTCCTTACTAGGGCTAACGCTCCCCTCCCCTCCCCATTGTCGTGCCTTGTGCAGTGAACACGCGATCGCTGAAGTTAATCACGCGATCTTGCGATGTTTGAACTTTACGGGAACATTAATTCGCAGTCACGTGCGGTCACGCATAAAATAACAGCTCGGTGCAAGTTACGAGAGACATACAAGGCAATAACGAGGCGCAGAGGAGTCAAATTTGACCGTAAGTCCGTCTAATTTCACCGCGGTGCTAAAAGATGAAACTGACCAAACAAAGCATTGTGCGATATTGTTATGCGCCTGGTGAAATTTTATGACGCTTCGTTCGGTCACGTTCTTAAACGGTGAAATCAGCCGAAATTACACGGTCAAATTTGTCTGCTATGCCCCCTGTGACTTGACCAGACACGTCTACATGTGAGCCCCTTGGGGGAGTACTCACCTACTTAATGTGTAAACCACATAGGTATGCAGGGGCAGATCCAGGCTTCATCTTAGGGGGGCGCTGAGTGAATGGGGGGAAGGAATAGGGGAAATAGGGGGCGCTGAGTGATTAGGGGTGGCGGCCCCCCGAATCCCTCCCGTAGATCCGCCACGTAGTATGCGAGGCCCCCATGATATAGTCTTATTAAAAATGGGCATAATACTGCTGGGGTTTTCATTCAGGATTATATGGTGAGGTCATCTGTAACTTCCTATTGTTTTAAACATACCTTTGTTTAAAGACAACCAAATTTAGATTCCAGCGGGCGATTAACTTGACGAAACCCACTCACTACTGATCTTTGGTTAGCAATCAAAGTCTCATTCTAAAGGTTCAGTCGGCTGACTCGACAGCTGAGAAGCCACGAGATTGTGTTGTGATGGAAGACAAACATCATTTGTACCCATGCCCATTCGCGTCACACATGACTCCCATGACTCATATAAAAGTCCACGTTCGTTCAGGTCTCCCAAGATCTTCAAAGCTACACTCTGAGTACGAAAGCAAAGGAATATTTAACGATACCTTCAGTTACAAACCAACATCTACAGAGCTGGCTTCTTGGTTCATAAAAACTGCACATCTTATCCGCTTCTTCATCACATCGAGATCAAAACAAGAAATCAAATCCCAAATTTCATTTTGGAAAATATCGAGAAACAAACCGAGTCAGAAGTACTGCTCAAGAACTTTCATTTGAATTGTCGTCCACGGACGGACTCAAAAGTTAGAAGAAGAAAGTTTTGAATCTGTGAGAACATTAGAGAATTTAAGGGGTTAAACAAACTGCTCAGAATGTCACGCACCAAGGTGTTTGTACTCGTAGCGGTTATAGCACTCGTTACGGCTTGTGTCGCTGATGCCGCACAAAATTGCACTGCAACAGGAGATTGCAGCGGAGAGGATGGAGAGCAGCAATGCTGCAACGGGAAATGCACCACTACCGATAGCTGTCAAGAGAGAAATGCCGATTGCAGTAGCAATGACGACTGCTTAACTTCTCAAGTTTGCTGTAACAGTAGATGTGTGGCAAACTGGAATTGTCTACAACAACCCTGCTCTTTGGACGCGGATTGTCAGTGGAACGAAACTTGCCACTATGGCTTTTGTAAGCGAGATAACGAATGCGTAGATGTAGTTATGGTCGTTCTTTTATGCGTTGTGTTTATCTCCCTCTTGGCCTTTTGCTCCTGTATCTGCGAAAAAATAACTTCCAACAAGCGGCAGTTTTGTTCTTTGGATCTTTTATTAGAAATGACTTTAAATAGATGTTTAATCTTCACAGGAAGAACTTTGGATTCAAATCAAAAACTCAACAGCAGTGTTTTATCCAGCTTCCCTCCAAAAGTCAAGCCGGCTCATTTTTATGTACCCAGAAGGGACGAACCAGTACTGCCTCTTAGTTCCGATAAACCAGGTAAAGAAACTGTCGACGCAAATAAACCCATGGCTTGGTATGGCTCTACTTGTGAAACAGTTTAACGTTAAAACTTAAATCGGCAGCCAAACTCAACACTTTGTACAAATTCTCTTCACTGGTCTAGTTCAGAGAAGTTGTGTGAATATCAAGACAGTTCAGTTGCCTTTGCTGATCATTTCCATTATTCGTATTACCTGTATTATGTAGTAAGATACGAGTGAAAATGTTATCTGATTCTGTTGAATTCATACTGATCACAGAAAAGGTGCCTAAAAAGAATCACGAGCTTTAGGCGCGACAAGTGACCATTACCGCGTGACCTAAGATGAACGGAGTCACGTGACAGGGCCAGAAGTTCGAATTGCGCGAATATAGGGGCCTGGCACTGTGTTTTCGATCTTTAATGCCTAATTGCAAGGTTAGACAAAAACTTTAGGAGAAAGATAAGAGATTCAGTGCCAGCCCAATTCTTAATTGAACTTTTCTCTCAGAGGCGTGAGAAATACGATCTTTAACATTCCTTTTAGGGATTAACCGATACTGACTAAGAGCTATATATTGTGGGAATTGACGCATTCAAAAAATTCAGATAAGCTAAGCGAGTGATCGTAGAAAGACAGAAATTTTCAATTGAATGTACTTTTCTCAACCAATCAGATTTAATACACAGACCAATGGTGACTTGCTCTCACGCTCTTTCCATCGCTTGGCGCCATCTGGCGCACGTATTTGCTTCGAGATCTGATTGGTTCATTGGATTGTCTGCGTCTGTTATGATTGGTCTAGCCTGTTCCAGGCGTTCAGATAGTGGGGAAAGCGCGATTAGTTGGGGAAGGGCGAGAAGAAAAGCGAGCGAAAAAAATGCGGGGAGACTTTTCTTCGCGCCTTCCCAACTATTCGCGCTTTCCCCACTATCTGAACGCCTATAACAGGCTATGATTGGTCAGAGTAATCACTTTGATGGTTTTTTTCCAGACACTCAGTTGAAAACTGCTATAAGTGTCCACGAGTAGCGTCCAATTATGTGTTGTTCTGTTTTGAAAATACACTGGTAACAGTAGAAAAATCAATTTGATACAGCAGGAAGCTTGTAGTGATAATAATAAATAAATTTTACACAGCAGTGAATTTCAAGTTGTCGGTATAAATGAAGTTATAAAAGTAAAATATGCAAAGGACCGCAAACGATAGTGCTGCTAACGGAATACGTATGAGGGTCTGCAAGAGACCTAATCAGCCAATAAAATGAACAAACACACAATAAACTGCAAGGCTAATCTGACTACGTAAAAAAGTTGACTTTGCGAGACACCAATGCGACAGAAACCGAAAACGGAACCTCGTATGGTGAAAGGCTCATTGTGTAATCTATCAGGCGCCTGCATTCCTGCAGTCGTCATTTAGTTTGCTACACCGTGCTGACGGGTTCCAAAAAGAACGAAACAGCTGTCCACGGTTGCAAACCTTCTTTATCGGTTTCTGTCAACTTTTTCACGTAGTCAGAACAGCTTTGCAGTTTGTTGTAAGTGTAAATAAAGTTAGCATGTTATCTTATTTTATCTTATCTTGACTTGTCTTGTCTTACCTTGTCGGCTTGTTGTGTCTTGTCTTATCTTATCTTATCCTATTTTATTTCATGTTATTTTATCAGTGCTGCCATCTGGTACAGGTTGTATGTGACATTGAAACAATGGCTTAGCAGTTTTCTCTCTTTTTTGTTTTGTCTTTTGTTTGTTTTCCTTTTTTATCCGTTTTGGATATCTCGAACTGCACGTGAGAGTTCGAGTTATCAGAATTCAGTTCCTGAATGGCACGAATATGGTGCGAGCGGGTAAACAAAAACACCGTGAAATGATAAGAAAAGATATAAGCTTATTTCAATACCCCTGACCCCTCTACCCTCAGTGCTTAACGTCTTGCTAAAGACCAGTACAAGATTGTCAAAATTCTTCAGGGATGAGATCATACTTAGTCGAGGGACTGGTCATAAAACCTCGTAGACTTTAATGACGATAACAAAGGAGCTGGCAATTCTATGTTGAAAGTATTACAACCGGTACCGTGCACATCTTTTGTTTTTCAATCACACCCTTTGACTGAATAACTTAATAGAAACATTTCTATTGGTCAGGCCCCGGTTGTTCAAAAGGTGGAAAGCGCTATCCATCGGATAAATCACTATCCAGTGTATAACACAATTGGTTTTGCTAATGCTTATCCACTGGATAGTGATTTATCCGATAGTTAACAACTATTCACTGAAGTGGAGGTGGGTAGTGGTGGATATTTACCGAGCCGCGAAGCGGCGAAGTAAATATCTGTTGTGGTTCAATTTTATCCTTGGTTCAAATTTTATTTTCCTTTGTTTTTGGCTATGGTAATGTATGATAATGAGTTTTAAACAAAGGAAAATAAAATTTGAACCAAGAATAAAATTGAACCACAACATATCCACCACTACCCACCTACACTGAGGTGAATAGTTGTTTTAGTGTTTACTCAAAAACAGTGAGATAATATAACGAAAATGATGCTTTTTAACTCATTTATTCCTGTCAACGATTACAATTTTCGCGCGCAAATTGCTGGGAGGTGAATAGCACTTGCTATTCCGAGTTTCAGTAGCCAATCAGAGAGCGCCAACAATGCTATCCACTGTTTCAGTATATACTAAATAGCGATATCCACATTTTGAACAACCGGGGCCAGTTGTTCAAAGTTCAAAATCTATTGTGGTAATGCACGGTCAAGTTTCATAACCATTGCGCTTTATTAACTATGATGAGATCGAACAAAATTGCGAGGCATTTACAACACATCATTTTATCGTTTTCGAGACAGTAAGTAAATAAATATAGATCCCACCTTCCCACACGAACTGAGAGGAAAAATATACAACGTTAACAAAGTAAACTGTCAGTCCGTTTTGTGAGTATCATGACACTAAAAGGAACACAATTCTAAGAATTTTTCTTTGTCCTTCCATGCTCCGTATCAGTGACAAACTGAGTACAGTTTTAATACTTATAACATTAGCTAACATTTCTCTATTGGAACTACAAACGAGGCCTCATGTGCCACTAGGTACGCAAGAGATAGGTGAAGGTGATTGGAACTAAACATTTATTACAAGGACCTTTAACTGACGAATTCTTGTGTTATGACAATTCTCTATGCCCGCTTCTGTACCTGGTAAGTTCTGTCTTGTTTTAATTGCCTAAGCGAACAGTTAGACGAACATCTCAAGATTTTCAAAGGTTGAATATTTTCCGGTACTGTTTTCACAGGCATACCATTCTCTGTGTGGTGTACTGTGCATCTGTAATGGCCGAATTAGCCTCACTTACGGCGAAATTTACAGCTCTTAAAACCAATGAAAATGAAATGACATTTCTCAAAATCACCGCCATGTTGTTCAACTTTGTTTTTCTGTTTTCATTTTGGTGATTTTTGGCTCCACTTTTGAGCGAGTCGAACCGTACGGCCATAACGGATGCACAGAAAACCACACAAACATGGTAAGCCTGTGTTGTTTTCATCAAACAATCACTCTGATACCTCCATCCAGTCCTCTTGGGAAACGCCCATCCAGTGCCGTTGATACGTATTCATGTTATCTGAGTTTCCGCTATACAACGGATCCGGAAAACTCGACAAATTGACATGTTAGCCGACGAAGCTGTATGAGGTCGGTCTGCTCGCTTGCTTAATGTTTTCTTCCAGGAACACCTATGTAAAAGTCCGTTCTATCGTTTCGAGGAACAAAATAGCACGCGCGGACTAATATTACGGGTGATCGATTGACTGTCTACAACTCAAAAGAATGTTCGGTCAGTTTTACGTTAGGTTTTAAAATTGATATATTTAACAATAAGATTACGAGCTAGAGATTTCTATCACTCGATAGAAATCAAGAGTGAATAATCTAATTGTTTAAGTATAAATCTACTAGACTGTTCAAAACTTAACAACAAATACTCTTCACAGACACTTCCAAAACGCGAAGAAGCGGCCGCCATTTGGCTACTCACTCTACTCATTTCAACAACAGAATTGATAGTGAGTAGCGTAGCCAATAAGAGAACAACATTCGTGATAGAACGCTAGTAGATTTACATTAACAGCCATTATTCTCAGGTGTTCGTGGCATTTTTTTTAACAACAACAAGTAGCTTTATTTGCATGACTATAAATCCTTACAGTATTGCAAAGCTTTACAACATAACAAAATGAAATTACAATAATATAATAAAGAAAGGGAAAGTACAATCAGTCTGATTTGATAATTTGATTATTGCGGAGATCTAAGCATGAAAAAATGAATTTCACCAAATGAATATTTACAAAATAATTACGAGAGTTCATTAATTCATTGGTAACTTCTGAAGGAGATAACTGTTTTATATTTGGTAGGTGATACCCTATTTTCCTGTAAAATCCGTCCCTAATAATTGAGTATTTAGGACAGTGGAAAAGGAAGTGAATTTCATCTTCAATTTCATAAGATCCACAAGTGGCATTGTATGCAGTTACATTACCATATGGGCGTGTTGAGGGTTTTGATCAAAACTTCCTGTTAAACTGAGGGAAAAGCCCTGGTATCATTTACAGATAGCACATAAATATCTAATATCGAGGTTCAAAATTTAAAGAAAGTTCCAAATTTAGTTTCGAAAAATGCTGAAAAACAAACAGTGTCAATGAAAAGTCTGCTGAAGAGCTTTCATTTGAATGGTCACACTTTAGGATTTCATCCACAGACTCAAACGTTAGAACCACCTTGTACAGCATAATAAACAGCACCACAGGAAAGTACTGCTCGGTAGCTTTCATTTGAATGGTCACACTTTAGGATTTCATCTACAGACTCAAAAGTTAGAACCACCTTGTACAGCATAATCAACAGCACCACAGGAAAGTACTGCTCGGTAGCTTTCATTTGAATGGTCACACTTTAGGATTTCATCCACAGATTCAAAAGTTAGAACCACCTTGTACAGCATAATAAACAGCACCACAGGAAAGTACTGCTCAGTAGCTTTCATTTGAATGGTCACACTTTAGGATTTCATCAACAGACTCAAACTTAAGTTAGAACCAATTTGTACAGCATAATAAACAGTACCACAGGAAAGTACGACTCAGTAGCTTTTATACTGATTTGAAAAGTCGCACTTTAGGATTTCATCCACAGACCGTCAACAGTTAGAACCATGTTGTACAGCATAATAAACATAATAACATAATAACACAGGAAATAACTGCTCAGTAGCTTTCATTTGAATGCAGTCACATCGTAGGATTTCATCCACAGACTCAAATCGACTCAAACGTTAGAACCACCTTGATTTGACTCATTTCCTTATCTCCGTGCCGTGGGGATTTTCCGCTGGGAGCAAGGAAATCGGATACGTCTGCGCGCAGGCTATGGGGATTGTACAGCATGAGGACTGCTGAAGAGCTTTTCTCTGAATGGTTACACAGTAGGATTTCATCTACAGATTCAAACGTTAGAACCACCTTGTACAGCATAAATAGCACCACAGGAAAGTACTGCTCAGGGAGGCTTTCATTAATTTGAAAGGTCACACTTTAGGATTTCATCAACAGACTTAAAAGTTAGAACGACCTTGTACAGCATAATAAACAACACCACAGGAAAGTACTGCTCAATAGCTTTTATTTGAATGGTCACACTTTAGGATTTCATCCACAGACTCAAAAGTAAGAACTACCTTGCACAACGTGATAAACAGTACCACAGGAAATAACCACTCAGTAGCTTTCAATACTTTTCAATTGAATGCAGTCACATCGTGGGATTTCATCCACAGACTCAAGTCGACTCAAACGTTAGAACCACCTTGACTTGACTCATTTCCTTATCTCCGTGGGGGGAAATGTGCCGGAGAACCACCTTGTACAGGATATTAAAGGACTGCTGAAGAGTCTGAATGGTCACCGCATAGTAGGATTTCATCCACAGATTCAAACGTTTGAACCACCCTCTCGGGCACCTTGTACAGTATAATAAATAGCACCACAGGAACGTACTGCTGAAGAGGTTTCATTTGAATGGTCACACTGTAGGATTTTATCCAGTAGACGCAGAGACCTTGCACTGCTTGTAAAAAACAGTACATGTAGCACACTCAAAACTGAAAAAGTTCCAGTGTTTTATTTCATATCTAATCGTAATGAACTGCATGCGCAAACTTTGTCATTTTTTTGTGATCCCGAGATGATGCCAATTATCAATTATAATTAATTAAGTCAATCATAACTAATCTTTATTTAACCAAGGTAAAAATTCACCAGGTTTACAAAATAAATTATTCAAATGCAAAAATTACATACAAAGCTCAAACTAGAAGTTAAAATCTATACATTAAAATCAAATACAGTAACTTATATTAAAACCTGCTTTCGATGAATGCAGAAAACTAGTTTAATGAGATGGAAATCATATTTCTATCTTATTGAATAACAATACATCCCATTGTACCATGCTTCGTTCTAAAAAAAACTGAATTAATTTTCTGCAATCCCGCACCTCACTCCAAATTTGGAACTAAAATACTCAGGGGTAAGATTTATCTACGGATTTACAGATCATCAAGGCCTTTTGAATTTCGCAGCAATGACTAAAACATTTTATGGCCTTTTGCCTTTTCATTGACTGTTGGCAATACAGTGAAACTTGTATTAAGCGGACCCCATATTAAGCGGACACCCTCTGTTAAGCGGACATCAGCTGCTTGGGTCCCTAAATTTTCTTCCCATTTTTACTGTAAAACGAACCTGCATTCAGCGGACCTCTCTATTAAGCGGACACTAGCGAGGGTCCCGAGGGTGTCCGCTTAATACAGGTTACACTGTATTCAATTACTCATCTACTGATTACTCATTGATGTCAATGATTAGTTATGTCTGGTTCAGGACTGGGAGTAGTCCCACATTTCTCGAGGGTCTACTGGTGTTCTATGCCCGATTGGATGTTAGAATTGTGTTCCTTTTAGTGTCATGATACTCACAAAACGGACTGACAGTTTACTTTGTTAACGTTGTATATTTTTCCTCTCAGTTCGTGTGGGAAGGTGGGGCTTATATTTATTTACTAACTGTCTCGAAAACGATAAAATGATGTGTTGTAAATGCCTCGCAATTTTGTTCGATCTCATCATAGTTAATAAAGCGCAATGGTTATGAAACTCTTTTTTGTTAAATCATCCGCTAAATTAAGTAAAACTGTGGAGCATTAACTCTCACCTTTCTCCGTCGAATGACACTTTTCAGTTCTGATCGCAGAAAAACTTTGGTGTAAATCGAAGAAATCTCTAAAAATAAGTTTTTGCCTAATCTTTAGAGGGATTAAGGTAGTTACCAGCTGTGAGCTTGCGCGAAATGTGTTAAACAAATAGTTGAGTTATATATAGACAGTTTGTGTCCCTACTGATAGAGCAGTTTTCAATTGAGTATCGTAAAACCAAAACCAAAGTAATTACTCTGACCAATCACAGCAGTCGTAAACAATCCAATGAACCAATCAGAGCTCGAAGCAATTACATGTCGCGGGCGCCAAGCGCGGGAAAACGCGTGCGAGCAAGTCACGATTGGTTTTGGTTTTACTTCTGATTGGTCGAGAAAGTGGCGCGAGATTTTTTAGCCAATCACAAAGCGTAGCAATGCAAAACCAAAGCAATTGTGTAATTACTTTCGACAGTCAATTGAAAACTGCTCTAATACGTTTAGAAAACCAATTACATTGACAGCGCAGATAAATTGTAAATCGTAAATATCAAAGCGGTAAAATTATACCTGCCAACTTTTCCTAAGTCAAATCGTAGTTTATAAAGGACAACGATTATGAAACCTGAGAAATTTCTTTGTTCGATGTTTTTGTTTATATCGTTTTTTGGCCTTGACCGTGCACAACAGAATGCCTGATGTTGATCTTTTGTTCGAGCAACTGACCAATAGATGTTGCCATTAAGTTATTCAGTCATAGGGTGTGATCGAAAAACAAAAGATGTGCACGGTCAAGTGCAGTTCAATATAAATTGTAGTTCATTTGTTATCGCCATTGAAGTCTGCAAGGTTTCATAACCAGTCTCTCAATTAACTATTGTCAAATGCGTGAGTCTTTCGTAGCCATATTACCCGAATTTCCGAAAAATTTCCAACGACTTCCGAACACTGCCGAAGATGTTCCGAGGACTTCCGAACATTACTAAAATGCTCCGACGACTCCCGAACAGTGCCAAAGATTCCCGAAGATGTGCAGATGATCTCCGAAGGTTGCTGAGTGTCGCGAAGCTCGAAATCCCGGCGCGATCTTGCCGAGATTTCCGGAATTGAGGCAGGCGTAAGAAATTTTCCTGTATGCGTGTGATCGATGTTTTCGATCCGCAGGCGTGAGACTCACGCATAACCTTAGATCACTAATTTCAAACCCCAAAGGTCTTTGCACCTTCTGTCACTATTATCCCTGAGTACCCCCTTTCTTCCCCCTAGGGCTTTTGCAAACGTAAAATGGGGCATATTTATATTAGGGTATAAATAAAGCCAGACAAGACGGGTACACGATGGGATGTGGCAGCAATTGCTTAGAAATATATCAACAAATTACAGTTTCGTCAAGAATCCGAACAAGAATGCAAAACATTAGTGCGTCATATTAAATTACAATATATTACATGTATTTGAGCAATGCTAATACGAGTTAAAATATAGTGTTATGAGTTAAAACAACGTTATAAGAACAGCTAAAAATGTTACTGCGCATAAGGTAGGTATGTTGTTGACTGATGGGACTCCATGAATGCCACCATTCCGTTTCCTTTCTCGCGCGTTATCCGCAGATGGCTCCCTGTGTGTTTTCCCCTCGTGACCTTCGGGTGTTAGTCTCTTGGTCGGGAAAAAAGGTAAACCCACCGTTGTTTTCGAAGGCAAAAAAGAATTGTTGACGGCGCAAACGCGAATCTTAACAACAGCACCCTTGCATTTCTCGATATCGAACTGGTAGAACTTTCCAAGTTGCAAGTGCTGGGACGTATCTGTGAATGAAGAGACAAAATGATGCATTTCAGTTCCTAAGAGTCCTAAGGATTGGTTATGGTCTGTAGCGGGCACTATGGTATAGTTACAACCCGGGTTATTTCTCAGTGCCGAGTCATTGCAAAAACCCCAGTCAATGGCGTAAAATCTGGATTCTCCAGCTCTGGAAAAATTCAGGTTAAAATTCCTGTAGAGACCGTGAATGATGTTGTGTGTGTACTCTAAACAGCTCATCCAATTTATTGTAGCATCACGAACTGTCGCCGGTTTCCTGATGGTATATTTATTGAAGATCTTAATGGGCGAGGTTTGAAGAAATGGCTCGTGCAAGAGTTTCCACGCTGCGCACATTTGTAGTTGATTCAATTCGAGGCTCTGTTTGCAGAAACATTCGGCAAAAATGGCTTTCCCAACAAAGGAGACGTTATGCATGGATTGATAATCTTGAACCAGGCAAGAAGATGACTGACTATTGGAAAGGTTTTGATTTTGGGCTCTGGCACTAGACACTGTCAGTAATATTAAAACTGCAAAGTACTTGGCGAAGATAAGCAAGAGACGACAATGGAATAGCTCCATCATTGCACCGATTGAAAGAGATGATAATTCCGTAATCAAAAGCCAGGACACAAGATGTGAGACCATCCAAAGTATACACGCTTAATAAAAAATGTCAAAACAAATAATCAGAAAACAGGATGCGGAATCTTTTAAAATTCACGCGCTTTTAAAAATGTCATAACATAAGATCCTCGTTCAAAATAACCAGCAATTTGATCTATAAATTTTGAGATAACACTTAAGAAGTTGTGATAACTATGCCCTCTGTGGGGTCGACTTACTCACTTATTGCCTCGAAAAGGCAAAACAACGTTTAGAAATGTTGTAAATGCCTCGAAAAGTTGACTGCACTCAACCAATCTTGTATAAGCCCGTAGTAATTAGTAAGACGTAGAACTGGTAGTGGGAGGGGCTGGGGATTTCATTAAGGTTGTTGCCCTTATATGGCAAGCGCAGACAAAATGTGTGTATTAAATTTCGGTTGGCCTTATATAACATCCTTAGTTATTTTGCAGGATATTTAGTTTCCTTTTTATCATTTTATTTTATTTTCCTACTCTTAATCTATGCCATCAGTGTTACGCATTTCCGTTATTGCGCAAAAGCTATTTAAATTTATCTAGCACGTATATCAATGAAGATTTTCCTCATTGTACCTGAAGAAGAAGGCTGGTTTGGCCAGCTTAAATACAGTACATAAAAGCTAAAAAAATATACGTAACCGTTGTATCGCTCTCTGCTTCTACGATATATCGTCGCTTGTTAGAATATTAATTTGATCCAACGTACAGCAGCAGGATTGTTGTCCACGGTGGCCTGCTTGGCCGACATTTTAATGTTTTTTTTTTGTTTACTCAGTGTTCCGATTTTGTATTTTTTTTTTGGGCGGAAAAACGACGTCACATCTTGCGCGAGATCTCTTTTTATATTAGTATAATGATGATTCAAGGGAAAAAATATTATTACGACATATTTTTTACTAGAAATCACCCGAGATATGTCCAGAAATGCAGGCAGCGGGGACCACGCACTCCATGAATGGCATCACAAAGTGTCATCACTTATAAAAGTTCACAAAGATACACGAAATTCTGTAACATATGAAGTACAATATGAAAACGACAAACCACTCTGTCAAATATGAAGTACTTGTTAAACAATACTTGCCTGCATTCTGGACACCAAAGGAGTCTGTGAGAGAATGTTTTTTTCGGACTCGAATCTCAGGGCGCTTACTGATTTGTCAGAACTGGCCGGCCACAACGGTCAGTTTGTAAACAAAATGCATTTGAAAGACCTGTTCCTACAACTCCATCAAAATGATACATGCTCTCTACGAATTGACCGGTCTGGACGGCCAGTTCGAAAACTGAAATAATGACATACTATTTACGAATTGACCGTCCCAGCCAGCTCTGACAAATGGTAAGCGCTCCCAGACTCGGTGTCTAATACGTGTCGCGTTTTTCGGTTAGTTCTCCCGATTTTTTTTTTCGGGTTTTTCAGTTTTCCTCACTCTGAAAATTTGATACAATTTGAATAGCAAATGAAATGGATCAGCCACACCCTACGAAAGCAATAACTAAGGGTGGGCCATTCTATTTTTTGAGGAGGAGGAGGGGGGGGGGGGGGGGGGGGGGGGTGGTTAGGCAAATACCAAACAAAATTCCTGCGTAGCAAAAGTAGAGAAAAAAATCATGCACAACGAGCCAAGGAAATCCCGAAAAAAACATTATTGCACAGCCTCAAGACGGAGAAAAAAAATTCATGCTCAGAAAAATTGTCTAATCCCTCCTAACATGACCCATCAGTCCCTAACCTGGAATCCTCAAAGGTAGAAAAAGAGATAGTCTGTCTACAGACCGATTTATTTTTAACCCAGCGCGAGCGAAGCCAACGCGTGCGAGTGCGAGTGCGAACGCGTAGCGCGAGAACGAGCCCCTAGGGCTCGCGCGCTCGGCTCAAAAGGAAACGTCTGTGAACAGACTAAAAAAGAGAGGCGCCCCCGAAACAGCTGGCGGCACGACAAAGAGGCTGAGTTGAGGAAGATGGGATGCACCTGGACAGAGGCTACAAGAACAGTCCAAGTTAGAGTTCGCTGGCGAGATGTTGTTGATGGCCTATGCTCCACTTGGAGTAACCTAACACCCCTAGCGGCCGGGAGCGATGAGAGGCGGCTTTAGTCGCAGGCTATACTTGGAGCAATAGTTGAAAAAAAAAAATTAAAAAAACTGCGTGGCACTTGACACAATAAATAGAAATTTTCAATTTCAGACGTTTCGGGCTTAGCCCTTTTGTCAATGTTAAACCATTGACGGAGCAGCGTGTTCCTGGGACTAGGGAACAAACCGATCCCACTCCGTAAGCACTCGTGATAATTTTCCTTCTGTGCGCCGCCTATCCTTCACACTCCACTATCTGAACGCCTCAAACAGGTTATACTTGGTGCGATGGGCCTACCTGTCAGGGAAGTTCTCATAACAAGTATAATCGACGAGGATCCACCCTGTGTAGGGGTAGGGGGAGTGGGGGGTTACGCAAGATACCACCTTATCTGATGAGTGTAATGGACACAATTTTTTGGCCGAAAAATTAGACATGAGACTGTAATATTCTATGTGCATGAAGTTTGCCGGCTTTGCTAGTCAAACGGCAAAGTAAATGTTTTTATCTTTCTCTCAGTTTCTACTCCTGATAGAATGGGGGCTATACCAACAAGACACCATCTTTTTAGGTGGGGGAGAGGGGGTAAATAAAGAGACCACCAGTCTTTTTGTAAAATGGTGGGTCCTGTCAGAGTACAATAGTTTTGACCATTTCCATAAGTAAATTCGCGAAGCCTAAACAATAAGGACACTTCCATGACATTTTTTTAATGAGGTATGGTGAATCTACTTTACTTTACGCTGTACAAGATCACATAATCTCTGAGTTCTTGAGTGTACAAATTATCACACAAAGTATTTACAAAAACGAGATACGCACATTTATTTCGAGAAGTTTAAAATTCCCAGACTCTCAAGCAATTTAAACTATATTACACATCGATCCAAGCGGTCATATTTTCTACGGAAAAATATAAATTCCAAGTTACCTCAAAACTTTATTTATGAACTATAAACAACACAACCTTTTCTACCTGTTAATAACTTAAATTATGAATTTCTAGGTAGCTTGTGTATTTAAAAAAAACCAGTAAATTACTGAGACATTTTTAGTTAATTAGATTCATGATACTATGGTTATTTTAGGTCGTTTAATATGGACTGTTATTGCATGCTCTATCGAGTAATATGGACTGCTGTTGCATGCTCTATCGAGCAACACAGACTGTTATTGCATGCTCTTTCGAGTAATACGGCCTTCTCGAACCTTCGTAGCAGTAGTTTCCCTCTCGAGAGCAAAAAGGGCCGTCAAGCGCACCCTTTTTACGCTCATGGGAAGGAAATGAATTCTACACGGGGATTTGGTCAAGAGGAGGGGGGGGGGGGGGGGGGGGGACTTCTATATAAAAATGACAGGGGTGCTCATCGGAAACGTTCAAAGAAGCCCCATAAGCCACAAGTGGCCCAACTTAACCAGGTTTCTGTGGCATAAAGCGACTAGGAGTATTGACTACCCCCTGGGCGGAGAGAGTCTATGTGGATCAAAGTCTAAGGAAAGAACACGATGGCGGAGAGCAAGCCTCGAACCACCGTCTAACGCGTTAACCACTACATCAGCATGCCGCCACTCATAAAAAAAACTCAATTTCTGTTAGCTAAACAGTAGTAAATAAAATATAATTTTTAACATCATCAACTTTATGTTGACCAATATCGAGCTAATGTACTAATCTGTTGCACTAATTTTCTTCACTTCGTCTATTGTTTCAAAGCAATATAATTTTAAAGTAACTGCGTTTAAACCAGGAGCAAGACAAAACCTGACCACTGGTTATAATTAGAGGTTTTTTTTCTATTTTTATAAGGACCTTAATTTTTGGTATATGACGTAAAACACCTATAACTGAGGCTTGTAGTTTTCTCTTTCACCTCAATGGCCATTCCACCGCGGTCAAACGTCCGAGGCGTTTTTCGTTTTATTTAGTGGGATTTTATTTAATATTAAAGGGAAATATGGGCAAGGATGTATAAAAAAATTAGTTGATGTTACTATCTTTTAATTTTTCTCAAAATTATGAGCTTTTTTCCGTAGAAAACTGACCAAAACTCTTTGCGCATGATCAAAATTGGGTTGGCAAATGGCGCCGACAATTCTGCAGTTCACAGTTTTTAAACGCTTAGAACGTTTTTTAGTAAACTTTCAAAACGTTTGGTAAATTGACAGTGTATTGGCAATATATTAAACTTTTTAAAGTTTAAAAACAGTTTAAAAACAGTGAAACTGACAACCTTAACTTTTAGGTACATTGCTTAACGTTTGCAAATTTCTCTCGTTTGACCGCGGTTAAAATGGTCATACCCTGGAAACCAGAGATTCTCGCGCGGCACGCTTTCGAGAGATGAGAGCGCGAGAAAGCTTCTCGCACCCAAGGTAAAATGGTCACCATTCACAAAGCAACATCGAAGAAAGAATTCCAATTATGTTGCAGAAAGATAGTCGCTACTTTCTGGGTCATTACATTCCGAACTATTGACACCTTACACTATATTAAAACGCATGCACAAACCTACATGTACATCTAGCTATCCCCTTGATAACTACATTTTTAATATCTGGCTACATCGAGCGCTTTTCAATTGACTGTGGAAAGTAATTTTGTTATTGCTTTGCCTATGCATAATTGCTATGCATTGCGATTGGCTCAAAAAAATTACGCACCTTCTCAACCAATCAATTACTCGCATGCATTTTCGCGCGCTTGGCGCCGGCTACATGTATTTGCTTGAGTTCTGATTGGTTCATTGGATTGTCTTCCTCTGGTGTGATTGGCCAGAGTGATTACTTTGGTTTTGGTTTTAGAGCAGTTTCCAATTGAGTGTCGTAAAACCCAAACCAAAGTAATTACTCTGACCAATCACAGCAGTCGTAAACAATCCAATGAACCAATCAGAACTCGAAGCAAATACATGTCGGCGGCGCCAAGCGCGGGAAAACGCCTGCGAGCAAGTCACGATTGGTTTTGGTTTTACTTCTGGGTCGAGAAAGTGCGCGAGATTTTTTAGCCAATCACAAAGCGTAGCAATGCAAAACCAAAGCAATTGTGTAATTACTTTCCACACTCAATTGAAAACTGCTCTATGACACTCAAGAAGAAGTGTGCTACCTGCAGTTACTGTATTTCGTCAAAATGATGGACGGGAAAAATTAGAACTTGTTATCGCTTCAAATGGGGGCCATTATTTACGAGGCCCGCAGGGAGGGGTATTTACAGAGGGATTATACCATATTACAGATTATACATTTTGTATTGTCTTAAATTCTGAAAGTAAAGGGGTTTTAAGAAGTGAGGCATATTGAGTTTTTTTCCCACGCTCTTTCAACTCAATAAAGCTTTGAGTTTGAGTTTCAGACCAAACTGTCATAGATCTGCAGACCATACACCAGCTGTACTTCCCTGTTCAAGAGGGTTTACTTGTTCATTTTTGACATCTGCAATGATCATTTTGGCAATTTTCCATGCCATTTCTTCTTTACCCTGCAAAGCAAACAATCAGTGTAAAAAACAACATGCCTTGACAGTATCATGAGCACATGTGAGTTACATAAGGCATAGATGAGTAAGGGTCAATCACCTGATGCATGCAGTAGCTTTGTTATAGTAAAATGAATACCTGTTTATAACTACATGTGTGTAAGTTAATTATACCTTGTCTTCTTCTCCAGACACCAACTTTCTCATTGCCTTTCCTAGTTTAGCAGCTGTGTAAAAGAAATAAATTTTGTAAATGAATGTCATAAACACTTGAGCTTGGCGGCGAAACTGAGCTGAATGGGGAGATCGGCCACGACAGATATACTTGAGCATAAACATGGTTAGCCTAGGTGGAGCTGATCGGCTGACAATCTATAGGCATCGTATACGCAGGCTTACATTTATAATTCATTCAGAATAGGGGCCGGGTAATAGTAGAAGTTTACGTTGAAAAGTACAATAGACTGATTAATGAGAAAACACTGGCGAGCGGCAGGGAGCTTTAGGTTCAGTTTATGCTCGGGCAGAAACAGCCATAAAAGTCTTGGGCTCGCAAAGAAAAATGCTAATCTCGCCGTCTTGCATTTATCATTCATTAACCCTATTTTCCCCACCCTGTTCACACCAATGCTTAATTAACATGTGTAAATGCTCTTTAGATGTAGTTAACAGATTTAGAAAAAATATCTCCAAGCTTCCTGTGATATTTGGAGTGAAATCTGTAATGAGCACAACTTTATGGACTACAACAACCATTCCAGATTGTTTCAATCTTATACATTTATATTTTATTGTTAAAGATAGGGGCATAAAACACTTGTTTAACTAAAGCATGTTTAGTTGATGTTAATGGAGTGTAGGAGAAGTTACCTGTAGAGATGCCTTTTACACTGTCCGGGCCAGGCTCAAAAATTGGTTCAAAGATCCCAAATTCATTGACTTTTCCTAGAGACAATGGTCTACAAAAAAATAAAAATGATCTAACTCAAACAATATAATACAACTAAAACATAAAATGATAACAGGTTATGAATTGGCCACCGTAAAAAGATTTACAAAGCTGACATTTCGAGCCCTAGCTCTTTGTGGGAGCAAATCCTTTGATGAACTTCATCAGAAGGGATAGGTCTCGAAACGTCAGCTTTGTAAGAAAAAATTTTACAATGACCAATTTACCTTTGGTTATCAACTCAGTTAAGCACCATAGTTTCTTTAGAAACTAAGTAAACACCTTTGTTAAAATAAATTAAATGAATTCTTTGCAGAAAAAAGTTTTTTTGTCAGCTGAAATAAGAAGGTACTGTATGTTGTGGAAATGCAGGAACAACATACCCGTCAACACTCGAAACAAAGACCTCATAACCTCCTTTGGACATATAAAAACAATTTTTTAAATAACTAGTTTTACTTCCTTTAGTTGTTAGTGTTTTTATAATTTTTAACATATTTTAAATATTGTAAGCTTTAGTATTTTCAGCATTTTAATTTCATTGTTATGAATCTCTATTTTTGTAGCATTTAAATTTTTATTAATCAGGTTAGAAGGGACACAAGTTTTTCAGGGTCAAACTGTTGTGTTTAATCCTCATTGAATAAAGTTGTTCATTCGTTTGTTCGTTCTTTCATTCGTTTGATTGTTCATTCATTCATTCATGCATTGCATGCAATATGTAGGTTTTTACTAATTGAAATGGTCCCATAACATTCTTGGATTTTAAGCATTCAAAGGTGTTATTTTCCTAACAAAACATCTCCAAAATCATGAGTGCTTAGCAAAACATTTACTTGCTCATAATTGAAGGGTTTTGTGCAAAATTAACGAAAATGACGATAATTTGGTGATATGAGAAATTTTTATTTTTAGAGCGGCTTTCAAGATCAACTCTACATGGAATCCTGACAAAAAAGGGAATATTTTCAACAAATATCTGTCCATTTCTTCAAATCTTGCTTCAATAATGAAAACAACAAATTTCAAGGACTTTGAAGCATCGAATGTACTTATCAGGGACTTTTAAAGCCGCGAATTCTGATTTTCAAATTAATGACTTTCAAGGACGTTCAAAGTGCAAATGTACCCTGCAGTCCACAGCCCATGGTATTTCTGTGTAAACTTACCCTGCATTTGGTCTCTGCCAAATGGCATCTGGGTGTTCTGTTAGGTCAGGATCAGAGCCGAATGACGACCTTACCAGATGACTGTTTTCTTCCAGGCTCCTAACATCATCTACACTACCAACAGAGGCTGCAAGGGTCTGGGAAGAGCGCCTCTCACTAACAGAGTTTAACAGTTCGGTGAGGAATTTAAAGTACACTTCACCTTGCAGGAAACTTGGAAAAAACACCTAAAATGGATTGAACATAACAATGCAATAATATTAATGTGCCGAACTGTATATAAATAAATGATAGCACAAGTTTGTGGGTCTAATGCTGTGTCTCATTAGCAAAAAAACATGTTTAGAGTATCAATATTTGAAAGAAACATGTTTCCTTTGCAATTTCTTTGTTCACATTAGTTATTAATTTCAAAACATGTTTCATATAAATTATGCCTGGTTCTATAATTTATGCTGTTTTACGAAACTGCAATAAGCTCGCATTAAATCTTTTATTACACATGTACCAAACAAACTAGGGCATGATTTTGTGGTTTAATCTCACTTATCAAGCCCTTGGCTTTGGGAACAAAGGGCATTCTAGCGTTCAACAAGGAGATTACATTTGCACTAACATGTTTTGCCTGGCTTAGATTGAAACTACCTCATGAGGTACATGTACAGTAGTTCATTCATGCTCAGAAAAAAAACATGTTTTGATCATAATTTGTGCAATGCAGTGCCTGATGTGAACAGTTTTCAAAGTGAAAGTTTTATTTGTTATCACACTGAACATGTTTTGCCCTAGTGTGAACACAGCATGAGTTTGATTTTGGCCTGTGTAGTGCTCATTTTAACGTGATCTGTACATGAAAGGTGATAGCTAAAATGAGCACTGCTTCAGATGGATTTGGAAGACAACTTATTAGAGAGCCTACTAATAGGAGGAAATAAGATACCTCCTCAAGAAGACAGAGGACATGTTCCATAGGGCAGGAGAAGCAGTCTGGTAAAGGTCCACCCTCACGACAAATTTTGTTCTCAATTTCAATCCTTGTGATATCATCCACTCCAAGAGGGACACTTGCTTGCATAGAAAAATACCTACAATGAAATTAACCAATCAGTTCACCTCTAATCACTGGTACAAAACAAGGGAAAGAACAAAGGCTCCTATGAGCCAACTTGTGAGAGTGGGGAGTTGCATGCAGGGGGGGGGGGGGGAGGGTCGAAGGAGCAAACTACTTAGGAGAGGGGAGGGTCCGAAGGTTGTTAATATTGTCATTACTGATTGACATCCATGTAATAATTATTATTTTTTGGAGAAATAGATGTAAGCAGAATTAAAATAACCTTTAACATAAATTTATAAAAAAATCCCTGCCAGAATCTCACTACCCCCAAAAATACTAGCCTAGGTAAAATATTGTAATTCCAAACATCGCAAATTTCGACCCCCAAATAATCATAACTCTAACCCCCGCCCCCCCTTCCCGCCCCCCTTTTCTCCTGGGTTCTCGCCCCTTGCCCAAACCCCTCCCTCCCCCCCATGCTGCTTACAGTGAAGTGAGAACTCACTTGTCGTAGATGATCATAGCATCATCCAGGGCATGTTGTGCATTATATTGATTGCTTTCCAGTTGTGATTTCAAATGACACTGAAAATTATCAGCTGTTAACCAGAACTCCAGCATATGTTGGACTCCTTCCTGCTCCAGATGCTGAAAAGGAACAATACCAACATGCTCGTCATTAGTCTTAGCCCTCTCAAGCCAATTATGGAGACATGAAGTGTTTTGAGTTCTAACGTTTGAGTCTGTCCACGAAATCCTATGGTGTGACCATTCAAATGAAACCTCTTCAGCAGTACTTTTGCATGGTACCATTTGTTTTTTAAATATTTCACAAAATGAAATTTGTTTTTTTTTTATAAATTTTTATCTTTAGCACTCTTGGCAGTTAAAGTATAACTACCAGAGTTAATACCAGGGCTGTCAAAAGTACAAAATTTTGTAGTTGGCTGTTGGCAAAAATCACCACAAACTTTAATGTTATATTGGCCGGCTACTTTGCTTACCAGTTCTTTAGAGAAGATGATATTATTATTTTTTTCACGTTCGAAGAACGCAATCCTAATTTCGTGTTGGTTGTCCTGTGATTTACATGCAGCAAAATTTGAGATTTTTTGGTGGCCAATCTTCCAAATGGCCGCCCCTATTGTTTTTTTTTCAGGGGCTCATTTCCGCCGGAAATTCCTTCGAACGCGTCTCCATAATCTGTGATTACTGCTAGTATATATATTCATTTACAACAATTAATTATTGTTATCGCTGGATGCACGTTGCTCTTGTTACAAAATGCATTTGTTACAAAGCATTATATCACTAAGTTTACAGCTGAATTAGCCACCATTACCAATAACTTGTTCATTACCCTTGCACGTTTATTCACAGGCTAAAAATGAAAATTGATATATCACATGTCACATCCTTACAGAGTGGGTGCTAGAAATCCCATCAGACAAGATTGATTCATTTGTCATAAAATCAAAGTAATTTTCTGGCCAATTACAACAGCACAGAGAAGTGGCCCTGTTGGGAGGTTGTGCATGTTTCTCGTTTGAAAAACCTTGTCATTTTGCAATTTTGTGAGATTGACATATCGCTGTCAGAGTTTCCTGCACAACCATGCCGCAAGTTCACCATTCCATGGTGACTTAGCCGATGTTTAGCTGACTTAGCCGATGTTGCTGTTTCAACGCCATGTCACTCCTCAGAACTTAATCTAACAGGACCTCAGATAAACCAATCAAATCTTGAGGCCAGTAAATACAAATGTAGCCAGTGCTGAATGTGCAAGCAAGTCATTTTTTGGTGATTTTGGTTAAAGGTTAGCATTAGTGTTTTGGTCTTACTTCTGATTGGTGTGGAAAGTGGCGTGAGTATTTTTAACCAATCACAAGGTGTTAAGTAGTAATTCACAAGAAGTGCAAAGGCAGATTACTTATAAGTTCGACACTACTGACATTCAAAAACCACTCTAATCAGCAGGCCAATTCATGATACAGTACACTGTTGCAATAACTGCATCAAGAAAAAATATATAATAATTGCTGCGGAACGAGCACAGCGAGTGAGCAGCAACATAATTAGGATTTAAGAGAAATATATGAGAAAAAAATATAAGCTAGGAAAAATCTCAAATTGATCGCTTTTTACCAGAATTCACTGCGCCACGAACACATTTTGGGCCAGAATGCACTGCGCCACGAACACATTTTGGGCCAGAATGCACTGCGCCATGAACAATAGCCTCGCTTGCTACTTCAAGCTGTTGGCTGCGAGATTTGTAATATTTTGGTCCAACATGTCCCAGTCGAAATCGGAACTGAAGTGTCGAAGACTACTGCGAGTTGAGCGAGGACTGTGAGGCATGGTGATAGGACCGTTGGATAGCAAAGATTTTTGAAGATTGTACCGAATAAAAGACAAATTTATTTTGAAATCACTCCGACAGCGGTCGATGAGACTGAGCTGAGCGCGTGGGGACGCGAAACCTGAGCTGAGCGCGTGGAGACGCGAACATGATATGGCTGGCTAGTAACGCAACATATTCATTATCAATAATTAAGTTAAACCTAAATTTTCACACCTTCCTCGTGGTGAACGCGTCCTTTGCTCAACAATATTCTACAGACATTGCAAGAACTTGATGCGTGAATTACAAAACAAAATTAGTCTTATGAGCTGGAGTTTTCAACGATTCATCCCGGTTACATTTGCTTTGCTTTCCCTCAAAAAACGAAAGAGAAAATTCTGTAATACCAGCGAGGCGATAAAACAGCATTATTACAACAAATTTACCGCAGCAATTACTATCTTTTGGATACACTAGTTTATATATTATTCAAAACTACATTACTCACCTCCATAAAGTAAAACATCGCATTTTGGTTGTACAGAATATCTGAGAGGAACACTTTTCCACTTGTCAGGGTGTCAATTTGATGTTTACAATAAAATGAACTGCTAAGAAATGTAGGGAAGTACCTAAAAAAGGCAGAAAAAAATAGTGCAGATTATTCCAACAGTGCATGACAGGTAACTAAGAAAGTAGAATAAAATATCATCAGTGTCCATCTAATCAATTGAATAACCCAGATCATCAAAACCAGTGTTTGATTCCAGTTTCTCGAGTATTTAGCAAGTAGGTGACTATTACTGGTCAGTAATAACTCTCCACCCTTCACCCCCAGGATTGAGTGCTTAGTAGACCATCACAGGGTTACCCCTAGTCAAGGTTTTGTTAGTTTGAAATCCCTAACAGCTTTAATACACCTGTCAGTGAGTGTCAAGAGAGACAATGGGGAAGAAAGAACCAGTAAGTTTTCTTTTGCGATTTTTTGTGCAATTTCTGTCGCACCTTTCAATGCAATTTTTATTGCGCGCAAGTTGCATCTTCAAATCACATGTGTAAACAGGTGACGATTTCAGTGTGATTTGGGTGCGATTTGTCGTGCGATGTCGCAGAGGTTTTGGGAAATCACGGCAAATCAAAGCAAAAGTCACACTCGAATCGCACAGGAAATCGCCGTAAGTTAACACTTGTGACAAATGTTGCACTGGAGAGTGCGACAAAAATTGCATAAAAAAAATTATCGCATGTGTAAATGGGCCTTAAGGAAATGTAAAGGAGGGGTGTGAATAGCGATTTGCAAATCCACCAATCTGTTTCAATTTGAATTATAGCGAAATCTGTGGATCTTCAAAATGTCTGCTCAAAGCCAAATCTGCAGATTTGCAGTTTTGAGATTTAATAAAAAATGCCCTGACTTAAGGCCTTGCAATTGCTGTGTATATAACATAATTTTTGTTTTTTCAAAAAGGCTGCCTGAGTTTTCTCATATATTGAGCATCAACATGAATAAAATATTCAACAGCATAAAGTGACCACACATGGACAAAAAGAAAAAGAAACAAATCCAAAATTTGGGCCGAAAAATGGATGAGCCCATAATCTGTTGCATTTGTAGGATCCACAATAATCCATTAAAATTTTCCTCTGAATCTGAAATCTAGCCAAAATTATTTGTGAAATCCGATCCATAGACCTTGTACATGTACACATGTATTCACCCCCTCATTAAGTAAACAATTGAAGCAGCGACAAGAACTCAAACCTTTGGCTGGATCACACATATTAATTAAAATAAAATCAACTTACATCCTTTCCATTACATCAAAAGCAAACTTCTGGGCTGGCTGAAAGGAATCTGCACAAATCTTTCCATCTTCGCTACAGATGTTTACTGTTTATTAAGTAGTGTGATAAAAAATTAAAATCCTTCACCCATAATAAAATGGTAACTTTTTAAAATAAAAATACTTGTAACTTACATGTACGCTGTAACTTGGGGAACTTAGTATAATAAGTACATTTATTATATGGCAAACAGGTCCACGCTGAAAAGGAGCATTTTGCCCGGGGGGGGGGGGGGGGGGGGGGGGGGGGGGGTACTCCCTTATATGACCTATACGGGGACGTGCCGCTGGACAGGGTATGGTTTTTGGCATTTTTGTCCTGAACAGGGTATATAATTTAATGCGAGTCTGTCCTAAACAGGGTCGAAGTGTCCTAAACAGGCTATGGTTCCAGTTACTTTCGCGCTTGTGGCGACTTACCTTGTCGTGATTAGTATATTCATGTGAAGGCAAAGTTGTTTTCTTTTCAAAGGATCAGTCTACCATTTTTTTAAAGCTCAGATTAATAACCACGCTCGAGCCGTGTCCTAGACAGGGTCCTAAAATAGAGCGTGTTATTCTACACAGGGTAGGTATTTTCGTTTATTTTTGTCCTAAACAGGATCAGGGTCTCAGACCCTCAGCGGCACCCCTATACCCAAATATTTGTCAAGTACCCCCACCCCCCCCCCCCCCCCCCCCCCCCCCCCCCCTGTATCCCTTTAGGCAGAACAGATGTACATAATTATATATAAAGTAAATCACCATTTAATTTTTATTCAAACAGGAAATAAACCTGTAAACATATTAAAGTTGTGGACTGATAATGTATCTGGGAGGGGGTATATCACAGGTGTCTCCCTTTTTTTTGGGCGGGGGGGGGGGGGGGATGGTAGTCCAGAGTTTTAGTTTTTCTTTGGATGTAGACATATATGTACATGTTAGATGTAACATCTACTGTAATTATTTGGGGTGCAATGTCCTATACTTTCCTTGTTTTCATCCAAAAAGTGATGTATTCCACTTGGACATTTAACAGGTCAGAATCGATAAGTTATTTGTTCAACTTACTTTCAATCTGTCGCCGGATAGATTCTTCCAGTCCAATCGGGTGTGATGCCTCAAGGGAAATATATTTGCTATAAATACTGACAGCATCAATAACAATACTCCTGGTTCTTCTCCGACAAAACTCCCGTTGTTCATTATCAAAATCTGGCTTCAAGTCAAATGTAACTTTGGAAGAACGTGAGCCCTTAAGTGTCCCAGAGTCGTCAACACAATCCGCATTTCCTTGTGTGTTTTTCATATTTGATTGACTGCTTATATCATCTTGATTTATTCCATTTTGTAAACTGCTGACAGTAGAGTTTGATTCTACGTTATTAGTGGGGCCACAAAAGCCACTTCTGGAAGTTCTAATTGTTTGATTGCTGCTAAAACTTTGTCCACAGTGATCACATACATCCTTTTTTGATGAAAGAGGATTAATTAAATGCCCACACTTGTCACACAACAACAAGACATCAACACTGTTTCTAGCTGTGGAATCTGTTGAAGCAGAACTCTCTGGGTCATAACCAGTAAAGTCACCAAATTCGCCATTGTCACTGTCAATGTTTTGCAGTTGATTTGCAGCTCCCTTTGAATTTCCAACTAAGTTAGGCTCAACTAAAGAGCACAAAGTCTCTGAATTTGACATAACAGCTTTATTTCTGTCTATATCTGCACTTGTATTCTCCACTTTTGACGTCTTTAACCTTGACATAGAGTTTATTCTTAAGCGATTGATAGTTGAAAGTCTAAAGGTTTCTGCTGTTAGCCAGAAGTTTAACAAGTTTGTGGCATTTTGTTTTTGCATGTATTCCATGAAATATGGCAAAACGCTGTCATCCATAAGGACTTCCACAAGAGTCTTGGACAGCTGGGACTTTCTCGGAAAAGTTGCCACACACTGAAATTGACAAAACAGTCAGATAAATTACAGTTTTTACCTCACGATTTGAGAAAAAGGTAAACAAGAATGTAATGAGCACATTTTAATTGCTGCAAAATACCTTGGCAGACTTCTTTGCTGAAACACTTGCTAATAACTTTCTGCATTCTTGAACTGTGGAAATAAAAAATTTTTCCTTTCATCAATGCTAATAAATGAAGGTTTCTTTAACGGGACACTGTTTTGCTGAAATAACAAAATTTTGCTGATCTAATTTCCATGTTACAGTGTATATCACCAAATAACACCAAATATACAACTTAATTGGATAAAAAGATTCTATAGAGCAAAACAGAAGCTATCATTTGGAGATCAAGTGCAGGATTACAAGGATGGAAGTGGATTACAGTTGATCAAATTTGATTTTGTGACACATACATGTAGTCAAGAAAGTAAAATTGCAATTCTTGTCTCTTTGCTTTCACTTCTTTTAGCATTTTTTTTTATCCTATACGTATTTCAAGATAATCACGAGAACATGATATATCAGCCAGGACACTTTCTGTGTAAAATAATAATCACATTAGTAACAAAATTCTTGATTGTGATTGGTCATCCGCACTCCTATTTCCTATGTAATTGGCGCGCGGTCATGTAGGTGTCCAATTACAGACTGATGTCCAATTACAACTTTTTGTAATTGGATAGTGGTAATTGGACACCTATGTCACGCACATCAATCAGGTGCACCTAAATGGGCCTTTATCACACGGCGGCCATGTTGATTCCCAGGAGAATAAAATGCTTTGTTTTCCCTTGCTTAACCTCGTTCTCAACTTTTTCACTGCGAGTCTTGGAGGGTAAATCTTTTGTTTTTATACAAAATGGCGGGGCATGATAAAGGCCCATGGGTTTCTTTTCGTCACTGCTTTCCTGCTGCTTTCAAACGGATAGAAAATACATCTTGACGTTTTGAGTACACAGAACTCGATCTACATAGACATTTTAATATCAAATTTTGTTATTGATGTGATTAATTTATTTAGTAATTAGACTTTGTCGTACAATTCAGGGATAATCCTGCTCGTAATTTCCAATTGTCTTTGTGCTATGCACTCGACCAATTTGAAATTACTTGTCCGATTACTTCCTAAATTTTTTTCCACTCAGTCCAATAACTTTGCTAATAATATCACCATAAACATTTGCCTCCCAGAGAGCATGTTGTTGATCTTTTGTTGTGCCCCTTTCATGTTTCTGGGCCAAACTGTGCATCAGAGATCCAGATATACTATAGCCTATACAAAGAAGATTAAACTGCTTACTTCCAATTAAGTGATTTCTTCTGTCTGTGTCATCATTTGGGGATGCAAATGTTGACTGTTTGTTAGATTTTCCTTTACTTTTTCCAGACTTAGAATTCTTCCCTTTTGCCTGCTTGTCTGAAATAGAAATGGACAAATTGGCAAATACCGTAAACCTCCGAAAATAAGCCCTGGGCTTATATTTGACCAACGTCCCTTTTTGTTGGGCTTATATTCGGGTGGGCTTTTTTATGCTTGGAAATATTTGTTAAAAAAATCAATGGGGCTATTTTGGATGGTATTAGTGTCTTACAATTTTGCAAGCCATTTGCACCAGAGGGTGGGTTTAAGGCGGTGGCATTGAACTGCCTTGCAAGTACTAGTTATATGTATACAGCCAAAAGGAAAACAGATCAAGAGTGAGAAGAGAAATTTGAAAAGGACAGTAAACTTTATAAACACTGGTGATTCTCTTTTGCGCTGATGATAATTAATTAATTAATTTAAAAAATAATTAATTAAAAATAAGCAACATCTAAGTTGAACATGACTCCTTTAAAATGTATTTTCAGGTCAATCCTTAAAACACCCCTATGGGCTTGTATTCGGGGGGGGGGGGGGGGGGGGGGGGCTAATTCTTGGATAGAATTTTTTGTTGGTTTGTTTGCCCCAGGAATTTACTGGTTGCCCAGCCTCCCCTACTTCATGTTTCTTGATGCCATCACTCGCCGGCTTTGCTGCCAAGATACTCGTGCGATACCCCAAACAACAGAGATGCCAACCTCTGGAGATTAAAAACAGGGAGTTTTTTTGGGGGGGAGAAATTCCCCCCCCCCCCCCCCCCCCCCCCCCCCCCTTGAGGTGTGACGGGGGTACATTTCCTGCATTATATTTTTGAGACCCGAAAAGCGATTGTGAAGTTAAGATATGATGAAAGATCGCATTTTTTTTAAATTTTGGGATAATTTGGGTTAAAATCTTAGCCTACATGTATTGCTGGTTTGCACTTGACGTCACGGTGGCCATGTTGGTGGTCAAGAACAAGAGCGTTTCTCTCCGCTGGGAACTAAACTCTATTTTCATGCAAATTCTGCGACAAAAATTGTATTGTATTGACCACCAACATGGCCGCCTTGTCACGTGGTTGCAAACCAAGAATTGTAGAGAAAAGATCTAAAGTCTATTTTATCCGGGAGATTTGGTGACCCGTACGGGAGACCGGGAGATTCGTTCCGTATCCGGGAGACTCCCGCATAATCCAGGAGAGTTGGCATAAGTGAAACAAGTGAGCCTGCTTGCAGGCTATCAAGATGACAGCTGTTGGTTCCCATTGGACTTCCAAACAAAGCAATCCATTTGGAAAAGACAATTTTAACAGCTATGATAAAGTTAAGGTTTCATAAAATTTTTGCTTCTTCTTTGTTTATAATCTCTTTAAATATTCTTTGGTTTGAAAATATAATGCCCATGGTCATTAGAAGGAAACAGCTACTTATTTCTTTGGCAAGCTTTGCTTCAAAGGAAACCTCTATGTTCTGACTGTGCATGTACTAATAATGCAAGAAATTACGTGCAGTAAGTGATGTGCAATGCAAAACAGAGGAATTACCTTAACTGCACCAAACTGGTAAACATTCACTTGGCGTTGAATGATGTCAACACACATATTAACGGTAAAGCTAATTAAAATTAAAACAATATTATTGTACTAAATTTTTTGGCAGTAGCTACATGTAACAACAGAGAACAATCCTCTTAAATCGCAAAATCAAAAAGTGTAACGAGTTAACAACTACAACTGAGAACTGACTGACAAGAGGAAGAACACAGAACTGGAAATTGAATGAGCTTGTACTCACTTTTGTTTTGCCATCGTATTAGACATTTATTGTAATAAGTCTTGAATAATAAATCATGCACATGTAATAAGCTTAAGTTCAGCCGGTTCATCGTTGCCTGTTAATGTTAATACGTTTTGTGCTGACTATTTATTGCACTACAGGACCATATTACATTAAAAGAACCGTTCATGAAAAGGTTTGACAGCGCGTAAAACACGTATTCTTGTCTTCCGCTTTGGTGTTATATTGAAAGCTTATATGGTCTATGCATAACATGGGCAAGGAGGATCAAATTGCGATATGCAAGGAAAGTATAACTTTACCTTTGGCTGAAGGTTTCCTTGAAAATCGCAGCATTCGAGCGACAGTTCCTTTTCGATATCCTTGGAAATAAATTCTCGAACTCCAACACTGCGTTGAAATATATCTTCATTGAAAAAAAATCGAGGCAAATGCGAGGCTATCCAACGATTTCCTTATGTCGTACAGACAGTATATTCCACGGCCGAAATTGACCAGTACTTCGTGTAGGCTATCATATGATGTCCACTGGTCTGGGAACGAGTCTAGCGGCACAGCTGTGACACGTGATCAAAACACGTAACCTTCTCCGCCATTTTGCATTTTGGCGCTGATCACAGCAGCCGAGAAACTCTCATTTGCGACAAAACTTGCCTCCGCAAAGTCCCTACAAGGGACATAACTGCCATCGTACAAGGGAGCCGTAGTTCCCTTGTTGTTTTTCTACTTTTTTACTCAAATACTACTCAACAACTTGAACAAAACAACAAAAAAACACCAATTCAGTTTCGCTGTTTTCAGTATGGCTTTGTGAAAAAATTTACGCCATGTTTATGCAAGAATTGGTTGAACAAGTATTTTCTCCTTTTGGAGTGTCCGTTTGTTCCACTTCAGTTATTAATTCAAAACTTCATAGAACAGAGATTTGGGCAGTGGATGAGCGAGAAGAGTGCCGAGGAAATGGAAGGAAGGGCAGTTGTTTTTCCTTCTCAGTCAGCTGGGCGAGAACCAGGTAACAAAAAAAATTGTTGTACAATAATTTGTTACTAAGGTAAATTAAGCTTATTATAAGCTTAGTAACGTAGAGTTTATAATATTGTACAGCCAAATCCCAATGCATAGATAAACAGCCCAGAAAATGTGGCTTGTTGTACAGGGATCAGTAGCTTAAATATTTTTGTTTATCAAAGAAGTGCAAAGATTAAATAATTTATCACCACACATGATTCTTTTGACATTGCTGATCCTAGCAGAATGCATGACGCAGTGTTTTCACCAGCATTTTGTATCTTGGGGTCCAAAGGCTCATTAAGACCAAAAATGTGGGCCATTTGAAAGACAGACTCGGCCATTATGGAATGCATACAGTGTAGATGGTAGGTACACTTGTAGTTCACTGACAAACAATACCCTCGGTTTCTTGGTTTCGACTGACGTTTCTGTTTCTTTATCAAAAGCTGGTTCTTCATTTAACTGCAACCTTGGCTGCTTCGCTTTACTATTGAAATACGATTCCAAACTTCCTTGTTTTTTTTTTGTGTTTTCCATAAATGAACGTGAGATGCTAGCCAACGCAAATTCATAAACAAATATGGTGGACTGTTTGCAGCACGTGTTCTAAAATGCAACAACACCACTGACATTGGCTTATGTGTCAACATTCCCAGCCAATCATAATGCCTGTTATAGGAATAATTGATCTTCCTCACTTTTTTTCGCTTATTTTTCACTCGATTGAAACCTGTAATAATTCTATAAGCTAATATATGTGTTGCTGTGAAGGATATAGTTTTAAACAGTTTAGTCTGGGATAGGGTATAGAAATCAGAGAGTGTTGGTCTAGAATAGGGTATCTTTTACCAGAAAACTGATCAGCGGTATAAAATAGATTTTCTGAAAAATAGCAAGTCTGGGATAGGGTAGGGATTTTTGGTATGTATTCTTGAGGGTTGTAAAATGGAGCTGAACACGGTCTGGTATAGGGTAAGGGTTTCAAAAGTCCTAGCAGCACACCATCACCTTAAAATGTACAGAGTCAACAAGTCCTTGATTTTGTGCAAAAGAAAAGCCTATGCAAGAAAGTTTTTCTAAACACAAATAAAAACAAACTTTGATTTCTTCAAAACATTTTGTGTTTTTTATTACAACTGTATATTCTAGGCCCCAGTTTTTCAAAAAGTGGATATTGTTATTGCTTTTCATAATGCTTATTTGCTGGACAGTAATTTATCTGAACACAAACAGGGAACAGAAAATGGTGATGTCAACAATTGCATTGCTGATCACCCTTTGCACACAAATCACAGAATTGACTGGGACTCTGCTGAATGCTTTATTTACAGTATGGAGTATTACAAAGGACTCACTCTGGAAAGTTGTTTTTTTACTAACTTAGAACAAACATCATTGAATTGAGGCTTGTCAACATAACAGACAAACAATCAGGGGCATACCTACAGTTGTAGACAATTTTTAGCAGAATGCACAAAGTTAGCGAGAGAGTAAGTTTCACACCAGAAGTACTACTTTACACTTTGCTTTTCTTCTAGAATGAAAAAAAAAAAACTCCTGGGAAATTCTGGTACACACTTGTGTACTTTGCGTAAAGGCAGATATGCCCCTGGCAATAGACTGAACTCACCAACAAATTTGACCAACAATACACCAACAGAAATTACTAACAATACATGGATCAAAACGAACCAATTACTGTCCCAACAGCCAATACAGGGGTTTCAATAGAAGCCGGCTACTGGCGGTGTACCACCACCTTCTTTGCCTCTCACCGCTGGTTACCAGACCGCCCTAGTGGGATGGGGACTTATGGTCCCTTATCTGTCACAGCCGCCTATTATGCCTAGGCCAGCCGCCTACTTCAATTCTTATTGAAACCCCTGGAATAACATCAAGCTAAATTAAACTGACCATTGACAGCAACAACCAGACAAATACCATCAACTGTCAGTTCACAAGTCACATGACTCTGAAGATGAGTTCCGCTCAGATTGTTGAAACATCAGTCAATGTCAACAACAACAACAATAACAACAACAGTTCTTTTCAGAACTATATTTTAAAATCAGAATCTATTGAATGGTGCTGTAGTTTTTAGTCCACAGACCAGTCCAACTTGTTTTGTCAACTTACTTTTATTGCTTAAAGCTTTCAAAACCAACAAATTTAAATCTTTAATGTAAATTGCGCACATAAAATAGCTTTCCCGGTGTGAAAAGAGATCAGGTCTTTCAAGAAATGGGCCCCTTGATGCCTAGTATTAAATTAATAATAAAAGAAAATGTTTATCCAGGATGACTGCATCAGTTTATTCAATTTCTGGTTAAAGGCCTGGAGCAATCAGTGAAAACTAACTGATTGTAGCTGACTTCACTTGTGTGCTTGATTGTTTAAAAAGTGGATAACCCTAGCCCTATCCACTACATAAATTACTTTGTAAATGGTTTGAACCCAGGAGTATCAGTAGTCTGTCGAGCGTGATCGTCTGGGCTATTAGTGCAGCTCTGGGCCCAAAAAGTTATCGGGACTGTTAAGAAATGCATCCCCTGAAACATGTCTCTTCTGAAATTTATAAAAGCCTTAGGTGAATTTTTCATAAGTTTTTTCAAAACTGGGCATTAACAGAAAACCCAGATGCCCATCTGATCATAACGTTAATAGTGATCTGATAAAATAGTGTCCACTCTATGGTAATTGCTTGGGTTGTAATCAGTCATGCTGCCTTAAAACAGCACATAACATAGAAGACAAACCAGTCTCCATCTTTTGCAAGTACCATTGTTGTTGATTCAGTAGTTTTAACATATGCCTGATGTGTTCTCTTAGCACCAAGAAATAAGGGTCAGTGGCGAGGAAGAAATAGAAGGGGACAGAATAATGGAAGATTTTCCAGCCAGGAAAATTACAGACAACAAAGGGATTCCTCAGACAGAAGGGATGGGTACAATCAACCACAGAGACGGGGAGCTATGCCTGATAGAAGGCCACCTTCAAGAAGTCCTTTTCCCGCCAATGTGGATCCAGGAAAGGTACTTTATTTGTGCTAGACTCAGTGTTGAATCTGATGTTAGCTCAGTATATAGCAGAATGTTTTGGGTGTGGCAAATCTGGTTGCATTGTAAGACATTTGGATGACCCCAGTTCATACATGTAAGCTGTTAGTTGCTAATATGTTAGCCAAACAGAATTTTTGGGAAACTTTGGCTAGTTGGCATTTACTGTATTACAGTGGTTGTCATTACAGCCTGGTTTCCATGTGATTGCTGCGATCGCTGAAAATTAAAACGTTCAGCGCTTGTAGCGAAATGGACTAAACCACTCTCCAAAATAATCGCTATGATGCTGGAGAGTGGCTTAGTCCATTTTGCTACAAGCGCCGAACGTGTTTTCAGCGATAGCAGCGATCGTAGCGATCATATGGAAACCAGGCTTAACACGCGACCAATCACATTCCAGATGGTCAAGCTTGATTTTGGACGTCAATCAAAGGAAAGCTGTTAACATTGTTTATTAAATTGCTACTTGATTTCAAATAATTTTGCCAGAAAAGGAAAGGTAAAAATTTTAAAACAGACAAATTTGAAGTGAGTTAAAGTTTTAAAGAGAAGATTTCATTCAACATGACAAATAAACTGGCACTGCATGTAGCAGCTTTATGATCTTCCTATTATTCATGCATTACAGAGTACATGTAGGATGAGATAAAAATAAAAAAAATCAGCTAATGTAAAGCTGTAAGCTATAGCTGTTACTTTAGCTTACTAGCCCGGAGCTCCGAGGAGCTAGCCCAAAATTAAATAATAATTTATTCAGGGTACACAATTGCGACCAACTGGTCACCATTGTGACTAAAATTAATATTGAGTATTGGCGACCAAAAATTTAGAACTGTTCGCCAGGAGGCGACTTTTTAAAGTATTGTTGTTGCTTTCCAATTGTATTTAACTTACGAATAACAAAGTATCATGAATTTGATAATCATTCAATTTCTATTGTTCATCTTTGATATTTTCTTACATTTTTAAAATGTTCCTAACATTCACTTTCGTTCGGAAATTGTCGGCTACACAAACTTCTTTCTCAACTTAATGATGAAAAAAAGGTAACAAATCTTTCTTGCCTGTCGGGCAAACTGCAATAAAAATATACTAGCCCAACAGGTCACTCCACTAGTCCTGAGCTATCGGACAGCACTGGCTGGTTTTGTTGTGCCCTGCAGAGCATAACATTGACAGCACCACAAAAAAAATATTTTTCTTGTTTACTTTCTTCATTTCCCTGCTTAGCTTCAAAACAATTGCATGTGTATGATAATAATGACAGCAACACTTAATTTGTAACATTGTTATTATTAGGATTCTAGGCTTGATGCAGTGCAAGACATTTCATTGACCAGTGCGGGTTCAAAAAAATATGGCACATCTCTAAACCACTTGTTAAACTTCAAGTATGCCCCAAGGGAAAAGCCAGTCATCTATCGTTCAAGAAACAGCACCAAAAAATACACTCCATTCAACAAAGAACAGTTCATTCAAGCCAAGTGAGTAACCTTTTGTTTCAATCAAGTGTTTTATAAGACAATGGTTTCTCCTTAAATCATTACATATCTGACTAGTGCTGCAACGATACACCGGTGCACCGGTGAACCGGGATATTTTTTGTTACTATACGAATATCGATATGGGACCTTCCACGGGAAAACGTACATTAACACTTTTCCGTTAAACAGCTAAAAAATAACGCTTAACGAACGGATAGCTAACGACTTTTCAGAGCGTTTGAACGACTTGGCTAACGCTTTGAATGGGCAAGTGAAAATTTCTAATGCTTTCCAAAAGCGTTTTAATGGGTAGCTTGAATTTTCTGAACGCTTTTTCCGAACGCTTTTAACGGGCAGATTAACGGGCAGATTAATGCTTTGTTGTAAATGGCTAACGGTTGGCTGGAGTATCTAACGGTTTACAAAAACGTTAAAGCGAATTACCTAACGCTCAAACTATCTAAAAGCAAGCAGACGAGTCGACATAATACACGCCGGGGCAGCAAAAAGCAGCACCCTAGGAATAACTTTTGAATGCCTTAAGTGAGGGAGCTTAAACATTGCAGGACGACAGACATTTAAATTCCAAACAATCGTATGATTTTTGTTTTTTCAATTTCAACCGGTTTTGGCGGGAAAATGACGTCACAAGGGTAATACCAAAATTATTTTTTCTCGTTTTAGCAAAATTAGTCAGTGATTTTGAAAGAACACGTTAAGACAAATTTAAGTATGAAAAAATTATCGAAAAAACACGATCGGTTCAAAAGATACAGAGATCTCAATTTCGAATTTCCCGCCATTTTGTTACTATTTTTAGAAACAATAGGAAGTTTAAAAATGCCATAACTTTTTAACCAATTGTGGTTTTTCGATAATTTTTTTCACACTTGAATTTGTCTTAACGCGTTCTTTCAAAATCACTGACTAATTTTGCAATAACGAGAAAAAATAATTTTGGTATTACCCTTGTGACGTCATTTTCCCGCCAAAACCGGTTGAAATTGAAAAAACAAAAATCATACGATTGTTTGGAATTTAAATGTCTGTCGTCCTGCAATGTTTAAGCTCCCTCACTTAAGGCATTCAAAAGTTATTCCTAGGGTGCCGCTTTTTGCTGCCTGCTGGCCCGGCGTGATACAAGTGGGTCGAAAGTGTGTAAATATAAAGCTTACGGGTATGCTGTACTTGTCGATAATAATTGGAAATGATAAGGAAGCACTCGTACGATTGGAGCAGTTTATGCTGAATTAAATAGGACAGTCAAATTGTATTGGTTGGTAAGGTCGTTAAGAAAGAGACCAAGACATTTTGTAGTTGTAAATAGCGTTTTATTACTTACCAAGACTTCCACATTCACAAAGCACAGGAAACGACTATGTACTGAAACAAGCGCGGTGTTTACGGTGCCGAATTGACAAAGCTCGCCAAATTCACTTCAGTTACAAACACTGCCCAATAATTCGACTATCCGATCAGCATTACAGTCAATAACTCGAAGGAACATTTCGTGAATTCAATTTTCTTCTGACAGTCTCGAAAAACAACATTCATTCACCGTGAATTCGATGCCTTCAACTATGCCTTCATCGATCGAATTTGTGCCCAGGCCTTCCGTGCATGGTATTTTCATAGCAACCGTACTCTCCCCAGGTTTTGCTCGCCCTGGGGACGAGTGTTTCACTGACTGTTTCGCTACGATCAATCGAAAACATGCGAGCATTCGCGCAATATTTATATAATTTCCAGATTTGATAAATAATTCTCCAATGCCGAGACGAAAAATGTGCTTGTTTACCAAAATGTGGATTAAAGGCACGAAAAGGAATCATAAAACTTGACTCAAAATTTAGCAATAGTGTGTCTCGTGAATGATCTTCATTGTTGTCAAACTTCTCGAGTACACACGCCACTCACACGAACAAGATTCGAAAAACAAGGTATGTTTGTAATTAAGCTTATTATTGATCAGAAATAAACCATATCAGAACGCTTAAAACATCTCAAGTGCTGTCTACTTGTTTGCTTGCTTGTTAAACGGTTAAACGTTTGGATTAAACGACTTTGCTAACGCTTTTGTAAATGCCTTTGAAGGGAAATTTGAACGCTTTTTACGAACGCTTTTAACGGCGTGCGAAAACATTTCAAACGACTTTTCTAACGCTTTTAACGGCTTGGCTGTAAATTCTAACGGATGTTCTAACGATTTCCTAACCCGTTTTAACGGTAAACAAACGACTAACGAACGCTTTAAACCGTTAAACGGAAAAGCGTTAATGTACGTTTTCCCGTGGAACGTCACATATTTGAACAACATATCGCGATATTATGATATTATGATTCTTCATCAACATTCAGAAATTACTGTCTTAAATGACTTTTTACCCAAGTCCAAGCCTTTTTATAGCTATTTATTAAACAAAGGGACAAGAAAGTTCCATCCTTGCTTCGTATAGCTTCGCATGCTTCTGACACATATTTTTCATAATTAGTTGTCAGCTGACACAGTCTTGCACACCCACGGGAAAAACATGCGGTTCGTCAAAAAATGTCTTCCCATGTTGGTGGAAAAATGTATGAAATAATGTATCGTATCGTGTATCGTATCGTGGCACTTGTATCGAGATATGTATCGTATCGTGAGAAAATGTATCATTGCAGCCCTATATCTGACAGGTTTTTTGCGTAACTCTGGTCCAAATTAGAGATCTCTCTCATTTAAACACTTTTTGAAAGATTTCTTCCTTCTGCGTGGGTTAGTTATAAAAGACATCTTTTGTTGTAAAGAAGAATGACGTCACAAATGGTAGAAGGACCGTGGTCCCATCATGGATGGTTTCGGGCATTTAAGGTGTCAATGGGTTTTTAAGGGCATACATGACTGCTAATATGAAGGTAGTGGAATCCTCACTTTTGACAATAAAGATAACATTGATATCTTCATCTGTGTCGAGATATGATTTTTTCTAAGTGAAGAAATCCTTGCATTTCTTGTAAGTTTATTTGATAAAATGGTTTGTATACACTTCTTTTATCTTGTTAGCTTTCAGTTTGTGGTTTGTGATTCTGGTGATTATACAGTTCATGCTATGGATCCTGATGTACTCGTGGAGTGGGATTTAATTGAACAAGTGGTGAGTTTAGCTAACACTTTTCCAGTAAATATGATACTGTGCACAGCTTGAATGAACTTCCCATACAAATGCAAAAATGTGTAAAATGCAAAACCTGCTAGACAGCAAATGAAGGGCCAATTGGAATACTATGCTAAGTGGAAAATTCCAAAACAAGGGTCGGAGTCTAACCATTCCATGTCAAATTTTATGCCTTGTTTTGTTTTTCTCACTCTGGTTTGCCTCATTTTAGGAATGTGACCTACAAGTTAACTGCAAGACATCGTTCAGAATATTTTTATGCTAGTTTTTCCGTCGTTTTAGAGAAATAACGCATGAAAAAGAAAAACTAAAATAAACTACCTGAAACAGCAGAGTTCTGGCCCTCTAGTGCTTTGACTGTACAATACGACCGTAGTTCCTTCAAAAACTGCAGCTAGAAGTTTAACGACGTCATTACAAAAAGCAGATTGGCCGTGAGATATAGTCCTATCCATCCACTAACATCTTACATGACCTACAAAACTTGTATGCTTCGTACACTGTACTGAATTCTTTATTCTTCTTCTCAAGTCAACACACAGATATATTTTGCTGTCATCTTGAATTCAAGAGCCATATATAGAATAACTGGCATGATTTAAGGACTACAGCTGTAGTCATCAATTAGTCAGTTAGGCTCAGTCTCCAGCCGTGGGTGTCTCGATGCGCCCGCGATATCTCCCCACCTCACGGCTGGGCGCACGGCTTTGGTTGCTTGTCCATGACGTCATTACAATTATGCGGAAAATGGACACGTCATTTACATAATAGAATAGATTGATGCGAACTTTGCTTTCCTTCGAAGTGATCCAACACTAGTGGAAAAGCTTGAAAAATTAAGGATTTACCCGAACCAGTCGGTAGAATGACAAATGCATCTCGTCCCAAAATAAGTTTCTTCATAGCAAGACTCTGTTTCTCCCTGAAATTATCAAACCCAAACTTCTGAAGTGCGTACGAGGAAGCATTTTCAAACCCGCCTGTTAAAGCTTGCATAGTCCACCATCTTTGTTTATTTATGCAAATACCCGCTAATTTATGCCCCGCAAATTTCGGCGGGTTCGTTTCTGATTGGTCAATGTAAACAATAACCAAACCCGTGCGCCCAGCCGTGAGGTGGGGAGATATCGCGGGCGCATCGAGACACCCACGGCTGGAGACTGAGCCTATTAGTCAGTCAGCCATTCAGCCATACATTTAGTGTCCGAGACTTAGAAGCTGATAGTAATTTTGATATCTGCTAGCCATCACAAGTGAAATTTTTTATATGCCCCTTTGTTTCAGCGAATCTTCAGCCATGAAGTACCATCATGTCCAATCTGTTTATACTCCCCTGTGGCAGGTATGTTTGGATTACTAAAGTCAGTTGCTTAGTGGCAAATTTTAAAACAACTCCTCCATAACCGGCAATACTTGTGTTAGCCTGTGTACTGTACTGGGCGGTTAACATAGTAAATTCCCGTGTGAAGTCATCCATGCATAAAAGGACATGCCAGTTTCTGATTGGTGAACATATTGACAGTTGACATAATTTGATTGCAAGGAAATCGGTGGGCGTAATGAGAATAGCCTGGTTCTTATATAGCAGGCATTCCTTCCCTTCTCCCCATTTCCTTTTTCGCGCCCCCTCCCTCCTCCCTGTTTATGCCTGCCATGCAAGCTCTTCTTGTGTTAGAATTGGTATCTCTTAGTGGTGAAAATGAATTTGAGCCACACCACAAAACAAGATTCTGGCACCTTTCAGGGCTTTTATAAGGGAGTACCCCATCCCCTCCTACTTCGTTTCCTGGCGGCCATTTTTCCAGTTCAACGAGCAACGAGCCAAATTCGTAAACAAAGTACAACACCTAACTCGCTTCGTTGAGAAAGTGGACTCTGAACTACCTTCAAGCTTAATGATGCTCATCAGGCAGCTACTAAAGATGAAAAATGGCTGTGAACTTACCAAAAATCGTAGATAATTTATATTGGACCCTTTATTGCAAATCAACCAGGCAAATGAGAACATCACAATGATGTTTCCAGTAAAGTGTTTTAGTGTTTTAGAACAGCAGCACTTTCAATGGTAACTTTAAAAATATGGAGTCACGAAATCCTATGGGGTCTGTGAATGCAGGAAATCGCTCAAAAACGTAAAAATTCTCAGGTGTCAATGGGTTAAAACTGTAGCTCAGTCCTTACAAAAGCAATGAAGGACCAACATTCTTTAGTATTGTCTGGTGCAAGTAACTCAACTCTACATGTACCATTCTCTATGTTTATAGCCAAGATAACTCGCTGTGGTCACATCTACTGCTGGTCCTGTATTCTCCATTACTTAAGTCTGGTGAGTGTAGATCTATTATTATATGGCTCAATATTGCCTTTGATTTTCAAGGAGGATTTGATCATTCATTTAGAGTGTCGAAGTGACAGATAATGAAATTTGCCGTTAAATGTTCAATAACTTTTCACATAGGTTCTAGAATTAACAAAGCACAGCTGTAGACAGTAATTATTTAAGTTCAAATAGACATCAGAACTGCTCCAGTGGCCATCATCTAAAGTAATCACTTCAATATCACTTTAATGAGATATAGAGCTCAACAGGGCATCAAGTTACTTGAGATTGATTTATATACTCATTTAAGCTATGATGCTCTCTGCCTTATGCTGTAAACTCTATTTACTGTGGTACATGTATCCTTTTTTAGAGCTGTGTTGATACAATACTTTTCACTATTTATTTTTTAACAGAGTGACAAATCATGGCATAAGTGTCCTATTTGTTATGAGGCTGTACACAAGAAGGACCTTAAGAGGTACATGCATAAGTTTGATGTATAGAGACCTTTGTTAAACTTTATGAAAAACATTGCCCCAGAATGACCTCAGTGACCTGCTTTCACAACTATTCACTTCTGTTTGAATAATTTAATGTTAAAATAACTAAAACTTATCTGTTAAAAGTGACAATTTTCCTGGGTGTTTGTTGTAGGAACTTTACCATTATTTTCCTAATGTGGACCTCACGTTACTTCAGTAGCATCAACATAATGTTTATTTACGCTGTTCATGAGGTTATTTTTGTAGAAATATAATAATCAAATGAAAAAATACATGTATATTCCTGTCCTATGTCTTTATATGTTTATTTAGTGTTGTTGCTCTGGAGTCACACCAATATTCAGCAGGAGACACTATTAGAATGAGGCTGATGAAACGAGCAAAGGTATGAGTGCAAGTAAACCTACAGTAATAAATTATTGTGCCTGTTTTGTAATGTGGATGGTTATCAAATCTTTAAACATGATTATAACACAATCATCATCATCCATCCTTATCAGCGCCATGCAACGCATAAGGCCTTCACAGTTTTTCTCTGGCAGTGGATACTGTACGATCTTGTGCTACCTTTCTGACTTCATTCCACGACAGATTTATATTGCCTGTAACTTTTTCCCAGCTGATCTTCTTCAAGATATTAATTTTTGGCCTTTCCCATTGTCTTTTCCCTTCAGGTGTCCAAAATAGAACATTGGCACTTTCCTTTCTTAGAATATGTCCAGTCCATCTCCATTTCTTTGTTTTAAGAAAGGAAAGTGGCAATGTTTGCACAGAAGCTCTATTTTGGACATCCGAAGGTATGGCATAATAACAACAATGAAAAATTGTGTATTTTGTATTCTTCTAGAATTCTGTGCTAGTTATTCCAAAAGCCCAGTGGCATGACAGGGAATTCAAGCCATTTGGAATCAATGGTATGGAACATTTTTCATTTCAGAATTAATGCAATCACAATTTTAGTTATAGTAGCTTTTGTTTCCAACTCAGGCATTTTGTTTATATCTATTTTCAATTACACAGATAAAGAGGATACGCGTTATGCAAAACTTTTACTGGCTTCACGGGAGGAGGTGTTAAAACAGGTGAATACATGTAACTTGAAGTTTGATATGCAGTATTGTCTGATTTTACATATAAATTGAAAGCTCTTTACTTGTTGGCAGTTTACATAGGCAATTTCAAATTGAGCTTAAAATTGCCAGTTAAATCACCGCTAAGAAAGCAAATAAATAAATAAAATATTATTGTATGATAATAATGCATTTGACAGTGGGCCTTTAAGCAAGGCTGTGTTCTAACAGTTATCAGAGAGAGCCCAAAGGGAGTCCATGCAACTATATAATTTAGGGTTCCCAGCAGTTAAGGTGACTGAACACAGTTTCACTGTACCTATGCGTCATTTATGGTCATTTTAAAACCACTAACGTCTGGGCGTCAAAAATTGGTCAGGCATACGATTAAGCAACAAGCTATGTATTTTCATATTTTTGTTGAGCTTTTAGGGTGTTGCCATGGCAACACGGTGGATTGTAAATGAGCCTGCAATATTTGGTTTCGTTTATTTTCAGAAAATCTAGTCATTAGATTTTGTCCATCATTTGACTCCAGTAAACTCGTAAAAATATTCGCATGTTAACACTAGTCTCATGTAACTTTGACAGAGGGATCTTCCGTAATTTGTGGTTTAATATGTGTAGGTTTTGTAAAAATCTCCTCTGTTAGATTTCAAATTTTTGATGGCAGGTGAGTTTGGCATATTCGGAACTATTATTGGGCCAAATTTCGTGAAATTTTAATGGGTGGTTTCGTAGAAATCAGCACGTTTCCAAGGAAAGTCGCTAAAACATCCAGTCACATTTTTTTGGTCAACTGTGCATGCGTTGCATTTGACTGGGTTCTCGAGCGGTTCTCGATCCAAAGACAAAACGACCAAAAAGGCAGTGGATTTCTGCAATGGTCGTTATATTATCTATTGATTCAACAAACATTTTTACGAACAACAAATTGTTTGATTTTAAGACGAAAAACAACACTTTCGCGATCCACGCTGGGCGAAATAAAATGATCGCTGAATAGGCGCTACGTTTGTTTCTCTCAAAACTCTGCGCGCGCAAACTGTCGGGAAACTGTATTCAGCCACCTTAAGCTGCAAAAACTCAGTTTTTCTTGTCGCTCAAAGGCAAAAGTTAGATGCCTATGCCACCCAGGCACTGCTAGAGCTCAGCCGTGTTTAAAGTCTTCTCTTGGTTTTTGGTCGTTATTTCACTCACCAGTTACATGTATGTGGTTGAATGTGATTGCAGATTGTTGCTCCAGAAGAGACAGAACTAAGCACTCAGTTAATGGCAGCCAAAAGTGAACAGGTATATGGCAACAAGCATTCAGGTGCATGCTCAGGTTGCATTCACAGGGCTCGAAATTGCGACTAACTGATCGCCAATGCGACCAAAAATTGAGTGCTGGCGACTAGATTTTCGGAACTGGTCGCCAGCTGGCGACTCACGTTTTGTCCGATAACCACAAAAAAAACTTCTGCACTAAAATAAATCTTTTAGTTGATATACCGGTGTATAAGCCGCACTTTTGTGCCCAAAATGTTTGCTCAAAATCGGGGGTGCGGACATTCGCTGAGTTCTGCAAATCATAGTTTATCAATCGTACTTTCCAGTGATATAAGTTGACCAGACTTTGAGAGCCTTTATTTGAGGTGTATAATGTGGAGCAAAACTTATATAGCCTGAAATTGTCAAAATACCTGTGTTAAAACAGTACTCGCTATTTTTGTCGGACATTTTGAAGCTTTTAGCAATGAAGGAACACCGAAGACGAACGAGAAAGAAGCCGAAGAAAGTCTGTAAACAAGCGGCCATCTTGGTTAACCCAGTGTCCTCAAAAAATTTGCACGGCTACCAAGCTTGTTGTGGCCTGGACGGTGGGCAAACGAACGTAGCTGCGATCAAAAGTGTGTTTTTTTTTCAATACAGGATGATTCAATGGATAGAAGCAAAGTATAGCTCACGTTTCTTAGAGCCAATTCTCTGACTTACGTTTTTATTTAAAAAAAAACCTTTTTTCCCCAAAATTTGAACTTCAAACTCAGGGTGCGGCTTATCTGCGAGAGCGGCTTTAATTTATATACACCGGTGTTTCCGGTATGTTGTGAAGAGGTAAAAGCAAGGGTAAAGGACCCTTGTTTGTCTAGTTATGAAAACTATGAACTCAGAACGTTTTGTGCTTACCTGCATCTCGAAAAACTAAGAACAAACCATCGCTAAAGACATGTCAGCTGTGAACACTGGTAGCTAACTTTCGTAAGTCTTTCCTATGCTGCTTCTTTCTACCTATGATTTTTCTTGCATGCAAAGTAACATTTAAGTGTGTTTTATATAAAATACATATTGAATAAAATTGGCGACCAAACTTTACGATCTGGCGACCAAAATGTTCCCATTAGTCGCCAGTTGGCTCCTGAACGAAAAAGTTAAATTCGAGCCCTGATTCACATTGCATCATGTGTAGAATGGTGCGCTGGAGGTTTTCTTCTGCCAATATTGGTGCATCGTCTTCTTTTCCCAACCCTTCATGCCTTCCTTTTCACTTATTATTTTTTAAAAATGACTGGTGCCTATGGGCGATTCCAGGCTGTAGCAGTAGCAGTGAGAGCACAATCTGTTGGTCTTTCATTGGACTCATGGCTGGGGTTGCATGGATTGCCAGTCACGGTAGTGGTGCCCAATCTATGTTTGGCTGGTCAAAAGTGGAAGCCCCTAGATATCCCAGTCACCTACCTCCATATAGTGATAAAGAGCTGCATTAATGAAAGACTTGACTGATATTTCATTTTTACTTATTCTCCAACAGTCAGAGGAAGTCTGTTACATTGAAGTGGCAATAGATGCAATCAAGGTGAGAGTCAGTTTTTAAGTAATTTGTCTTTGAAAAATGTTCGTTAATATTGTTCTTTAGACTGTACTGTGTATCAGTTGCCTTGCAGTAGCAGTTCCAGGGGAGGGGCGGGGCGGGGCGGGACCTAATCTTACCAAAACAATAATACCCAAAGGGCAAAAATTTTTATTCTGGACACCCCCCCCCCCAGTAAAACTGTGTAACAGTTTTACTAGTTGTTGCCAATTCGATTGCCAATATTATGCTGAAATATGTGACCTCTCATTGCAGAACAAATTCTCAATATTGGCCATTCATTGTTTTACTAACACAATGATATTGATGTTTTGTCAGGCACGTAAGGAGAGTTTGAGTGAATCAAAAGAAGTTGAAGAAGAAGTGAGGAGTCTTGTGGAAAGTAAGTGTTTCTTTCTTTCTGCAATTTTGACCATTTTTGAAGTTCCATATTATGAATATATATGCATGAATTAACTTGGGGGCCCTTGTAAAAGCCCGAAAGGGTTTCCTAACCCCCTCAACTATGATGCATGTACCATATTTTTCGGTGTATAAGTCGAACCGGTGTATAAGTCGACCCCACTTTTTGAGCCTAAAAGTTAGGATTTTCTTAATTTGGCATCAAGTATGAGGAGAAAAATAATCCTTTACTATTTTCTAGGAAAACAAGTCTTGTCTCTCTTGCAGAACATCTTCAAGACACAAAGTCAAAGTAAACTGAATGAACCACACTGCCTTTTTCTTAAAAAATTATAAACATATATCACACGCGAACGAATGCACTTCGTTAATAAATTGTCAAATATGAATCCAAATTCTCAAGATACCTGCTCTAAAATTTCTTTTGTTATGTTTGTGGGTCATTTTGAGGCTTTTTACAATGATTTGAAGAAATGCTGTAAAATGAACGCATGAAGCCATAGAACGAGTCTGTGAACAAGCCGCCATCTTGGATGCTTAGTAACCCATCTAAGCTTGGACAACACCGGAAACCAGTAGCCAGAAGCACGTGCTCATTCAAGTGTGCGGTTACCAAGTTTCTAGCATCTTGTCGATCGATGTGCGATTTGTTTTCTTCAGAAGTAGTAGTAGTCATGGATTTCACAAAATAACCTCAAACTTGCATGCATTGAGCGGGAAAATCGAACATTTCTAATGACAAATCCCTAATGTGAAGAATTCACACTCATTATGGTAAGAATGTGTATTTTGCTCGTAAAGTGAAACCAAGATCGATCGTTGCTCCTTTACTGCAATAAATGTCACTTCCATGTTAATCTCAGGGTGTCATTGTTATGCTAATTTCCTTAAAAACTGACAGCTCTTGAGTTTTGGCCGGTGTATAAGACGAGGTCGATTTTTGGGGCAAATGTTCGCGGTTTCAGGGGTCGACTTATACACCGGAAAATATGGTAATAAGGTAACTTGACACTATCAATAAAATGATTATTATTATGCCTTGTTTATTAGCAATTCATTTATGTATTGTATTAATATATTTGTCATGGCAGGAAGTTAAAAGTGAATGAGAGGCCAAACCATTATTATTTATTAATAATTTAAATTAATCTTAGTTAGACTTTGTTTGGCAAATCATCCTTGAGAGCCTGATAAATGCTGTGTTGAATTCATAACGTTGCGATGTCTTTTCATTGTTTATCATTAATTTTTTAACATACGCACCCAGGTGTTACGTTTAATGAAGATGATGATCACAAGAATGGTGGTCAAGAAATTACCAGCTGGAAAGTGCTCTCCCCAGATGCTATACAGGTACCCTGACTAATAATCCTTCTTCTGTTTGGCCTTTAACACTTTCTCTCTTAGAGTCAATCCTTGGGTCATGTGATGTAGTTCTGAGCTACGGAGCAGTACTTTCCTGTGGTACTGTTTATTATGCTGTACAAAGTGGTTCTAACTTTTGAGTCTGTGGATGAAATCCTAAAGTGTGACCATTCAAATGAAAGCTGTTGAGCAGTACTTTCCTGTGGTACTGTTTGTTATGTTGAATAAGGTTTTTCTAACTTTTGAGTCAATGGATGAAATCCTAAAATGTGACCATTCAAATGAAAGCTACTGAGCAGTACTTTCCTGTGGTACTGTTCATTATCCTGTACAAGGTGCTTGTCACTTTTGAGCTTGTGGATAAAATCTTACAGTGTGACCATTCAAATGAAAGCTTTTGTACTTTCCTTTGGTCTTGTTCATTATTTTTCAAAACAAAACGTTTTCAATAATTTTAAAGTTGGTCCCTATTGAGGATCAAAGGATTACCTATATTCCTAACAATTCACTTTATCCTGTTGCATAGGGTGTGGGTGACTATGAAGCAGCATTCTCTGATGATGAAGAAGGAGCTAATGGTGAAGAACAAGGCTCTGCAGACTTTGCATCAGCATGTGCTATTCCCACTACAGCACTGGAAGACACAGATGCAGGAGAGGATGATTCACCAGGCTCTAATCAGCGCACTAGTGAAAGTTCAGCAGGGGATTCAGGTTCTGAGTCTGCATCAAGACCTTTCTCACCTCCTCCTGTATCAACACAGTATTACTACTTTTATCAAGGCAAGCTCAAAATGTGTCTGCTTCCATTGCTTTAGGGTTTACAAAACTACAGTTGACTCTCTTGTATTAGATGGATGCCTATGGGAGGCTGCTTACGAGTGTGTAGATGTGGTATGTGACTGAAACATTTTTAATGGGATTTCCAAAGATGTTTGTTGAAGGTAGATAGTTGATTACAAGAGAGTCTAAATACAATGTTTGACTGAGGATTGTTTCAAGCAGGCTTTCATTAACTGAGATGGTCAATGAAGAAAGGTGGTGGGTTACAAGTCTGGTGGCTCAGAGAGAATCATTAATTCCAAACCTTCCGATTGGAGCATGAGTATGAAAATGAGAATAACAAACCAATCACATCCCCCTGAGAACTAATACTCCTTCCTGTCGTTAATTAGTAGATGAGAAGATTGAAGGAATAAAATTGGTGTGGTTAGTGATAAGAGTGGGTTTCAATTGAGTGTCATAAAACCAAACCCATAGTCATTGACCTGACCAGTCACAGCAGACACAATCCAATAACCAATCAGAACTCAAAGCAAATACATGTAGCCAGCCCCTTCCAAGCAAAGGGAAATAATTGGAGAAGATGGCGCAATATTTTTTAGCCAATCACAAAGAGTAGCAATGCAAAACCAAAGCAGTTGTTGCTAAATTTCTTTCGAATACACAGTTGACACCACTCTATCTAACGCACACATACAATGGAGCAGGTTTTCTTCACTTTTACTCGATTTCATTTTCGTGGTCACATACAATTAAGGTAAACTAATTTATATTTACTAACATCCAAATAAATAATTTCCTTTTACAGTGGATGATGGTCAAAATGTATTCTTGAGCTCCCTGAATGCTCGTTGCTTGATAAAGGTGACCATTTTTTTTAAATTCTAAATTACTCACTGACAAAATTAATAATCTTTTCCTTTAACTTTTCTCTGTTAAGGTTGATAGGATATTTTTGTGTTTGACTTGCAGGAGTATGGAAGTTTGGAGAATTGTCCAGAATTCATTACAGCCCAGATTCTTGAGATGGATGCCTTGTCACAAAGTGAGGTCAGTCAAGAGTTTTGAGTAACAACCTTTATTCTTGAGATCCCATATTTCCCCGCCTGACCAATCTGCCTGATAATCGATGAAAATCGATATCAATTGAAAACAATCGATGCCATTAATTGATTGATGTTGGAAATCAGTGAGGGAAAATTTTGTGACAGTTTTAACATGATCGATATTTATTTTTCAACTGCAGGTCCTTAGCCCATTAATGTCTGTTTTACAGATTTAACCATGTTATGTTTGAGTATTATTTCACGTTTTATTATTTAACTGTCCAGGCTCTTCGTAAACAGTATCGCTACCTGAGTCATCTTCCACTGACCTGCGAGTTTGTCATCTGTGAACTGGAGATCAAGCCACCCGTTGTTTCACGGGAAACGCTCAATTTCTTCAGAGGTTAGCCCCATGTTTGAAAAAGTCAAATAATTATTGTATGTACTGTTGTATAAGAGAGGTCTGTTTTAGATGTTAAGTCAGAAAAGCTGATGTATTTGTTGTTAATTTCTTTTCCTTTTTTTCTAACCAGATAACTGAGCCCTTGTTAGGGAGGGGGGGCATTTCCTAGGCTGAATTCCAAACCTTGTTATTTTGCAATTTCACATGTTCATGTGTTGCTGTCAGAGTTTAGTGCTACTATCATGCTACAATTTTGCGGAATCTTTTTTTTTTTTTCACTTTTTCCATACATTTTAAAATTTGAAAGAAATGTATCTACAAAGTGAAAAAAATTGTTTCTCGGATTTTGCTCATTTGTGGCTTGTCAGAATTTACCCTATCAGGGCCTCATAACTGTGATAACTATTTTTGAAATGGCATAGTCAAACGGCCTTGTGTACGTAAGGAGAAGAAAGAAAACAGGAGTAAAATTTGGTTACATCTTTCCATACTTGACCCTTTGGCTCCAAAGAGAGCCAAAAATCAAAATATTTCAAGAAAAATCCCAAATTTCATTTTGTAAAATATTAAAAAACAAATGGTACCATGCAAAAGTACTGCTGAAGAGGTTTCATTTGAATGGTCACACCATAGGATTTCGTCCACAGACTCAAAAGTTAGAACAAATGGTACCATGTAAAAGTACTGCTGAAGAGGTTTCATTTGAATGGACACACCATAGGATTTCGTCCACAGACTGAAAAGTCAGAATTTCACCACATGTCTCCATAATTGACTCTGTTAAAAAAGAAATGAAGCCAATCTCAGTCTTATATTTCTGAATTAAAAAGTAGCAAACTGTAATTTCTGTTTGATGTACAGAGAACATTTTTTTTTATCTGTGGCCAATTTTATGTTGTTGATTATGTGTGTGTTTGTTTTTTAGGAGCATTACAACAACGAAAACAGCAGCGGCAGAAAAAGTTTAGGATGGAGAAGAGAAGGGAGCAGAGGGCTGTTGCTAGTGGTACTTCATCACACAGCTCGGCTGACAGGTTTGCCAGTAAGTATAACTGACTTAGAGCGGTTTTTAATAATTGAGTATCGAAAGTAATTTCGCAATTGCTTTGGTTTTGCATTGCTACGCTTTGTGATTGGCTAAAAAATCCCGCGCCATTTTCTCGACCAATCAGAAGTAAAACCAAAACCAATCGTGACTTGCCTGTACGCGTTTTCCCGCGCTTGGCACCGGCGACGTGTATTTGCTTCGAGCTCTGATTGGTTCATTGGATTGTTTGCGACTGTTGTGATTGGTCAGAGTAATTACTTTGGTTTTGCTTTTGGTTTCAAGACACTTAAATGAAAACCGCTTTGATATACATAATACTGTTCATGCAGTAACCAGGGTAACCCAGCGAGGAATGTTTAGGAACACGCTCGGAAGCTAAAACAGTTTGATCTTTTTGGTTCTTTTGGCTGAAAATTTTGGCGGCAGAAAATTTTACGGAAAGGACTATTGTCCCACGAATTTACTAGCTGTTTTTTTCTTTCCGAAATTTCTAGCTACCCTTATTTCGTACCTAAAACGACATTTTTCCACCGAAACGATTCATTGACTGTTCTCAGTAATTTGGTCTGTCTTTGAAAAAAATGTCGAAACTTAAATTTAAGGAGTAAAAATGTTTTGATCACCCTTATTCCGACTATTGTTTTGACACTTAACTGTTTCTCATTTTCCCAAAACTACTACAAACAAGTAAATGGAGTCGCCATGGGCACCAAAATGGGACCAAGCTATGCCAACCGTTTTGTCGGCTACGTCGAAAACAAATTTTTCAATCAATACCATGGAACCAAACCCATACTCTACGGCCGCTACATCGATGACTGCATTGACGCTACCTCTTGCAGTAAAGAGGAACTTAATCAATTCATAACTTTTGTCAATACTTTTCATCCGACTCTAAAATATATCTGCGAAATTTCCGAAACCTCTGTCGCTTTTCTTGACATCAATATTTCAATCAACGGCAACAGTTTATCCACAAGTGTGCACTACAAACCTACAGATTCCCACGGTTATCTGTTACATTCATCCTCTCATCCATCGCACGTTAAAAACGCCATTCCGTATTCTCAATTTCTCAGACTTCGACGTCTATGTAGTGATGACTCTGATTTTTCCAACAAATCAGAAGAAATGTGCCAGTTTTTCAAGAAACGTGGGTACCCTGACTCTGTTGTTAAAGGCGCGGTATCACGAGGTTCCACGCGCGGCACTGTTTATTGTTCTTGTACCGGAATTTTGGACATATCACTGTTAAAAGTGATTTTTTTGTCTTCCGGCTATCAAAACGGATTTTTTGATTCAACAAATACCTCCACTTCTCGACGACCTTTTTGAATTTGCCGAATCAAACTTGAAACCATGGGCCGAACGTTTTCAAGTTTCGCCCTCATGATACTGCCCCTTTAATACGGGCCAACAACGTGCACAACAGATCGACAGACAATAAGCACTACAAACGTCAGAGAAGGAAGAGAACGAGAGAATTCCATTCACCCTCACTTTCCACCCACACAACAACACAGTCAAAAGCATCATTTTAAGAAATTTCAAACTACTCCAAAACGACCCCGAAACTGGCAGAACTTTTTCACAACCCCCGCTTATTTCATTCAAACGTGACAAAAACATAGACAACTTTCTAGTTACGAGCGCACTGAAATCTGACGATAAACCGGGAACTTTTAAATGCGCACGCACACGATGCAACACTTGTCCTTTCATTCACAACGCGGACAAAATAACGGGACCCAAACGATCTATTAAAATCACTGATCGTTTCACATGCACCTCCGTAAATGTTATCTACTGCATAATATGTACTTTTTGCAAAAAGATATACATTAGCGAAACAGGGAGGAGACTGGGCGACCGTTTTCGTGAACATCTCCGAGACGTTGAAAAAATGACAAAGACGCATCCAAACCAGTCGCGGGTCATTTCAATCTTACTAACCATTCTAAACAACACATAACAATCTGCGGCCTTTCCCTACACGAGGGAAACACAGAAAGCCGTAAAAACTTAGAACAAAAATCATCTTTCAAATCGGCACTCTCAAACCCCACGGAATCAACGAACGCTTTTTATTCAACTAATTTACATTTGTTTTTCACGTCACCAAATTTCCACCAATAGCGTAGCTCCACCGCTTACTTTATAAGACCACAGACTACCCACAATCCCTTGATTCGCTCCGACGAAGGGCTAGCGCTCGAAACGTCGGCTTTCTCGAATCTTTTTACGGTGGCTAATTTACCTTATCGACTCAGTCAATAAAACCAAATTCTTGTGCTTCACCCCTACCGACGCAGCACCACAGTTTCTCTAGAAACTAACCCCATTGATTTATTGTTGCTGTTGTTTGCTCTCTAAAGGTAGACCTGTGGTTCCTGAACCCCTGGACTTGGCTAGTGATTTAGAGTTCCCAGCTCAAGCAGGACAGCTGGCTTTTTCGCCACCCAGTAACTCTTCACCCAGCCCGTTCATGCAGTTTGCAGCTTCCATGGCCAGCCAAGGTAACAGAGGTTTATTATTAGAAAACGCTTATTAAGTGGGGCGTGGATAGACTGCTAGCATTTCCTCTCGGGATAGTCGAGCAAGCACGAAAATCTCGCGAGTGTAACAAATCCAAAAGAAATAGACCAATTTCGATATATTAAAATTCATACTTGGTTCCGAGGCTTGGGGGAATAAAACAAAGGAAATGAATAATTCAATGCTGAACCTCGATGTGATTTCTTTTGTTTTATTCCCCCAAGCCTCGGAGCCAAGTATGAATTTTAATATATCGAAATTGGTCTATTGTACTTAATTCTGGAAATTATGGTTCCATAATAAAAAGGGAATGGAAAAAAATTGGGATCCGTTCCTGTCTTTTTAATCATCATACATCTAACCATTCCAATTTGTTTTCTTCTGAACATGTATTTGGTTCTGAAGGGTGTATTTGACTTCAAGGTCTGGCCCTGTGAAATAATTGTCACTAAACAACCATCCTAATCTTGGGAACCAGAACTATTTCATCCGTGTTCAGTGCTGGAAATAACAGTCGGTCATCGGACATTGTCCGACCAAAATCCGAAAATGTCCGACCAATTTTAAATTATGCTCGGACATGGTGACCGAGCACAAAAATTACTCAGCGTTTGCCTTGAAAGTCTTGTTAACTCATCGCGTTTGATTCCAAAAAACATTACAATAAGAATTTACGCAGTTTGTACGATTTATTTTGCTGTAAACGGCTCTCTTGATTCGAGAAAATCAGAAAAGGCCGTGTCATTTGAAATCGCCCTACAATACAATGCAAAACTTCTTATAGCAAGTCGTGCATGCGCACCGATTGTGTCTCAGGAAAAATCCAAAATAGCGGATGTCCGACCAATTTTGTAAAATGTCCGATCAAAAGGGAGGTTTGAAAGGACACATGTCCTTCTAAGCAAGAAAAATTATTTCCAGCACTGTGTAATATCATATCATATTATCTGTTCTAGCCCGCACAACATGCTTATCTTTGTTTCCGTACTTATTTGCCCGCAGATAAAGGTTTTGTGGCCGTGGCAGAATCGGATGGAGCGAATGTCCAAGATAACCTGGGACCTAGCCCTCCATCTTTTGCCCAGGTGAGTAGAAAAGTGCAATTACCAAATTAGGGTGCGTTTGATTGGTTCGATTGAATAATAACGACACAAGATCTATCATTAACTACACAAGAAGTTTATTTCACGTTTCTTGTGGCTCTATATTCATGATATAGGTGATCTGTTGTGACTGTTCTGTGTATTCTTATTCCGAAATAGAGCTAATCTAATACATCCTACAATAGCCACCAACGTAGATGCCAAGCAATCGTTCTTACATCTTCGTACGAGGCTATTATTTGGATTGTGTTAAGAGCCAGAGAGCTCAGAGCGGAATGCATTTGCACGCAAACCGCAAACCTGTCAAAAATTCGAGATTCACACGTACTATATTCTAGAGTGTCAGAAAACGCGGGGTCGGGGTGGGATTAGGTCTAGGATTAGGTATGGGATTAAATATAATCCCTTTACCTAATCCTAACACTATGCCTAATCCCATACCTAATCCTAGACCTAATCCCACCCCGACCCCGGCCCCGACCCCGCGTTTTACTGACACCCTGAATTCTGAGTAGTACAGTAGCTCTTCCAGACCTCTATTTTTATTGGCCCCGTAGTACTGTAGCTTCTATTGTGTTTAGGTCTAGGGCTATTGTTTCTGTTGTTTAACCTATTGTTTCGTTAACCAGTCACTGAGCTTGTTTGGAAAGGTACAGCCTCTCCCTGAATTCTAGATACAATCTAGAATTCATTTTGTGGATCTTACGTTTTTGACAGGTTTGTGGTTCGCGTGCAAATGCATTCAGTCTGATCTGAGTTCTCTGTTAGGTTATCTCTGTTGGGTACTGATATCTCAGGTGGATTCCTATCACAAGTGAATAAGCAACATTTAATAATGGCTTGAATGTTTTTGTTTTGCTGCCAGGCACTGAGATCCAAGAAAGCTATTGATACAGCCAAGCGGGTGGAAAAACCCCAGCCAACAAGTAAGAGAAGGGCAAACTCAATAGAATATTTTCTGGCTTTTGATCGTCCAGTATTGCAAGCACCAGACTTGAAGTTACTGTTACAAGTTGCTATTTACTATGTAAATGCTGTGAACTTCAGCTGACCACATCTATGTAATGGGAAACTGTTAGATTAAATTTGTAGATGTAGACGTTACTATAGCCATGCTCGCAATAAGACTTCAATTATGACTGAATTGCTGTGAAATCAAATTAAAATTGAAAAGGGTCTTGCCAGTTAATTTTATTCTTAACGGTTACATCGCAAACTGCAGCATTTCTTGGCCTTACTCAACTCCTTTGTGAGATTTGGCAAGATTAACCTGAGGCAAAGTGTAAAGAAGTAAAAAAGCTCCACTCGCACTTCGTTCGAAGTCAAATTTGAACACGCGTTGGAGCGGTTTTCACGGAGTGTCGCAAATCCAAACTCAAACTGTAAGTAATCACTTTGGCCAATCACAACAGACGCAGACAATCCAATGAACCAATCAGAACTTAAAGCAAATACATGTAGCCGGCGCCAGTTGAGGTAAAACTCGTGTGAACAACTCACAATTGGTTTTGGTTTCAGGTTTTCGTATCCGCAGTTACGAAAATAATTCTAACAATTAGCTGGTAATATCGTTGAAACTGGAAAAAAAAGTTGTGGATGCTCTCGGTAAGGCGCGTCACACTGTAACTAAACTAAAGCAAACGGGAATTTCTTTTGACACACTTCAAACCCGCTCTAATCCATTATTGACGCCTTACTTTGCAGTGATAGTAAGGAAACCGGCTTGGGCTGAAGATAATGACGATGACAAGGACTATGTACCAGTACCCACTTTCCAGTCGGCATTTACTGAAGCCCTAGGTACAGCAGATTGGACTACGAGTAAATCGGGAGGTCAAGGTAACGGCTTATATTCTGTATGATTTAGGAAATAACCGGCCATTTACCCCATAGTTATTTATACACGGACATTAGAAAAGAGAAGCTGGACATATACTATAGCCCCCTAGTCGTTTGGCCCCGGGATAAAAGGGTTGAGCAAAAGAAAGAAAGTGGAGTGTATGTATATATTCCTCGTTCAAAAAACGTGTTGCGCGAAATGAAACTGGAGTCTATGTACATTCCTCGTTCTAAAACCGTGCTTTATGTCTTAATTTGGGGCTAAATGGCTAGAGGGCCGAATGACAGGTAACCATTTAAGATCAGCAGTTTTTTGAAAGAAGGAGAACAGGAGACGTCTGCGTGCAGGCTACTAGTCTTTTACCCATATTGATTTACACTTCAGATATAAATTTCAAAACGTCCATTCTGCTCCACTGTTATAATCGTAATTTTCATTGCCTGCACGCCGCTCTGTCTTTTCTCGTCACACAGTTTTTAAATTCTCTATTATCGAATTGCCCATAATACACTTTGTTTGCCCCCCAAATTTTGCATAAACTATTGTTTTGAAATACTCTTGGGAATATGCAGTCCTCCCAAGAGCATTTACAAACAATAGTTTACGCAAAATTTGGGGGGCAAACAAAGTGTATGATGGGGCAATTCGAAAATAGAAAATTGTACTTTTGTCTTTATTCCGGTCCTCGCGCCCCACTGTGCAGAAGGTGGGCGGGGGATGGGGTTGGGTGGGCGAGAAGTAGCGTTGCTTGGCGACGAAGGAGAGTGTAAAAGTGTTGCGTGACAACCCATAGGGAAGGCTGATTATAAACGCTTGGTAATTCAGTTTTAATTGCCATGAGATGCGCTGCAGATGCTCCCGTGTGGTTGTGATTCAAAGCTTGTTCCAACCTGCCTTTTGCTTGTTCCTTTATCAGGAGCTACCGGGGAACCGAGCAGTGGAAAGAAGCAAAAGAAAAACAAAAAGAAACTTCTTTTTACCACTGGGAGCTTCATGAAGTATTCATAAAACAAAACATAGTTACTTTCAGAACGATGTTCTATCAGCGTGTATACCAAGGGTGTTTATTTGGAACATTTAAGTTAGCCGCCGACATTGGTGGAAATTTCTACATCTTTAAAAAAGGTTTATCCGCAATAAAGAGTAATTAAAGAAGCATAATGTTTGTTTCCTACACTTTCTTGCAATATGTAGTTTGAGAAACCGTACCAATCAGCGCGTCACATTAGACAATCACCTCACTTTCCGAGTCAGTTATGGTTTGGGAAACTCTGGGCAAGTCGGAATGCAAAGATAGTTTACTTGTCATAGTTGGGCCGAGTTGAAGTTTCGCTGTAAGAAAAAATTGTTTTGCTAGCCTGCGTATGAGGGACAAGTTATTTCGGGGATGCGCGTGTATGGTCTCTAAACGCGCGCGTCCCCGAAATCGTACCCCAAAGCCTGCGCTAAACAATCACGATAGATAACAAGAGTCCTGAGACTCATGGCAAACTCAAGTTGACAAACATGTTGGCAAACTGTTGACGACAATTAGAATAAGTTTCTATTATCGCCAACTTGTTGGCCAACTGTTTGTGATGGCAAACTGGCATTTGACATGTGAACGTTTGTCAAGCACGAGTTGTTGACTTTAAAAAGGATCAAAACCCACCCACTCATTTCGAAATCTGGCCTCCCGGCCTGAGAATGACATCGAGGTTTTTGGAAGTTTGTCGTGTGAAAAAGCGAGTTTGCCATGTGAAGGCGGCTTTATTATATCCCTAACATCCCCTAGGAAATCAACAGTCAGTCGAAACTGATTCAAACCATTTTTATTTTATCGTCTAATACGACTGGGTGTCCGAAGTACATGTTTTCATAATGTTGCGAACTTCCCGTGATAACCGGCGAGGTTTCCGCGTCTGTTCTATTTTGGGTGAGAAGAACATTTCTCTGTTTTTTTCTGTAGGGGTCTTCCTTCTGCGAAGACAAGGTTATCATGGCCACACTTTTGGAGAGAGATACAATCGGACCTCCCGTAAGTGGACAGCCTTAAGGCCACAGTAAAGCTTCCACTTTGGAGAGAAGTGTCCGCTTATAACAGGTTATATGTGGGTGGAAACCTTATAAGAATTGCCCGCCTATAGAAGGTGTCCGTTTGCGGAGATCCGATTGTATTTAGTATAAATCAAAGAAGTAGTGCGAAGAGCGGAAGTCCCCGCCCCCCCCCCCCCCCCCCCCCCCCCCCCAAAAAAAAAAAAAAAAAAAAAAAACCTTAACAAAATACATATCGCCTCGGGCAGCTCTTACGCTTCTTTCGTGCTCTCCAAACTTCCCACGTGCTCCATAACTCGATAGTGCACGCTAAAGCATGAACCAATTGTTAAGTAATGTGATTCTAACATTTGAGTCAGAATCGTGATCCTTCAAATAAAAGCTATTGAGCAGTACTTTTCTGCGGTACTGTTTTTTATGTTGTACAAGATGGTTCTAACTTTTGAGTCTGTGAATGAAAGCTAGTGAGCAATACTTTCCTGTGATGCTGTTTATGGTAATATATCAAACATGAGACACAGTGCTTCATCAGATTTCCAAGCACCGCGAAGTGGGTTGAAAAACGAGGCGCAGCTTCAGCCCACTTCAAGGTGTTTGGAAATCTGATGAAATACTGTGTCGAATGTTCGATATTACTTCTCAAACAAAATGATTTTAGAAGGAGAAATTAAGGATGCAAAAATGAAGAGTGTTTCAACTGATTTCCAAACACTCATTAAACATTAATTTCCTTTGTATTTTCGTCATGAATTATTAATAAGTTTGAGAATATGTTGTACAAGGTGCTTCTAACTTTTAAGTTTGTGGATGAAATCCTAAAATGTGTCCATTCAAATGAAAGCTACTGAGCCGTTATTTCCTGTAGTATTGCGGTTTATCATGTTGCACAAGGCGCTTCTAACTTATGAGTCTGTGAATGTAATCCTAAATCAAAGCTAGTGAGCTGTCCTTTCCTGTGGTACTGTTTATTATGCTGTACAACTTAAGTCTGGATGAAATCCTTAACTGTGACCCTTAGGCTGTGACCATTCAAATGAAAGCTACTTGGCAGTAATTTCCAATGGTAATAGAAGTATTTTAAATGAATGGGTTAAAACGTTCCCTTATCCTGATCTTCCAAGAACGAGGAATTCTCCTTTTAGCGCCAAATGCGCGCTTGGGGAAAGAAAGGTACCCCCTGCTGTTGCGCTGACCATTAATGAATGCATGCTCAACATGAAGCAAGCTCTGCGCTGTATATTTACCAGCCGCGCAAGAGACTGTTTGTTCATAGGAAGCGCTGCAAGCCATGCACCATGGCTAACGATCTCACAGGGCTTCAACAGCAGCTGCTTGAAGCGCTGATCGAGAGCGGTCTTTCTAGAGACGCTCTGTTCTCCGCGTGCGATGCGCTCTACGCAAAACAGACAGAGATTTCAGAAAGCGCAGTTGGCGCGGACGATGAGGATCAAGAGGATATAAAGCCTAAACCATGCAGCGAACCAGAACAGACTTCACCGGGCAAATATGACGCCGCGAAAATCGAAGAAGCTCCCAAACGAATAGAGCTACAAGGCGCGCGCTTGGAAGAACAAAAGCAAATGAATTTCCTTGATCACATGCTCAGGTATGTTATTGTGTGTATTATAAACATGTAGTAATTCTCCTGGTTTGTTTCCACCTAAAACACATGTCGGTCATGAGTTTTCTTGTAGAATCCTGTAGGAGCTGACTGAATCACTGCATTCAGTGTTAAAATGTCGCCGATCTCAGTTGCTATGCTTGATGAAAAGGTTACAATTTCTAATACGTTACTTATGTTTCCACTTTATATCTAACCGGCTTGTTGAACGAAGAATGACCTCTCCTCTTGTGCATTTCCCAGAGCGCGCCTCCTTCACGCCATTCTTTAATTGTGCTATAATTCCACGCGTCGCTTCTTATTGTTCTCGCTTGACCGATTCATTGTAACACATTTAGAGTGGCACGCGACGAAATTATTCTTCTGCATTCGAATGTTCGTTTCGGGTCAATTGTAAATTATAAACTTGACTTGCCTCTCGCTACGCTTCGCACATAGTTTGAAGTCACGCCGAAGAAATGAGCCATCTTCGCTCCTCCGACGTCTCCTCCTAATAAATGCTACTGATTTGCGATCAGAAACTTTGTTACAGTCGCGAAATTACGCTTTCAATCGGAACTTTTCCAAAGAGTTCCCGCTTGTGTGAAACGAACATGTAACGAGGTCGCTTTGCATTATTTATGAAATCTATTCCCGAGTTATATTGCGTTTGTGAATATAAAATCCGTCGCGTTAATCATTTGCTCGGGTGCATCATAAAAGAAAGACAATTAAATATTAACTTCAAGAACGCAAAGGAAGTAATATCTTAATAGGACATGAATATTCTAGTATTTGGGTGAGAGTTGTTGAAGCGAGACGTTTTCTCGCTGCTTTCGGTTCGAGGCCATGGCTCTTTTCGTGGGCGCACAGTTTGGTTTCTTCATTGATTGCTAAATCGTTGACAGACGAGAACAGAGGAATAACTGAGTGTGTTTTGCTGCGAATTTTTACCAAAAGTAACGCAGAAATTATTGATCAAAGTTCTTTATCTCAATCCAAGGCGTTATTAAACATGTTAAAAGCTAATACAATTTTTTTTCTCGATTTTGACCGAGCTTGAAAGTAGGCCTGGTTTATTGTAAGCGATGTACTTTCACACCCTTTGAAATATTATCTCACATGGTCATAAGAGAATTCCACGGTCGTCAAATGCAAGGAAAGTAACAATTGTCGTTTTGACGCGCAAAACATGGTTGTTCTCGAAAGAGTTTCTGTGAAAACATTATTTTAGGGCGTCGTGTAATTGCCTTTATTTCTCTCGCGTCTTCTTTTTGCCGCCTTCAGATATTTATTTGAAAATTTTGAAACTACAATGTATAACACCTTGTTCTGTTTTTATGACCGGAAGCAGGGATGTTTTCTTTGTCTGCTTCTTTTGTCCTCGCAGCAATCGTTTCTTGTGAAATACCGATTTGAAATCTTGTCAAAAAAAAAATTACAATGGACTAGGCTGATGAGCCTTTATCGTATATCCTTGAAGACGTAAAAAAAGAATTGATTCCTTGCCTTTCATACAAGCTTTACAATTTACATATTAATATTTAATCTTCTTGTCTCATGTCAGTTTTAAACTTCTCAATAATTTATGTCAGTTTTTGTCAAGCATCCAAGTAGGGCTGAAGGAAAATTTAAAACAAATCATAACAATATAATGATAAAATAGCAAAATGATCAATTAGACAAAAAGAGAAAACTTTTATCTTCTTGTCCCACTGCTTGTCAAACAGAGAAGTTCATATATTATTAAAAGAATAAATTATATAAAAATGTATATAACAGCCAATCATCCAATAGGGAATACTTTCTCAGTAAGGAGGATTGTAAATATTATCAACATCAAGGTGTCAAGTGAAAACCTACCATGAAAATAATATTTTATGTTACCACTGTATGTTGTTTTACATACAGTATTTCAGTGACTTCAGTGTGTGGTTGGAAAACTGGTAGGCATATAAAAATTATGCATGAGTCAATTCCAGCAGTGCCCATCACCCCCGGGCATTTGCGTTTTTTTAAATGGTAAATTCCCCACGGTGGGGACAAGTAAGCCGTTCAAATTCCCCACGGTCGGGCCAAAAAAAAAAGAACAGGTAAATGCCCAACCCCTGGGTTCATACAGCTCAAGTTTAAATAATATTTGTCTTGTAGCTAGAGCCAGTGAACAGACTAGAGTACTGTAAGTTGAGAAAAAATGTGGTTTATTAAATATATTCATCTGTTTTCATCCATTAAAACATGAAGTACAAGTTGTAATGACGTTGTTTATAAAACTATAGTATTTGTATCGAAGGGAGACAGCTTTTGGTTCGAGTTATCCAGAAGTTTGAGAAACCGAGGGTTCAAGAAATCAAAGTTACACTGTAGTTCGAACGGCTATCAATTCAAGAAGCGGCTACAGACGTATGCATCTTCTTAAATTCTTTTGCCTTTGAAATGAAAACATTTACGATGTATTAAAAAGAAACAAAACCGTCAAACATAAATTTAAAAATGTCTACAAGCTTTTCTAGCCATTCTCAGACAAACTCCTCATTCTTGCCAAAATAGTCCTTGAAGGATGCCATGTTTGAAGAGTTGTCAAACTGCGAGGCCGAAGTCACCTGGCTGTCAAATTCCCCGGGGTAAATGATGGGTGTGGTAATACCCGCCCACCGGGCCAAGATAAAAAAAAAATGCCCCACCCACGGGATAGCAACATGGGTAAATGGCCCAGGCGGGGGGGGGGGGAGTTGATGGGCACTGCTGGAATTGACTCATCCATTATTTTTTAGTCTTTTTGCTAGACTTGCACACAAGTTGACTGCGAAGCCCCCGAGAGCGCGACGAAGTCGCGAAAAGCGAGCGACGAAGTCGCAAGTCGACTTGTTTCGTCTGCACGAAATCGAATTTAATTTGCATATTGTTGGCGCGAAAATATGGGTGTGACGTAATGGTTCACGCATCGGGCTGGTAAAATAAACAGTTCTCAAATGACTGGATAGTCTGAATTCCACAATGAATTGTTATAAAAGGTGACAGGATGACTGGCCTAGCAGAAATCCTGCTCGTCGCTAAAAGCATTTCAGCCTAGCTTTATACGAATAACTCTACGTGCCTGAGGGATTTTTCTTTTCAGATCAAAATAAAGATATAACAGGCTTGTTGTTCTAAATGTTGTCGTTTCTTTGATCTTAGGAAAAAACCTCTAGCTGTGATACTGACATGAAAAATTTACACTTTCCAGAGCCGTTTAGAATATTTAGTTACACCATCGTTTGTTTGCTAGCTCTTGGCATTACAATGGAGCTTCTCAGTTGGCTCAATTTGAAAGAGTTGCGAGATCAGTAGTAGCCGCTTAAGTAGGAATTATTCACTGCTTTGGATCAGTTCATTTCTCAGTCCGTGATTTAATGTGACCGCAAGTCTGCGGTTTGCATAACTTCTGATATTGTGTTTCTTCATCTCGACTTCTAAGATCCAAGTCTGGATCCAAGTGTTATGCGATAGTCACGGTCTATATTGGAAGAGTGGCATCTTGCAATTGTTTTTAGCTCCTCAGAGTTTATAGACTTTATATAATGTGTTTCTCACAGTTAGGCAGTATCTGCATTGTCAGAAGTATGGCGTCATTGCATCCAGTTTGAAATATTTGAATCTCCAGTATGATAGCTGTGTTTCTATCAAGTTTCCCGGAAAATGACGTCATGAAACTTAGCGCCCTCTGATTGGACATCAATGCTGCAACACCCCCGACACACCGCCGACCTAAAAACAGGTCGGTAAAAAATGGTGCGCTGCAGGCGAGAAAAGTCCGTTCTCTGCCCGACCACTCAAAACGAAAATACCAAAAACGGACTTTGAGAAAGTCTATCTTTTTGCTTAACGGCAACCAAACTCAACGAAATAATAAATTATTGTGATAATTATTTCCATGTAAAAACCCAGCAAAAATTGGCGTGTCACCGATGTTTTCAAGAATTTTGTTGTTGCTCAAGGCGAACAGTACCTGAATTAGTACTTTTCTTTCAGTGGTTTTAATGCACATTGTGTTTTTTCTTCACTAGAATGGACCCATGGCAAGCAGCCAAGTTGATCAAAATGTACATGCAGCAGCATAACATTCCACAACGAGAGGTGGTAGAATGCACAGGATTGAATCAAAGCCATCTGTCACAGCACCTGAACAAGGGCACACCAATGAAGACTAATAAGAGAGCTGCTTTGTACGCCTGGTTTGAAAACAAAAGGAAAGAAGTCATAGAGCGTGAGAAAATTTTTATTATTATTTTACAATGAGTTCTTTGGGGAAGCATACATGTATTATTTGATTCCAGCAGTACCCAGCATCCGGTGAGATTCTGGATCTAACTAATGCATTACACCTATTATGTTGTCAAACTGGTTAATGATGAAACAAGCTGTCTGGATCTAAATAAAGAGCTTGGTTGAAAACTAAGCTAAGTGACTAAATTGGAAAAAAGTAACCATTGCTCCAAATTAGCCGTTTTTGGCATACAGACTTGTTTTCATGTCGTAAATATTGCCAAATTGTCTTTAAGGAATTTGACAAATTTTACCTGAAAAAAAAAAGAGAAAGTTCTGGCCCTCTAGTGCTTAGACACTGTACATTTTGACTGTAGTTCCTTCCAAAACTGCATGAAATGAAGCTACAAGTAACTTCTTTATTTGACGCCATCATAACCCAGATTAGCCGTGAGAAAATGCGACCGCAATACTCCTAACCCACACCAACGACCTGAACAAACATAACGTCATTTAAAGCAGGCTTATCGAACATGTTCGCTACTTAAGACAACATGGCTGAACAGCGTACAACTCAGTGGTGGAGTCACTTAGCTTAGTTTTCGACCAAGCACTTCAAATGGTTTCCTTATTCAAGAGTGGATCCATGGGGTGGGCTGTAGCTATTGTGGTAAGAGCACAACCCTGCTCCATATAAAGCTGCAACAACCTTGGGGGCATGGGGCAAAATCCCAGACATCTGCATTCATGACTTTGAGTCACCTTGTAAATGTTTTACGTTTGTCTACAGAGTATACTACCCCTGGAAAGCGTCCATTGGCTGACATAGAAAATACTGAAGACAGTCCAACCAAGAAAGCAAGAAGAAACCGATTCAAATGGGGACCAGCATCCACTAATATCTTGTATCAGTCCTATGAAGACCAAAAAAATCCCTCAAAAGAAGAGAGGTCTGTAATATTACTGCTGACTCAGTGACTGAAAGTTGGCTTCCTCTCCAATTTTTGAATTTATTTACAGGAAAGTGTACAATGTAAAAACAGTTAACAAAGAACATAAATCAAATGAATAAATAAATAGCTGGAATGTCAGTGGAAATCCATGAGATGGCTTTTACTTCCAATGCTCCTGGATCAAATTGGAATTTGGAAATGTTAGTTTTTGTGGAGGGAGGTAACCGGAGTACCTGGTGAAAAATGCTTGGAGCAAGGTCTTCGCCTCTGGGATTCAAACCCAGGCCACATTGGTGGGAGGCGAGTGCTCTCACACTACGCCATTCCTTCTCCCTCAAAAAACACAGTCCATTCCTGTTAATTAGGACCTCCTTTTGACATAGGCAGTTCAAGATAGACCTACAAAGTTAATGCTGGGCCATTATGCTTGGGCTGCCTGTGCACCCACCCCAAATTTCATATTTGTGACCCTTTGGGCTGCCTGTGATTTTACTTTAAGCACAGCCTTGGGTCTGGGGCATGCTCCAAATTCATTCTGTTGAAACTAGCTAAATTCTAGCACTGTAGACCCTGTTTGGCTCGCATTATTACTGGGATTGGATGGGCATAAACCTGGTAATAATATGTATGAAAATTTGTTTCAGGGAAGCATTGGTTGTAGCTTGTAACCGAGCAGAGTGCAATCAGAGGGGTGTTCCATATGACAATGTGGAGGGACTTGGTCCAAACCTAGTGACTGAGAGCCGTGTTTACAACTGGTTTGCAAACAGACGCAAGGAGGAAACATTTAGATTGAAACTGGCAATTGATGCTGCAAACTATCCAGAAACTCCTGTCACTGCACAAGGTGGGTACATGCTAAGTGGGGATAAGAGCTAGATAGGGGGTATGGAATGAGGGGTGGTGGATAGGGGGTATTGGATGAGGAATATGGGATAAGGTATATAGGGTGCAGTCCTGCCTGCAGCTGGCAATTTTGCCACCTGCAGTCAATTATTTGCCACCAAATTCACACTGGAGTTCACAAATCATGACTAATAACAAAATTCATCTCTAGCCCTTACTGCCTACTACTTCTGTTATCCTGCCTACCATTACAAAACATTCTGACAGGGTGAGGGGTGAGGTGTAAGGGATATTGGATGAGGGGTATGGGGTATGGGGTGAGGGGTATTGGTTGAGGGATATGGGAAGAAGGGTGAGGGGTGAGGTGTAAGGGGTATTGAAAGAGGAATATGGGATAAGATGTATGGGGTGAAGGAATTGGGATGAAGAGTATGGGATGAGGGGTGAGAGAATGGGGTGAGAGGTATGGGCTGAGGAATAGGGTTGGGAGGTAAGGTGCAAAGGAAATTATTTTGTCTGTCAAAAGCAGGTAAAAAGTAATACAATAATATCAGGTTTATTTGTATTGAAAGATACATGAAGAAAATGTAACCTTCTTTTGTGATTACCATTTGCATTGACAGGAACCATCAATGTACTAATATGTTCACCTTGGGCCAGTTTCTAGTCATGTTTCAATTACATGTCATGCTTCTTACTATGCCACATGCTATTTGTTGCTGTCACTTTAATTTTTCACTGCCTAGAGAGATTGTCTGTCTCTCCTCAGCTATATTAACAGTAAAAGTAATGATTTAATGCCAATTATTACAGTAACTACATGTATAAACTTTCAGAAATAGGGTTTAAAACATCTGTGGTGTATTAAAGCTTATTTTAATTTTACCAAACCAAATATATTTAAACATAATTGTGCAAAAAATATCATATCATAATAATGTGTTGCAGGTCAAGTGGCTGTATCGCAGTCATTAGGGTCTCCAGCTTTACACACACCAATGTCTCCAGTAATCCCACGTCCCACAACTACTGCCACAGTGCCTGCCTTGGTCAAGGTCACATCGCCACACACAGGTCTAACAAATCCTGATCCAGTAACGACACATCAGTTGCAAATGCCACTGGGTACAAGCCATATGCATATTAGCCATGGCCAACAGATGGTTCCTGGGCAGCAAGTTGGGGCTCAACCAACTCATCAAGGGATGCCAATAATGGGCAACTTCATTTCTGCAGTACCACCACAACAGGTGCCACCAAACTTGACTATGATGCCTCCGCCAGGAGTTTCTGCTCCTACCTGTCAAGTCACGGTACAGCCACAGATGATGCCAGTCAGTAGCGTGGCTCATCACCAACACCCAATGGTCCCAGGGATCAGCCAAGTGCCAGTAATCGTGTCACTGCAGCCTGGTATCGATGGGTTACCCCATGGCATGCCGCATCTCCCAGAAAATATTACACAAATGGCTGGAGCACCCCATCTGGTCCAAATGCATCCGGTTCCCATGACAACACTCCCCATGCCACCACCTCTGCAGCCAATCACATGCGGTGAAATGCCATTACCTCCTTCTCTTCAGCCCATGTCTGTTATGTCACCCATGGTGCAGATGCCACTTGCACAGACGCATGTTCCTGTTACCATTCCACCAAACAGTGGCAATGCAAGTGGCCATGTTAATCAGCCAGAGTCACCAATATACGAGGTGAAACTTGAAGCATCTGTCAAGGATGTGATCATCCAGAAAACAGACCCAGCTTCAGTCATGTCATCTCCAGACAAGGCTAAAGATGAGAGCAAGTGCGATGGACTAAAAGTGGAAAACGGTGATGACGAGACAATCATAGCAGAAAATGTAACAGTTACAACTGAAAGTGAAGAGCAGAACACTGAAGGCTCAAAACCAAGCAATGGTGTGGGAAAAGATGGTAAATGTTCCAACAAGCACCAGAGAGCACTTGTGATCAACAAAGGGTTGGTCAATCCAATGGGGAGAGCTGATGATACATGTATAATGACCAGCTGAAAAAGTTATAATATTATCATAAAATCCTGGTTTCAAGTCTCCCTTCTTGTGCTCAGTGCAAATGAATTGTGGTATTTTAATAATGATTATTTCAGAAAAGTTCAATTATCATTAATTATTTTTATGAAGAAACATTTTTTATTTTAACAGTAATTTTGACACTTCTGTGTAACTTAACCTTCTGTGGCTGGCTCATAGAATATAAGCACATCAGAAATGTTGATACATTAGACCAGTTTTCAACTGAGTGTTGGAATTTTCCCACGCTTGGTGATGGTTACATGTAAATGTATGTGTATATGATATGTATTTGTTTTTACTTTTGATTGGTACATTTGGATTATCTGCATCTTTTAACCCTCGGACGTACACGCAAACTTATACCCCCACCGTGGTACAAGGGGGGGTTGTTGCAACCCCCCCTTGGGTTTTTGCGATGTTGCAATATTTCGGAAATATTTTACATCTAATAGATAGCCCTCGGTGTTCTCTACAAGATAAGGTAAGTATTATGGGTTGTGATGCTGCTGGGGGTCCGTGACGTCATCCAAAATGGCTGCCAAGACGCCCGCCATCTTGGACTTTACTAAAAATTCAAATTTATCGGGAAAATGTGGAAATTGCAAATATTGTTTGCTAGAGTTGCAAAATAACATTTTAATGCTTTTGGTAGCATTTTATGTTTTTGTCACTGAAAAAGGGTGAAAAACAAACAAAAATGGCTTGACCACATGTTACTTATGACGTCATATCTCGTTACCATAGCAACCAGTTGTCGCCAAACTTTACCAAAACGTGTCTTAAGAATAAACGAACAGCTACTGTAAACGGCATGTGCTAATAGTAAATGGTCTTGAAAATATCGGAGAAAAACCTTAAGGAGGGTGCCATCCCCCCCCCCCCCCCCCCCCCCTTGTACGTCCGAGGGTTAATATATTTGCGATTGACAAAGTTATTAGTAAATTAATTGTTTTTGATTTTAGGACAGTCAATTAAAGAAGCAATGAAAAATTCATCAATACTGAAAAGATATCAGAGAACTGACCTAATTAACATAATATATAGATTGCTCACCTAAAACATTTGTAGTACTCCTTTTTAAGAATATTCTGAATCTTACTATCTTAACCAAAATCCAGTAATTTTTCTGGCAATGGATTCATAGTGTATGCTGTTCCCATTTATTGGGTGAAATATTATTGAAACTATGTACAAACTGTGAAAAAAAAATTTTTTTCAATCACCAGTGACAAGAAGTTATCTGATATCTTAATCAGTTTAGGTTTTATCTTATTTACTTACATTTAGTATTATTAAAAATCAATGTTCAGTTGGTGAGTCAAAATACAGAATCTGTAGCCTGTGCAGGAGGCATGCAAAGGCATGGGTTATGCAGAAAGGAGTTTTGTTTTTGCTGCTTTTTGCACCCCATACCTTAATCAAACACCTCCCGTGCTCCTGGAATAGCCTGTGAACAGGCTTCTTTTTAGGGAATTGGGTTAGGTTAAAATCGGCGAGCGAAGCGAGCCGAGCGCGGACTGGGGAAGAGGGAAGGGGTGGTGAAGCTTGTGGACTCGCCTTTGATGCCGCCGTTCCATGATACCAGAGTCTGGTATCATGAGCTGATTGGTCAGATCACTTGGTGTTGACAGGCATGTGGTGATCGACGACACATGTTGACATCTTAGATGCCTGGTGCCCTACATTTGCATAATTATTCCATTTGCTGGCTCAAATGATAAACAAACACGGCGACTCGTTGCATGCAATTTTCAGATCTCGATTTGGAGAAAGCTTTGAACGATTCGTTGCAAAATTTTTCGCATATACCGAGACTTAAAGAAGAGCAAAAGCTGTGTCTAAAGTCTGTGGCAAAAAAGCAAGATGTTTTTGGAATTTTGCCGACTGGATTTACAAAACAGTCACCATGTGCAGATTATCTGTTGGATGCCAAATCAAACGCCATTACAAAACAACAGAGGTTTATCCTAGCTCCACTGAGACACACTACTCAACTACAGAACTTACTAAGGAGCTAAATTAATAATTTATGATTTCATTGCAGTGGAATTATAGACTACGGCATCTAAGATGCCTATTATACCACGCGGCCGGAAACACTACACTGTATAATCCGCCGAGATCAAAATACTTTAGGCTTTTTAAATACTTTTTTGGGAGTCGTGTTCAGCCTGTCTATTTTTATACTACTACCGATGCATTCAACTGAATAAAAACATGACAACTTGTTGACATATTAATTAACTTGGTCACAATTATAATAACAGGATAATTACTTGGGGGCGGAACGGCGGCATCAAAGGCGAGTCCACAGGCTTCGCCGCCCCTTCCCTCTTCCCCAGTCTGCGCTCGGCTCGCTTCGCTCGCCGATTTTAACCTAACCCAATTCCCCAAAAAGAAGCCTGTTCACAGGCTATCCTGGAAGAGAAACAACTGCTGTGCAGGCTAATACAGAATACTTCTATTCTGTAATGCATACATTTCATTCATTTATTCATATTTGAAAATCATGGAGGATTTTATTCAAGAAATTTTTAATATATTTTGTAAATAAACAATGCAGTTTTTCCAAGTTCCAAGATATAAATAATTTATTACTGTTAAATTTAGAATAATAAAAATATTGTAATTTAACCATGTATTTCAAATAGCTAGAGATTCAAAATTGGTAATCAAGAAAAAAATGATTGAACATTTTAACCAAATATTTGTTTATTTTTTTTATCAAAAATTAGTCAATTTATTTTATTGATTAATTAGTATTATGGATAGCAATAGAAACATATAATTTTACTATTAAATGATTGAATAATAATGCATATTTATAAGATCAATAATACAGAATAAACTAATGCAATTTTTTATATATGAATGATTATTAAAATCAGAAGTATGGTATATTTTATGAAACTTGATTTATAATGAACAAGAAAAAGGACCTTTTTAAGCAGATCTGTGTTTAAGAAAAAATATTTTAATGATTGTATCCTTTAAATAGGCCAACAAATTGTGGACACAAGTAGATGTCTAGTTGCTCAATTTTTTTCCTTTTTCATTATTATTTTAGTTTCTTCTTTGGAAAGATAACCAGAATAATAAACTGTAATTAACATAATATTTTAATATATTTAGCTTATATTTAGTTTTTGTTTTGATGACTTTAAAATGCTCAAATAAATATGGAAAAATTATGGTTATTGTTTAAGAAAATTAAAGTTATTTTTTTATTTAAAATAAACTATTAATAATATTTTGCTGAAATCAATCGGTATGGTTGTGCTGCATTTATTGAGCTGTTTCTTTGTTACACAGTCAACCCCTGCTATAACAAACACCCCTGGAATCATAATTTGGTATCGATAATAAAGTCCATAGGGCAGTTTTAAATTGAGCATGGAAAGTAATTTATTCTGCAATTGCTTTGATTTTGCATTATTGCACATTGTGATTGGATAAAAAAATATCGCACAAACTTTCTGATCCATTCAGAAGTAAAGAAAAGTTGGCTCTGTCAGTAAATTAGCAATGTGCATCAAGCAATTAACTGATTTATCTTGCATAGGGTTCAGTACTGAGACCTGTTGGGCTAGAAAATTTGCATAGCGTAAATCTTAAAGTCTGTTTTTAATACTTTAACTAATTACAACTTGCCAGGCAGATTTCACAAATCATTGTGACAAGTTACATGACTAACATGACCTTGAGACCCACTCTTAAAGGGGTGTACCATAAATGGCTGTGCCCATCTCAAATGGGATGGGTCACACCACATGATAGGGGCGCTTTAGTAAATTAATATTTCTCAGAACTGGCTGCAGGTGCTTGACAAGTCAGTAATATTGTCAAGACCTAGCTGGCTGGACCAGTATGCAGCATTTTCGTGGACTTGTACGAACAGTTTATCAAAAAAGCATGTTCACTTTGTGAACTTACAAGTCCGGCCAGGCAATTATGCAAATAGTGTGCCCTACTCTGATTTCCCTTTCGTAAACGGCCGATGCCATTTTTAACAGTCAATGCCATCATAAACATTCATTAGTAACCAAGCCTTTTGCAATGATCAATGCCATTTCTGCTTTAGTTTATGCCTGTATTAGGAGAAATAAGTAGCGTATTGTTATTAGTGAAGATAAAATTGGGTCTAGTTAAAGCGATTATTAAGACCTAAGCTAGATTCACGATTAGGTTAGAGATAGGGTCACCCGTTTTTATAATTAAATTTTTCTTGGGTTTGCCAGATCAACTCGGTGGTCTACTGATGAAGGAGGGATGTTATAATTAGAATGCAAGAGATTCCAGGTTCGATTTTATGTTTTTAATAATATTGCATTTTTCTTATTAATAGAAAAAAAATTGATAATCTAAACTGGCAGCAATCATTTATGAAAGGGAAATTTGTGTGCCCTACCGCCCAAATGCTAATCTTTGTGTGACAATGAGTATAGATTTGTTTCCATTTTGGCTTTAATTAAAGTGCATTTTTGTCAATTTGTGAAGAAAAGAAAAACATTCCCCTTTTTACAGTTTATTATGTACTTCCTATACCACAATGGCAAAATAGATTGCTTGTAAAAGTTACAAATCATTAACAGTTGGTGGTGAAAATGGGTAGGCAAGGGGAAACCATTTATTTATGTCTGAGAATGGGAAAGGGCTTCTACTGCTTCTAGTCATAATTTTGAGGGAAAGTAAAACGCTACTGACGCTATTATAGTGTATGCCTTAAGAATATTGTATAAGAATATGCCATAATAATCTCCCTCATCCCCATAATAACTGGGCATAAAGCAAAACAAAAAATTAAACTCCAAAGCATTCTTGACACCCTTCTCCCCCGGGGGGACTCCCATATAAAAATGACAGGGGTGCTCGTCGGAAATTTTGGAAAAACACCCTAAAATGTACCAAAATCTCGTTTGATGAATTTTTACCCCTAAGAGGTACTAATTCTAAAACAACACGTCATATTCTGTCATATTTTTTTCGGCCCATACCCTAAAAGATACCGCAATAATTCTAACGGTGGTCATTTTAGATTTTAGTACCCTAAGCGGTACCAATCTACAAATTCTGACCTCTAAAAAGTACGACGAGCACCCCCATTATTTTTACATGGGAAAACCCCCCTGGGCCCGCTCTGAGTCTAGTCAACACATCCCCCAACCCCTGCTCCCCTTCCCACATACAAACAGTGCGATTTTTCTATATTATAATTTGCACTGACGAAATATGTGCTCTTACCTACTGTTAAATAAATCACTGACTTCACATGATCATACACAAGTGACGTCACTTCTAACTGATCTGCATTACGTCATGTAATAGTGGTAGTTACCGCTGACCACATTGTTTTTGCTTAAGTCGACGGTGACGACGGTAAAGTGTCTGACGTTTGGCACGAATTTGCAAATGTAGTACTTGTTTTCTTCCCACAAACCTGGAGTAGCCTTTATTGAAGACTTCCTCAAAATGGGAGCAGTTTTAGGAGCCTGTTCGGCTGCCGCTTGCGCTGCAAATATAGCTTGTTGTTGCGGTACAGCCGCCTGTGGCTTGTGTTGCAAAGCTTGCCCGACATGCAAGAACTCAACGTCTACGAGAATTGTGTACTCCCTGTTTCTTTTTTTTGGCCTGATTGCGTCTTGTATCGTTTTGATACCTGGGATAAGGAATGAGCTTGATAAAATACCGCATTTTTGCGAGGTAAGAATTGTGATTTGATTTATGTTTGTTTTTGGGACCATTTCCCGATACCAGCTGGTTCGTGGAAGGTGTTGAAGAAAATTTGTATATTTGTATGCTCTGGTGTCAAATTTAGCTTACATGTAATTAAGTTAAACTTGAACAATGTCGTAGTTGAACAATGTATGAAATAGTTCTGTAACGTTTAAGTCTTTCAAGTGCGATTATTCATAAGAAAACTGTTGAGCAGTACTATCCTGTGGTTCTGTGTGTGGGTTCTTTTTTTTCAATTTTTTACCAAGTGAAAATTTGTGTCGAATTTTTACTTCCGTTGCATTTTAATGCTTAAGCTTAAGGTTAATATTTATTTTAATAAAACTGAAACATTTCATTTAAGCTTATATTCAGCCTGCATGAATTAAGCACAATAAAGCAGCTACAGGAAAACAAGCTTAGTCTTCCATTTTTATCGCTTATAGTTTTTTAATTGATTAATAAAGTTGAAATTTCACTTTTACAATGACAGCTTTTCAATCAATGTTGATGAAATTACTTATGGAGCGAACAAATATTGAACAAATAACGCAGTTACAATTGAAATTAACTATTGTACAATGTAACCAATGTCCATTTTGCTTAGATCTGAACATGTTATTTTATTTGCCACGTTATTAGGTTTAATATCTACAGTGTCAATATTAGTCAAGAGCTTTTCCATGATCTTCAATATCACTTGTGCTCTACGAAAGATGGCAATATTGATCTTAAACTTTTCTGTTCATTGACTGAATACAGTTCTAAAGCACTTTTAAAATGCTTAAAGCTTTGGTTCATTGTGAATTACAGTAAAAACCCGCATATGAGAACCAAGATCAGGCTGAACAGGTTCTTATATTTCAGAGTACTTTTTGACAAATCAGGCTGATTAGGTTCTTAACAAGTTCTTATATTTTTCAGAGTTTGTCATAGCATAATCATTCACAGAAATATTACACTACTAGTACGTAATGGTTTAGAACTAGTTTAAATAACAAACATATGCTTGCCTAGCTAGGGTGTGCGGAAAACTCAGACCCGGAAAACTCAGACCTCAGACCTCAGACCCGGCGGAAAACTCAGACCCGGCGGAAAACTCAGACCCAGCGGAAAACTCAGACCCCTCGAAATTTCAAAACTTAGACCTGGCGGAAAACTCAGACCCCTCGAAATTACCAAGAAATAAACTTCACTCATGACCAATTTTAGTCACCTCGCGTAAAAAGTTTTGTTGTCACGCAATCACCCCAGGAGATCGCTGAGAATACAGCGAGATGTTTATCTTGCCCGGTTCGTCGCTGTCGATCAAACAGGGAAAAACTATAAACACGGTTTAAAATAGCAGCCGACAAGAGATATTTAGCATTTTTCCTTTTTCTTGAGGACATTACTAAACTTCGATAAGCATCGAAACGGTAATTTTTTTTTCTTGATTTAGATAACTCGAATTACATGTACATGTGTCGCATACTTGTAAATACTGCCATCGTTGCCTAGCAAATTCTCCCTGGAATAAAATTTTACTTTCTTCCTAGAAACCTTGAAGTAATATTAAAAAAAACTGATTGTTGGACACATCGCATGCTTTGAACTGCTAAAATAATATCCGCCTCAGAATCTTCATCTAAATTAACGTGTTTTGTTGCGATTCCTGAATGCGGCGCTCTCTTCAGGTGTTTGCTCAAGCGTAAAATATGCAACTCTGAGCGCTTCTACACTCGCAAACACGGGAAATCCGTTCTGTCTAGCACTATAAATAACTATGAATGTATACAACTGACTTAATTTGACTAACATTTTCGCCACCCTTTTTTTTTTCCATTTTTTTCAGTGAAAAGTGATCGAAGTGTCGACTGCTATTTTAAACCGTGTTTATAGTTTTTCCCTGTTTGATCGACAGCGATGAACCGGGCAAGATAAACATCTCGCTGTATTCTAAGCGATCTCCTGGGGTGATTGCGTGACAACAAAACATTTTACGCGAGGTGACTAAAATTGATTATGAGTGAAGTTTATTTCTTTTGTAATTTCGAGGGGTCTGAGTTTTCCGCTGGGTCTGAGTTTTCCGCCGTGTCTAAGTTTTGAAATTTCGAGGGGTCTGAGTTTTCCGCTGGGTCTGAGTTTTCCGCTGGGTCTGAGTTTTCCGCCGGGTCTGAGTTTTCCGCCAGGTCTGAGGTCTGAGGTCTGAGTTTTCCGGGTCTGAGTTTTCCGCACACCCTGCCTAGCTAAATAATAACAGTCAGAATGTTAGAGGTTTCACATACAGTTAATATCCAGAATTTTGATAATCGAAATTGGAGTGATCTTTTGTATAAGCAGGGCTCGAAATTAAAAAAAATTCTCAATCGCAATTTGCGAGTAATTCCTAAAATTTAGTCGCAAGTTTGAAAATTTTAGTCGCAAAAAAAAAAGTACTACTATCGGAACCGAAAATGAGAGACGAGAAATTTCTGAGAAAGTCTGAAAAAGTGCGCCCGTGATACACTTCTTGGAAACCGCATTAATGGAGCATAAAATCGACGATTAAGTCACGCAACATTCAACGTGAATTTCGCAGGATTTTTCGGATAAAAGTACAACTACCAGTTACAAATATTAATCCTTTATTAACTAGCCCGTAACACAATTGCAAAATCGCGACTAATAGACAGATTTTAGTCGCAAAAGCAAAATCTTAGTCGCAAATGCGCCCGATACGGGCGCAATTTCGAGCCCTGATAAGAACCTCTGTTTCCTCGCCAGGCTGAACAGGTTCTTATAAAATTGAGTATTAAAATACCAAATTTCAGCCTGTAGGTTCTCAAATCTTTAGGTTCTTATATGCGGGTTTTTACTGTATGAGAGTTCACGAAATTTGGAAATCTCACTGTCATTGGACCTGGAACTCCTATACACTTGTGGTGGCCCTCCGAGGGGGGTACTCGGCTATATCGGTGACATGGATGTGCGAACAAGGACAAATTGTTAGACCCCAAAAAAGTCCTGTTTGGGTAAAAGCAGACCCAAAATTAGTCCAACCAACCAGAACATACATGTAACCCCCCCAAAAAGTCCATTTTCTTTCTGCATGAAAGTGTTACGCTTTTTCTGACCCCCAAAAAAGTCCTCACCAAAATCTTGCACCCAAAAAAAGGCACCACAAATAGCCCAAAAAAAGTCCTCAGATTGTAAATTTGAAACCCTATAAGGGGCTTTGCACCTCCTGGTCAATATCATACCTGAGTACCTCCCCCCCCCCCCCCCGCTGCTGCATGGTATGCAATACATCAGGCAGACATGAAAATTAAAGCTCTAATCAACTCAAGCATGTTTTACTGAGGAAAATATTTTCAACTGTTCATTCACAGAAAGAACCAGACCTCTGTGACAAAGTTGTTGGATACTTTGCAGTGTATCGTATCTGTTTTGCCATGGCGGCATTCTTCTTCTTTTTCTGCCTCATCATGTATGGTGTCAGCAGTAGTAAAGATGCCAGGTCTGGAATACAAAATGGATTTTGGGGCATCAAGGTCCTCATATATGTGGGAGCCATTGTTGGAGCATTTTTCATCCCAAGTGGAACATTTACAGAAGGTATTGGTGTGAGCGTTATTGTACAGTGAAACACATTAATCTGGCCACCAACAGGCCACAAAAATCTGGCCATATTAACAGGTTGGCCATATTTATGAGGTTTGCCTGTTTTAAATTTAAGGGATTATTCATAGCTGAGCAACATCCCAGCATATACAGTGCTGTAGAACTCAGTTCTTTACCATCCTCCCTCTGTTTTGTTCCCATTTGATCTTGGATCCCATCGACCATTTTTAGTACCTGAACCTGAATTGAAAAAAAAACTGACTTAAAACTAGAAACCAAATTTAAATATTAACAGGAACAAATTATTGTAACACAAAAACGGATAAAAAGCGAAAAATAAACAATGATAAATTAAACCAGAAATTCACAATACAGTTTGTGTGGTCATTAATAGGGTGCCATAATACAGTTTTAATAGTCACCCAGGCTTTACCTCAGGTGGCCATTGGTTGCATTAACAGGGTGAGTTTTTACAAGAGAAAATAACTGAGTGAGCATTTGTTCGGTCCAAAATAAACTGGCCGTAATAACACAGTCAGGTGATATTAACTAGGTGGCCATTATACATGTAAGGACCAGGAATCAACTGTCATTATTACAATGTTCAGCATTAAGATTTTTAGAGTGCAGGTACACAACAAAACAAAACAAAAAATGAGACCATAGTCAAGACTGTATTCCATGGAGCCCAAAGCTCATCCAAAATTTATTCATTTTCGTAGTTTGCTCTCATTTCTTTTGCACAGTACTGAATATTTGTAGGCCCTAACTTAGCCCTGACTTTCCTGATCTGATAACCTCTTTACAGTTTCTATGAACATTTAATTTTAGGCTCATTAGTGCCTTCCTTTTTAAATTTGTCTTACCTGTTTTTACCTGTTTACAGTTTGGATGTATTTTGGGCTCATTGGCGCCTTCCTGTTTATCCTGATCCAGCTGGTTCTTCTTGTGGACTTCGCTCATTCCTGGAACAGCTCATGGGTTGAAAAAATGGAAGAGACTGGTTCCAAGGTGTGGGCAGCACTGCTTCTTTTCTTCACATTCTTGATGTATGGCATTGCTTTGGCGGGAATCGTGTGCCTGTACATCTACTTCACCCATGGAGTCGAGGGTGCACCAAAGAAAGAATGCCACACCAACAAATTCTTCATCAGTTTCAATTTGATCCTGTGTGTGATTGCATCAGTTTTGGCCATTCATCCTAAAGTACAGGAACACCAGCCGAGATCTGGTAGGTGCTTTAACATGAGAATAAAATGCAGCATGAAAAATTGGACTGTTCAGCATGGATTGAAATTGTGGATAGCTTTTTTATTTGTCTCATGATGTAGTCAGTTTAAATTTATAAGACGTGTGGATTGCTGTATGTTTTGACCAAGTACCCTCATCACAGTTTCTTTATAAACTAACCCCTTTATACATCAATTTCTTTTTCTCTTGTAGTGTTGGTTGTAATTAAAATTCTGCTCAGTCGACAGACATATGAATTTTTTTCTTTTTCACAAAACAAGCAAAGAAAACTTTTTGGTCAATATTTTTACATCTGGACTGAACAAGCTTGGTTGATAACACAGCTATTTACTTCTGCCTTCAGGTCTGCTTCAGTCTGCAGTTATTTCACTGTATGCAGTTTATTTAACATGGTCTGCTCTGCTGTATGACCCAGGTTAGTCAGAATAAAAATGTTAAAAATATGCTTCTTGATTTTCCTCTGACAATCTTGACACCTGGTAATATGAAAGCAAAAGCTCACTCTTGTCCTTCAGAATTCCTGCACTTTTTGTTAAAACTGTCTTTTTATTGTTTCAGACCGTTCATGTAACCCATTTGTCAACACTGATCCTGCGGTGAAGAGCATTGACAACCAGGCAATCATTGGCATAGTGCTGATGTTTCTCATGGTTATATATGCAAGCATCCGGACAGCAAGCAGCTCGCAGGTTGGAAGACTTGGTATGACAAGTCGAGCGGGTACAGGGGGTGCCACGGAAGGGACAACTCTTCGTGAGGAGGGCGGCGAGGCAAGTGACGTGAATCTAATGGAGGAGGGAAACAGACAACAGGTGAGTTTCGCTATCCAGGTTAGGGAGTGGGGATGGTGCAGTGGGGATGGTGGCCAACACAGAAGTCAACATACTTACCAACGATATTGTGGAGTACAATTGAAGGGCCGAGAGCATGTCCAGCCTATATGACTTTTTAGGCCTTTTTTTATTTTTTCTCGCTCAGAAAAGCTCAGAATAGCCTCATTTTATCGTACAACGAATAATATCACAAGCCCTTGTCGAATTTGCACTAACCCTAAGGAATTTGACCAATTTCACCTGAAAAAAGCAGAGTTCTGGCCCTCCAGTGCTTTGACGGTAAATTCAGAGCGCAATTCGAAGCCATTTGAAAGCAGTTTGGCCGTGAGAATGTGCGACTGCAATACTTCTGACCAGTGCCAACAACTAAACGAAAATGCCGTTATTTACGCACGCCTGGCTCGCTTATCTATCGTGAGCTCACTACGGCAACACATCGCCTCTGTAGCGTGTGTGTAAGCCAACGTGTATGAGGCCCGTCCGGTGATTGAAAGACATCATTAAGTCCGGAAATCCTTGAGTCTCTAGCACTTCTCAAAGAAACGAGTCGTGTTTCTTGTCCTTCCTTGTGTCTGAAGCGCCATTTAGCGCTCGAGGTGAAAAACGGACCTTGGTCGGGAAGACGAGCCGGCGGGAAAGTCTGGAATCACTTTGGATCAGAAAAGGGGCAGCGTTGAGAGTTGTGGGCCATTTCCCATCCCGTGCCATGGTCGAAATGCCCGATATCCGAAGTGCTTTGAGACTTATAGTATTTTGCAATAACTTTCGGGCGGGAACTCCATTTCGGTTTTGTTGTAGGATTTCCCGACATGCTTTGCGACAGTGGTAGATGGGTCCGCTGTGCGTGGTCGGGCACTTGAAATACAGCTTTGGGCGGCTCGAAGTGAGTTGTTGCTGGCCGGCGGGAAGACGTTTCGCATTTGGAGTCTTTAATGCAACATTAAATTCGATCTAAAAGGATTTTGAAATCGAGATACGCGTTTTGATGCGTATCAAGCTTTAAGTAATAAAACTTAGCCTGAACAGAGCATGTGTTCCTCGGTGGTCTAGTGCTTTGGTTGGGGATTTCCGCTTGGACGGCTCCAGGTTCGAATCACGCTCAGCATCTTTTTTTTTTTTTTTTTTTTTTTTTCGAACTGGACATTATGAAAGTGATTTACTTTTTTTGCGTTCGTCAAAATTCCTTACGTTTAATTTTAAAAAAATATCGAACCGTGTCAGTGTGAAAACAGAAGCTTACCGCAATATTGCGTTGCAATAGGAGCCTTTGATTGATTGATTTTTTTTTTTTTGCATACGGTATTTCTCGAAAACGACGGGAAAAACAACAGAAAAAAATTCGGAACAATGTTTTGCAACTAATTTCTAGTTCACATGCCAAAATTGGACAAATCTGAGCAAGAAAAAATAAAAAAAGGCCTAAAAAGTCATATAGGCTGGACATGCTCTCGGCCCTTCAATTGATAACGTTGGAGCATATCCAACCTATGTCGAATTTGAGGCCTTTTTTGTTTTTTTTTGTGCTCATTTTGCCTCATTTTTGGCATGTGACCTACAAATTAATTGCAAAACATTGTCAAGAATTTTTTTATGCTGTTTTTTCCCGTCGTTTTAGAGAAATAACGTATGCAAAAAACAAAAATTAGCTAAACTTCCTGTCTTTCCGTTGAATCCTGCTCGAGAAAATGAATCCCAAAGTTTACCCGAATTTCTTGATTTTATGCTGATTTTTTTTCACTTCAGATGGCCAAGTTTGGGCCCGTACCGCTAAAGACACTAAAAACACTCAAGAAAAATTTATCCCAAAGTTCATTCCCTCAAAATCGCTTCATTTTTATCAACAATAGTCAGCAAAGGTGTCGCAAAGCATGTCGGGATATCAATGGCCACATCGAGCACGGAATGTCCACCCAAACAAAATACGGAAAATATTATAAGTCTCGAAGCACTTCGGATATCGGGCATTTTGACTATGACACAGGATGGGAAATGGCCCACTCACAACGCTGCCCCTTTTCTGATTCGAAGTGGTTCCAGACTTTCCCGCCGGCTCGTCTTGTCCACCAACGTCTATTTTCACCTTGAGTGCGAAATAGTGATTTAGACACAAGGTGGGACAAGAAACACGACTCGTTTCTTTGAGAGGTGCTAGAGACTTAAGGATTTCCGGACTTAATGATATCCTTCCATCACCGGACGGGCCTCAAACATGTTGGCTTATACACACGCTATGGACGATGTGTTAACCGTAGCGAGCTCACGATCGATAAGCGAGCCAGGCACGCATAAATAGCGGTATTTTCATTCAGGTTGTTGGCACTGGTCAAGAGTATTGCGGTCGCATAGTCTCACGGCCAATCTGCTTAATGGCGTCATTTTGGAGTATGTTTCATACAGTTTTGGAAGGAACTATGCTCGGATGTACAGTCAAATCACTAGTGGGCCAGAACTCATCTTTCTTCAGGTAGTATACTTCAGTTAACTTCATTTTTTATGACGTTTTTTTCTCTAAAATGACAGAAAACCAGCATACAAATTTCTGAACGATGTTTTGAAGTTAATTTGTAGGTCACATGCCAAACATGAGGCAAAACAAGCGCGAAAAAACAAAAAAAGGTCTCAAATTCGACATAGGTTGGTTATGCTCCGGACGCTTCACGTCTAAACGCCTGACCTAATTAGCGTTTTTAAACAGTGATCCCAAGGGGCATCTAGATCACTGTTATGAACACTAATTAGGTTAGCCTGTGGTATTCTGGGTAACCTCATGGACAAAACATAGCCAGCGAATCTTGTTTGAAAAAACTGGGTCTGCACAAAGCATTGAAATCGGCTCTCAATCATTAAAAGCGATTATTTTTTCAGGTTTACGACGATGAACGGGACCAAGTGGCTTATAGCTACTCCTTCTACCATTTCATGCTGTTTTTGGCATCGCTTTATATCATGATGACTCTGACTAACTGGTACAAGTAAGTAGAATTTTTGTCCTATAAAATACACTTATTACAAGTATTGCACTGTAGTTACCAAACATCATGTTAAAGCCATCACTCCTGAAGAATACTCATGTTCAATTTTTATTGTCACATGAAGTATATGAAAGTGGCAAAAAACTCTGTCAAATACAGTCAAACCTCTATTAAGCGGTCACCCTCTATTAAGCGGTCACCCTCTTTTAAGCGGTCACCCTCTATTAAGTGGTCACCCTCTATAAAGCGTTAACAAATCCCCAGAAATTGCTCCCCATATTTGCTGTAAACTTGACATCTTTTTAGCGGTCACCTCTATTAAGCGGACGCAGTCACTGTTTAGATTTCCCAATTGGCTAATTTGATTGTATTTCACCTCTATTACATGGTCACCTAGTTTAATGGTGAGGAAGAACTCTCATTTGCACTAAACAAATTGAGTCGTGACCCCGGGTCGTGACATGCTTTATGATTTTAAGTTACACGGACTCTAATCACAGACAACCTGAATTACTGATCAATGTTTTTGTTTCATGCAGAATGTGATGGCAAAACTTCACATTTTGTAATACTGTTGCTGTTAGAAATAAAATATACATCATGTGAGCAATTTCACATTCTAGTTCAATTTTTTCCATATTACATGCTTAATGTTAGAACACCTCTATTAAGCAGACAGTTGGCTATTCCCTAAGGGTGACCGCTTAATTGAGGTTTGACTGAATGAGGTGTCTTTTAAACAATCCTTGTGTGTAGTCCTGGACACAAGTGCTACCAAGTGCTCCACAGTCAAGGCGTTAGTGGCAAGTGGCACTCTGGCACAAAAATCATTTCAAAACTAGTGTTTTCTGTGCAAAGACAAGGCCTATCTGATGTGGTGGCTGCAACAAATCCATATGGTGCTTGTGGTGAGCGTGAGCTAGACCATATACTAGGTTATACTAGGTTGTGCTGGCACAGAGGCCTTCTGGTATGTGAAAATACATGTAGCTTCAGACTGTATCTAATCTCCTTGTATCTTATTCAATTCAGGCCTAAATCCAGTAACTTGAAGAACTTGACAAACAGTGATGCTGCAGTGTGGATCAAGATCACCTCCAGCTGGCTTGGACTGTTGGTATACATCTGGACCTTGATTGCTCCCGTCCTTTTCCCCGATAGGGACTTTGACTGACCACGCCCACTTCTTGGGGTGCATTGCAGTCACACCCAGAACTAAATAGAGTATTGCTATTTGTTTTGTATAATAAGCTATTGTAAGTTATAGGGGTTTAGAATTTCTGTTGTTTCAAGCTTTTTATTGATAGTCAAGCTGATTGCAATGAAAGTTGAGATTAAAATAGCATTAGATAAAGAGTGAGTGAATTAATAATATGTTTTTCCCTAGCTTTGCTTTAGCCTTTTTTATTAGTTAAAACCAAAAACATAAACATATTTTGGCTGACAAAAAGAGAGGGCTCAACAAGTTAGTGGTAAAATCAATCGTGACTTCCTGGCTACATGACGTATTTGCTTTGAATCCTGATTTACTTATATATATAGAATCAACATCGTCTGTTTTGATTGGTCAGACTGATAACTTGGTTTTGGCTTAGCATAATTATGAAAACAGCGAAAAAAAGCAGCAGGTGAATGAGAAATATTGCAACGAGAAAAACAATAGGGAGATTCGCACCCACCCTCAGTGTCAGCACTCGTATTTGTTTTAATCGACACGCCATCTTGCCCCGGGAAGGGGGAGAGATACTCTTATATACAATTATAAGGTTTATGGGTCCATGTATGTGCCACTGAAGTTTTGTCTGGGATAGGGTATAGAAATCAGTGAGTTTTGGTCTAGAATAGGGTATCATTTACCGGAAACTGATAAGTGGTATAAAAATAGTTTCTTGTGCCTAGTCTAGAAAAAGGTTGCAAACTGCAGCTGAACGTCTGGTATAGGGTACGGGGAGGCAAACCACCCCCCAAAAATGTATGGAGTATTCCCCCTCCCCCCTCCCCCCCCTCCCCCCCCCCCCCCCCCCCCCCCCCCCCCCCCCCCCCCCCCCGGCAACTTGCCTTCGTTCACTATCTGAACGCCAGGTACAGGCTAGTTTTTGTTTTATGAAACTCAACTAAAAGCCGCTCTATACAAAATTGCGCTGGCTCTAAAATTAATTGAAAGTAAAAGAAAGATTACAGTTGCGTATCAATTGGGCGCCCTGGGGAAAAAGAAAAATTAACGTCTGATATATTAATAAAATTGTAAGGTTTTGCTATAAGCCTTACAAGTGATTTACAGATTTCTAAACATACTATGAAATGATTATTAACATACTCTTGATATTAAGTCACAGTATGTTATAAATGTATACGAAATAGAAATAAAATTTGCTATTTTTACTTGCCGGCTCAAAGTGTGTGTACAAATAACTGATCAACTACAATTTTGTTTCAACAGAGTTGATTGGTTTAATTGGCCACCGTAAAGATATAATATATATATATTATAAAAAAAGTCGAATAAATGAAACAAACACTCCCCGATCGAGCGCATGCGCATTCATTTTTCATCCTCACCTGTTAAGTTGGCTGGTACCAGTTTTCGGCTTTTTGACTGTATTAACCTTGAAAAGTTATAACAAAAAATCACGCCAAGATCATAATTAAATTATGGTAAAATTAAAATGAACATTTAGTTAACAAATGTTAAAAACGTTTTCTGGTTAAAAAGTTTAAACTTATGAGCTTTCGATTGCCAGTCTGCAATCTTTGACAAATCATGAATAAAAAGCGCAAACATGGAAATATATACGGTAAAAAGTGTGAAGTAGAAAAATACAATACCAAAACTAATTTTGGGGGAATAAAAGAATTGAATATTGCCTAGGTAACTTTTTCGAGTTATTGTCTGATTCGTTTGTGGCAAGCGCCCCAAAACCCGCTTGAGTGCCCCTCCCCCAATAACGCCTGTTATGCAGGCTAGGCTCTTTGCCCATGTGCTCTCAACGTGTACATATCAATGCAACACTATCTTAAAACTTAAGTTTGGTTTCGATTTTCTGGCTTTTAAAAACAAACCATAATGTCAAGAAAGATAACAAGCTATTTTCAAAGTGTACCAGGTATATAAGTCCTTCAGTTTTGACAATTTAACCTGTTATAGATACAGCATGTCTAGCCAAATTCAGTAGACAGTTTCGTTAAGACTTTTAACGGCAATCCTCGATTGTTCGCTATGAATTGATTATAAGCTAAGCTTAAAAAATAAAATTAAAACAAAATCCATTACCAAGTGTTTCTGTCTGCACACGCGCGTTTTTTTATGGACAACAAGCCAAAAATGACCATCAATTTACCGAACATTTTTGACAGAAATTGTCGTCTCAGAATGCTAGAAATGGAGTTTTAGAGCATCGAGATTTCAAAATGGTTTTAGGAGGGATGCCCCCAGACCCCTTTAAAGGCTCGCGCCTTCGCCGCTCGCAAAATAATTCTTAATGCCACTTCATCCTATTAGTCCTACCACTTTAAAGTGTGCTCCGCGGTCCCTGCTTTCCCCTACCTTAAAAAAACTGATTAGTAGGAGGAAAATGTAACTTTTCCTTCTCCCAGTAAAATAACTCTTCGTATCTTTCAGGAACATTAACAAGTTTGATCTTGTCTCGATAAAGTCCTGATAACAGTTATCGGGATTTTCTAGGTGAGATTTACTTATACCATAAAAGAACGTGATTCTTTAGAAATAAAGAAATTTCAAGATCATACATTACCCTACCCTAGTCGGGAATTTCCCTAGTAAGTATTTTTTGGTCCAAGACGGTCCAACCTGGTCCAACGACCTCATTGTTTCCCCGAAGCTGAGGGGAACATCGAGGGTCATGGGGGAACAAAACTTTCCCATGGGGGCCACTCATTGAGTGTTTTGTTATACCTCCCAACTGAAACATAGTAAACAAATTGACCGCATTTTTCCAGGGTCTGTACTCTTATTTACCATAGAAATGATGTCATAAAATGTTCAAAACTCAAGGGGAACCCCGGCGGGGGGGGGGGGGGGGGGGGGTACTTGACTAATATTTGGGTATAGGGGTATACGCTGCGACACTCAGACCCTGTTTTGGACAGACTCACGTTAAATTATATACCCTGTTCAGGACAAAAGTGCCAAAAACCATACCCTATCCAGCGGCACGTCCCCGTATAGGTCATATAAGGGAGTACCCCCCCCCCCCCCCCCCCCCCCCCCCCCCCGCCCGGGTGGAACCACGAGCCATTTTATAGGCAAGTGGTCTTAGTTCACTGCCAAGTTTTGAACATTTTATGGTGTCGTTTCTATGGCAAATAAGAGTACAGAGTGCAAAAGTGCGGTCAATTTGTTCTTCCACCAATAACAAACCTTAACAACCGTAGAGGTAAGGACTAGTAGTAATCACAGATTAAGAGTGCATTCGACATGTTTTTAACAGCTGATGAAAGAAGCAGTGTAGATGTCAATTTACACCCTGCTAAATGTTTTTTTTTCACCGCTACTTGAGAGTGCATTCCGTGAACTCGCAAACATTTTGCTTTAAGGTGGTCAGACACGTGGGTCATGTAGCAGGGACATGTCGCAGCGACATGTAGCAGGGACAAATGTTTGTGTAGTACACACTTAAGGACATGTAGCAGGGAGTGTAGCGGGGACATGTAGCAGGGGAAAAAATCATAGCGCTTGCACACCACATGAAAATGTCGCGGGGACATGTCTCAGGGACATGTTGCAGCGACACGTCCCCTTGTGTGAACTGATACTATCATAATTGCGCAGCACCAATCTTGGGGACATTTTGTCCCGCGACATGTCTCACGGAGTTCAACTTGTTGAACTTCATGTAATATATATCCCCTCGCTCCTGGTCAATAACATGCTTATTTTTCACCTTGTGAGGTTTTCTAAAACAAAGAAACTATTAATTTTTCGGAGAGTAACATTTCGTTCAATTCAAATGCAAAAAAGCATGATTCCGCAAGAGGGTCTCAATGGGGTTAACCGTTAGCCGTAAAACGCCCCAAAATTTAGCCGTTAGGCGTAAAATTTGGTAAAAATTAACCGTTAGGCGTAAAAAGTCGAAAAAAAGTTAACCGTAACATTTTTATAGCCATGGTTTGTAAGTGTCGAAATCTTTTGTTAAGACGCACTGTTGTGATGTTATACATGTGTCTTGTCTCCACGACGGCGACGCGTTCTGCCCTGGAACCGAAAAAAAAAAGAATTTGGCCCAGGCCCCTTTAGATTCGCTACCCTCGGCGGCTGTCGAACGATCTCAACGAAAAAGTGTGCAGAGATTGGCGTAGCCTGTGAACAGGCCTCCATGTGGGGGTACGACGAAAGTAGATAGTGGCGAAAAGAAAACTCGCGAAGAAAAGTCCACCCCATCCCCGTTATTTTTTTCGCCCTATATCCCACCAGAGAGCCTGTTCACAGGCAAAGATTGGCGACCCGTTACAATGTAATGCTCTTTCCATGTATCCGGGTCTCGGATAAAGAGTTGGAATGGACAACAGAACTATCGCCCGTGGTCTACGTGGAATTTCGAGGCGATCGGAGGGTTTGGAGCGAATTTACGGCGGTTTTCCTTCAGTGGATCCGCTCGGCCTCCCGGTTGAAGTACCCTACCTTGGGAAAGGATATATAGAGAGAAAGCAATGGTACTAAAACTCACTGGAAACGCTCTAAATCGCCCCAAAAACCACACAGGAGATAAGGAAACACACAAGCGAAGTAAGGTAGGCAATTTTTATTGAAATGTTGTTCGTATTTTTTAGCTCCTAGAAATGGACCGTTTTTTCTCGTACAAATCCTTATAATTCCGCTCGTACTAACGGTTGTTGTGGTCAATCCGACTGAATCTGGGTACGTTTTATAAACATTTCTCAAAAACTAACGAAAACACAAAGAAAAAGTCAATCACAAATTGATATCAACATAAATTCCCATCGAAAAATATTAATGTAATGTTGCTCAGCTGCTTGAAAATTCTTTGAAACTTCGCTTCTGACTTCTGAAGAAGAAATATCGATGAGCGACGATTCAACTTCTCAACCATGTTCTCGGGCAAGTTCACGTCACTTTCAAGCGGTCTTTCTAGAGCGATCAAGGGTATATTTTCAACATTTCTTCTAGTTTTCGCCGAACTTTCGGTATTTTTCTGCATGTAGTAGCATTCAAAGCTGAAATTGCTTTCCACACGGCTCTCGCTCTTCAACTTGAGTTTGACTTTTATAACGCCAATTTTGATTGGTTTATGTGTTGTCAGATGCGCGTTTTGATTGGCCAGTAGGAAATATGATTGTCCAGAGCGTATATTGAGAAAATCTATTTTAATCAAGAAGTAAATAAACAAAATTTCCCTTCATTTGTCGAATTATTTTAAAGAAATATTTTATAAAAGCAATAGAGGACTTTTTTCCGCGTTTACATAGCCTCATCTAAACACTCGGGGGGTTGGGAGAATTTTCGAAAGATATGCAAACTCGAGACGCAGTCGAGGGTTTGCCCATTGTGCTGTACAACAACAACAACTTTATTTCAGTATTCCCATTTCTATACATGGTATCAGTACCGAACCAATTACAATAAGGAAATTAAAATTAGTTAAATTACAATAAAGAAATCTAGAATGTATATTCATGTATTTGTTTCAATGAATACACCGAATGCAAATATGGCGGCCGATTTATTATTCTTTTATATGTATGTTAATTAGCCTGACTAGCCTCATTTTAGAGTAAACATTCTTTTGAACTTTGCACATGCTAACGAGGCCAGTGAGACTAATTTACATACACATAAAAGAATAATAAATCGGCAGCCATATTTGCATTCGGTGTAAAGTACTACTGACGGAAATGACGTCACATGAATAGATTTTGGCGCCAAACTAGTCTTGTCCAATCGAAAAGGGGTGTTCATTTGGCGCCAAACTACAGTCCAATCAAAAAGGCGTGATCCTAGGGAAATTCGCCGCGCAGGGTAGCGTGTCGAACTGTGAGGATCGATCGCTGTTGCTTTAATACAAACTCCAACAGGGATCGTTTAACTTCAAACTTTTCTGGAAAGTATCTATCATATCCCAGAGGTGATTACAAGAAGGCATTTTCCGAAAATTGTGCTCCTTCATTCACGGCGTGTCGAGCAGTTGAAACTTAGAACCGGCTTGGACGTTTGCAAAATCAACTACAGGTACCGTAACGCTGTTTTAAACGTTTATTGTCAGTTATTGGCCAAATTGGCTATAATACAGAATGAAGTGCCACTTTTGAAGAAGTATTAACCTCGAGTTGCTCGGCGAGCCACTAAATTATATACCAGGTTTCTATATACTCTAAAGTCGACTCGCCGAGACGTCGTAAAATATAAGCTTAAGCTTATTACCGGAGCAACTTCAGAATACCCTCATACTGCCGTCGAGCAACTAAAATAATATTAAGGTTAAGCTTATATAATCCTCGTTCTATAATATGGTTGGCGAAATGGTGCAAAATTCACAAAGTTTATATTCATTCACATTTAACGCTGTTATTATTATTCACGAATTTATTTATTCACATTCAACAACTAAGTTTTCATTCAAGAAATAAGCTTATATTCATTCACATTTAACGCTTTTATTATCATTCAAGAAATATATTCATTTACATTTAACGCTTTTATTATCATTCACGAATATATTCATTCACATTCAACAACTAAGTTTTCATTCAAGAAATTTATTTATTCACATTTAACGACGTATTTCTTATTCACGAATATATTCATTCACATTTACTGGATGTGTTCATTCACATTCAACGGTTTATAAAGGAGGATATTACCAGCGTGCTTTGGGTTGAATTCGGTGGAATGACTTCCGGTTGAACTGAAGAATGCACGTATTTTAGTCAAACTTGCACATGGATTTCCTCGCTTTAAATTAAATGCATGGCAGGAAAACAATAAGTACCTTATTACTCTATAAATAATGGTCCAGGAAATGTTTTTGTTAGACTGGAGTAGACCCGTTGAAAAAAATAATTGAGGTATTGTTTGACTGTTGTCGTCCATGTCTGTGTGCAGTCTTCGCTGAGGCCAATTTTTAATTGTTTGGATCGATACAAAAAAATGGGATCAATAGCCAAATAATAACCAAGGCTTAAACTTTATCGAAAACCTAATTGACTCCACGATTTCATCTCAAATTTTGAAAGTGAATATGATCTATTTCGATGGCTGTCTGTTTTTATCGGCGCTGAAGGTAAACTCCAAGCGGCGTGTCGTTTGTGAGAAGATTTATTTGCATTTGCGGACCGATTTGATCGATCACAGTAAAAAAAATAAGGTGAAAATCAAATAAAGCTAAATGATTAGTACTCGTACCTAAAAAGGTCAGAAAATAGCGAGAAAAGCGATCGACTCACGGTTGATTTAGAACTGAAAATATAAACAAAGCCGTAAACAGACGCAGCAGGACAGTCGTGTGCTGAGTAGTCTTAGTTGAGTTGAAATTATCTGTGGTTTTGTTTTTGCGAGCGGAGAATATTTCACAGGCTCTGTTCGCGCGTGTTAGATTCAAGGCAAGCAAATACGGATATTTCTTCTAATTTAAGCTGGCATTGTTTTCGAATGGCAAAAATGTTGATTGATTCCACGAGTGTATGAAGAGATGAGTCAACCACGCGATGCCAATCGAAAATGCGAGGGTTTCGGCCCGTCTGAGAAGCTAAGCGGCCTTGAGAAGAAACTATAGAATATATAACCTGAAATGAAAGATATCCTATAAAAGCGAATAGAATACTAAATGAGTAATCGCCAGCGGGCAATGTTATCTGCGCATGCGTATCATGCTCTCTCTCTCTCGCCCTCGTGTTCTCGGCCGCCATATTGTCGAGTTGTTGTTACTGTTGTTTAATAAACCGTTTGGAGTTACGTTCGCTGTATCGGGTTGTCCTTCCCTCATTACTGGCGTGGTGGCAGCGGTACATCGTATCCACGTCTCGAACGAAGAGAAAGCCAGGATAGTGGCGGATTTTTCACCCGAATTCCACACGAGGAGACAGCGAAGCAGCTTACTCTATAGCTGTTCAGTCCGGGCTCCAAGACTCAAAGCTAAGTAAACTTCGTTTATTCTTAACTTCAACGGAACACCATTATGAACACAAGAGCACCGAAACAATGGTCCCTGACCAAACACGAATCCATAACTTCCTTCGAAGCTTGGCGACAAAACCTTCAGTACATTCTTTCGCTCGATACCAATTTTGCATGTTTCCTAGCTGACAACGTGACATGGCTGAAGAAATCGCCCGCTACTCCCTTTCGCGGCTTTCAAGATGACGGTGAATCTGTACGTGCATCTGCCCGCAGAACTGCACAACAAAAGTGCACCCACCTCGAGCTAATGCTAGGTCAGATAGCAAACTATTGCCCCGTGATTTCTCGCAACACTATCGTTAAGAACTCGACCTCTATGAATTCTATCTGGCAAGCTATTCGTCTTCACTACGGTTTTCAATCAACCGGCGCTCACCTTCTGGACTTCAACAACATAAAGCTTGACCCAGATGAACGCCCCGAAGACTTGTATCAACGCCTGATGTCATTTATCGAAGACAACCTATTACTGGGAAACGGTCATATTTCACATCACGGCGAAACACCCACCACCGACGAGGAAATGTCACCGACCTTGGAAAACCTAATCGTACTAACTTGGCTAAGGTTAGTCCACAACGAGCTACCAAACCTTGTAAAACAACGCTATGGCACCAAGCTCAGGTCGAGGTCCCTCGCATCCCTCAAACCGGAAATCTCCCAAGCTTTGGATTCGCTCCTCGAAGAAATCCGCACCTCGGCCGATGCCAAGATCCTCCGCGCATCTTCATCAACATTCAGACCATCTACGAGAGCTCCTTACAATACACGCCCACAGCTCGTCACTAAGCGCCCCGTCAGGTCCTGCCCCTTGTGCAAGCAGGCCGGCCGCAACGATTACCACTTCCTGAGTAAATGTACCTACCTGCCAGCCGATGATCGCGCATTTCTCACTAAAGCACGTCTCACAAGCTCCCTTTACAAAGATGTTGAAACCGAAGACCCCGATTTATTCCATCAGCTCCAGGCAGAGGACACAGTGACTCCACCCTGCCCTTCAGCCAGGATCGTTTCACGCCGTGTGAGCACAAAACAATCTCCACATTTTAACGCCTTCTATCGTCAGCACCCGCTTAAGCTTACTCTAGACACTGGCGCCGAAACAAGCATGATAAAAGCTTCCGTCGCTCGTTCCATTGATGAGTCACACCACTCGCTGTTGTCGGTGAAACTCACCTCACCCTCTCACGAGCTCATCTCACCCTCACACTCGATGCCCTTGTGGTGGAAGATTTGGACGTCGACATTTTGGCTGGAACACCTTTCATGATCGCTAATGACATATCTGTTCGCCCTGCCAAAAGGCAAGTTCTGATTCAAGACTCCGAAGTTATCCTTTACAATGCGGATGCAAATATCAGCGCCCAGGCCCACGCGGTTCGCCGCACCCAATCTTACCTCCTGCGCTCGTCAACGCCTACCACCGTTGTGTTTCCCGATGAATTCTTCGAAATGGACGTGCCCCCTGACTTTGGCCCTGACTGTACCTTGGCTATAGAGGCACGCACCGACGCTCCATCCAACCAGTGTTCCAAGGTTGCGCAACTCTGGCCTCAGCCTCACATTGTTGAAGCAGTAGCCCACAAAGTTCGCATAGTCAACAACACCAATGAGCCACGGACAATCCGACGACATGAGCACTTCTGCCAAGTACGTCACACCACCACCTTAGACTCAGCGTCTGCTCCTGTAGAACCCCCGTTACCTCCCTTCAACAACAGAGACACCCCACCTCAGCCCAGCTTTTTCTCAGACGCAGTTACCGTTGACCCTGATCATATCGTACCCGAAAGCGTTCGCAACCAATTCCGTCAAGTACTCCAGACCTACGATGATGTCTTTAACCCCACAGTCGTAGGCTACAATGGTGCTGCTGGCCCCATCGAAGCTACCGTCAACATGGGTCCTGTACAACCCCCACAACGCAAGGGCCGTGTTCCCCAATACTCCCGCGACAAGCTTGTCGAGTTACAAGAGAAGTTCGATGAACTAGAACGTTGTGAAGTCTTCCGCCGTCCCGAGGACGTTGGAGTCACTGTCGAATACCTAAATCCATCCTTTCTTGTCAAAAAACCATCCGGTGGATTTCGTCTTGTTACGGCCTTTGCAGATGTAGGTCGGTACTCCAAACCTCAACCGTCGCTGATGCCGGACGTTGACTCTACTCTTCGCACCATTGCTCCATGGAAATACATCATTAAGTCTGACCTCACGCGTGCCTTCTACCAAATACCACTATCAAAGGCTTCAATGAAATATTGTGGCGTTGCAACCCCGTTTCGCGGCATCAGAGTGTACACTAGATCAGCCATGGGAATGCCTGGGTCTGAGACTTCGCTAGAAGAGTTAATGTGCCGTGTGCTCGGCGACTTCATTCAGGAAGGATTCGCAGCAAAACTAGCCGATGATCTTTACTGCGGAGGCGACACTCCACAAGAGCTCATCTCTAACTGGTCACGCATACTCGAGGCTCTCAGCCGCTGCAATCTTAGATTGTCTGCTGCCAAAACCGTCATCTGTCCCAAATCCACCACAGTCTTGGGTTGGATCTGGTCACAGGGCACACTCTCGGCGAGCCCTCATCGCATCGCCACACTCACCAACTGCCCACCCCCCACAACCGTAAAAGGGTTGCGTTCCTTCATCGGCGCCTATAAGGTTCTTAGCCGTGTTGTACCCCACTGCTCTCTACTCATAGACCCACTTGAGTCGTCAATATCCAGCCTCCAATCACATGATGTACTTCAGTGGGACGACCATCTCCGTCGGAAGTTTACCGCTGCTCAAGAAGCCCTTAACCTACACAAGTCTATCGTTCTCCCCCGTCCCTCCGACCAACTTTGGATCGTGACTGATGGTTCGGTTACCAAGCGTGGCCTTGGAGCTACTTTGTACGTTACTCGCAACGACCATCTGCACCTAGCGGGCTTCTACAGCGCAAAGTTACGCAAGCACCAAGTTACATGGTTACCCTGTGAAGTCGAAGCGCTGAGCATCGCAGCTGCCGTTAAGCATTATAGTCCTTTCATCATTCAGTCCAAACACCGCGCCTGTGTCCTAACTGATAGCCAGCCTTGTGTCCAGGCAATCAACAAACTTTACAGAGGAGAATTCTCTGCAAGCCCACGCGTCACCTCCTTCCTGACTACCGTCAGCAGATATCAAGTTAGTCTCCAACACCTTGCCGGCAATGCCAACTTACCATCTGACTTTGCCAGCCGAAATGCTCCTGACTGCAACGAACACCATTGTCAAATCTGCTCCTTCATACACGAAACAGAGAATTCAGTTGTACGCGGTACCTCTGTTCAAGAAATCTTAGACAACGTCAAGCGCCTACCTTTTACTAGCAGATCTGCATGGTTCAACGTCCAGAACGAGTGCCCCGATCTACGTCGTGTTTGCGCACACTTGAAACAAGGCACCAGACCATCTAAGAAACTGACTAACATCAGAGATGTGAAGCGCTACCTGAATGTCACCTCTGTATCTAAAGATGGCCTGCTAGTCGTCCATCGTTCTCAACCGCTGACGCCCCCCACTGAGTTGATCGTTGTCCCTCGTCCCGTACTCGATGGTCTACTTACTGCCCTCCACGTCAAACTAGACCATCCCTCTAAGCACCAACTCCTAATGGTCGTGCAACGTCACTTTTTTGCTCTTGATATGAGCACTGCTATCACTCGCGTGTCTGATTCCTGTCACACCTGTGCCTCACTCAAGAAGTTCCCAGGTGCCCTCGCCAGCCAGTCGTCAGATGATCCACCTGAAGTTGTGGGTTTATCATTTGCAGCTGATGTCATCAGGCGCTGTCGCCAACTCATCCTACTTTTGAGAGAAACTACAACTTCCTACACTGTGTCGTGCATAGTCCCTGATGAAAAGAGCGATACCCTTCGCAACGCCCTCACCCGATTAGTCGTGGGCCTGCACCCTTTAGATGGTCCCCAGGCTGTCATACGCGTTGATCCTGCCCCAGGATTTGTTTCACTGAGAAACACGAATGCCTTACAACACCTTGGCGTTTCTATTGAAGTCGGCCGCATCAAGAACATTAACAAAAACCCTGTCGCTGAAAAAGCAGTACAAGAGCTTGAAGAGGAACTCTTACGCCAAGAGCCAGGTGGAGGCCCTGTAACCGAGACAGGCCTCGCGGTCGCCACTGCTCGTTTAAACGCCCGACTCCGCAACCAAGGTCTCTCTTCCCGTGAGCTTTGGACACAACGTAATCAGTTCTCCAACGAACAAATCCCTCTGTCTGACCTAAAACACATAACGGAGAAGCACAGGGATCGCCAAATCAACCATCCGTTCAGTGAACAAGCAAAAGGCGGCCACGGCCCATCCCCCTCCATGACCCCCCTACAAGTTGGAGACCTCGTATACGTGAAAGCAGACCGAGATAAATCAAGGGCTCGCGACCGGTATATTATCGTGAGTATTGATGGAGAGTGGTGTTTCATTAAGAAGTTCTCTGGCTCCCAGCTGCGCGCTACGTCTTATAAAGTCAAGCTAGCGGAGTGCTACAGTGTACCACCCACCATCCCGACTGTGGTTCAACCGTTAATTTCTCCTGCTCATGATGATGACGCATGCGACAATTCCTCTGAACCATCCTTACCTTTTCAGCCACTCTCCGCTCCTCAGGACCTCCTACGCCCTCACAGCCCGCACCTGTCAGTTCCCTCCGCATGCCAATCTGACCACGCGGATGTTGGCACTTTAGATGATACAAGCCCCGTCTTAACGCAAGTTCCCACCTCTCCTCCGCTCCTCACACCGGATTTTCCCCGACCCTGCTACCTCAGAGCCCAGACCTAAACGAACCTGCAGACCCCCAAAGCATCTCCAGGATTACATACTGGACTAGCGTGCCTTGCAAGATTGTTATGAACTGTGAAATTAGTTACTCTTTCACCTGGACACTCATTTCAGAGACATTGCTTTCATTATAGAACTGTTAATAATTATTGTTTCTAAATCACTATTCGCTTGCTGGTCGCAGCCATTGTAGACTTAGTTCTAGTTTTGTTAAAAAAAAAAAAAGAAGAAGAGGTTGCGCCAGCGGGCAATGTTATCCGCGCATGCGTATCATGCTCTCTCTCGCCCTCGTGTTCTCGGCCGCCATATTGTCGAGTTGTTGTTACTGTTGTTTAATAAACCGTTTGGAGTTACGTTCGCTGTATCGGGTTGTCCTTCCCTCATTACTGGCGAATAGTAGATTTCGTTTGAAAGGTTTCCGCTTAACGACCAACTGACTTCCAACCTCAACAGCGTCTGTGTAAAATGAGCTGTTTGCGAGTCGCCGCCGTTTGATAATACAGTTTGTTTGAAGTGCATGCCGGGAAGATGGTAATATCCTCCTTTACGGTTTATCTTCATTCACATTCACAATCGAAATATTCAACACGGTGCAATATTCATTCAACATTTTCTGTGCACCGCCTTTGCGCATAATTAGGTCCGAGCTCCCGCTTTATCATTCCTGAACACAATATGGCGGATGAGGGAAGGCCTAATGTAGGGGTTGACCAAAGATCCCAAACACAAGTGTTACATTGGCAGGATCTTTTTTCTGCAGCTCCCGATCTCCCGAGCAATTTACTTTTAGCAACAGCTTAATTTACAGATTTCAGTAGTTTTAGACGTTTCATTTCGGTCGTTTCTTTGGTTTCGGTCGTTTCGCTTGTTTCGGTGATTTCGTATCGTTTCGGTGATTTCGTTTCCGTCTTTTCGCTGGTTTCGGGTTTTAGTACATGCCACTGCAAGGTTTGTGCAGTTTGATGAGTCGTGTCGTTTCCATTGTCCATGCAAAAGACTTATATTTCCCAGTATTTCATTCAGTACTGCACTGTTGATACTGACGATAGGCAGTACTTGCTGGAGAGCTACTATAAATGAGATACTCCAGCCTTATTTAGTTTTTCTCTCTCACTTCTACCCCCGCAGTGTCCCATTCCCGTTCGCACTCTTGTAGGAGGTCGAGAGCTGCCGAAAAAAGATCCTGCCAATGTAACACTTGTGTTTGGGGTCTTTGGTCTACTCCTACATTAGGCCTTCCTTCATCCGCCATATTGTGTTCAGGAACGATAAAGCGGGAGCTGGGACCTAATTATGCGCAAAGGCGGTGCGCAGAAAATGTTGAATGAATATTGCACCGTGTTGAATGACTAGATATTTCGATCGTGGATGTGAACGAATATAAACTGTTGAATGTGAATGAACACATCCCGTAAATGTGAATAAATATATTTGTGAATAAGAAATATGTCGTTAAATGTGAATAAATATATTTCTTGAATGAAAACTTAGTTGTTGAATGTGAATGAATATATTCATGAATGATAATAACAGCGTTAAATGTGAATGAATATAAACTTTGTGAATTTTGCACCATTTCGCCAACCATACTTTAAACTCTAAGTCGACTCAGGGAAGCCGCCGAGCCGCCAAGCCACTAAAACATATACCTTCCTCGTTCTATAAACTATTAAATTTCCTGTTTCTAGATGTGATTTTAGATTGTTTTCCTTCACTGACGTGCAGCAGAGCCACTTCAATCCGTCTTCAATGGTACTTATGGAAAAGTGGCGCTGCATTCTGTAGTTTTTTGTAAGTCATAAGCTTAATGTCCTCGCTGCAGCACTTTCAGACATGTCACCGCTCTGTTTAGGTGGCCGTAGACAGGTTTCTTTTACAGGTCACATTCCACAGGTCATAATTACAGGTCACAAGAATTATACACCCAAATGAAACATGTTTTCACTGAATATATTTTTTAGGTCTAGGGTTAGGATTTTAGCACTGTTTGGACAGTTTTTAGACTGATTTTGGACAAATATCAAGGGACATTTAATTGTGACCTGTGGAATGTGACCTGTAAAAAAAACCTGCCGGGTAGCCGTGTGTTTGTTCATTTTGTATTGATTCAGAGTTGAACATTTTGAGACACAAAACACTTATCACTAAGAAATTCTATGCCATTTTACTGTATTATAGTTCGTGGTAAGATTTCCGCATAACCCCACATTAATTATGTATGTAAACTTAAGCTCATGTGTTATTCTTGGTTTTCACGTAGGTCATGCATTGTCATGCATTGACGCACGCCTCAGCTGATTTTCCTATCAAAAAGTAGCGCGCGCAGCTCACCGGAAATGAAAATACTGCGTAAAATCGTGCGAACCAGAAATAAATCGTGCATAAAATATTCCTCTTTATCTTGAAAGTTTGTTCGGTGACCTATCCTGATTTTCTGTATGCAAGCAATATTCGTTATTTCCTATCTTAAACAAAAGTTTGAGAAAAAATTAACCTTTTTGGAAATAACTTGATTTCCACTTGATATATTTTTGTTTTAATTTGTGCTTTTGAAATTGAGAAAAAACTAATAGGTCACCAAATTAGTTATTAAGATAATTAGCCAAAACTGAGTTTTAGAGGCTCTTTTCAGAGAGCTGTACTGTTGCCATGGTAATGGCTATGATGTCACAAGCACCCTTAGTGTATTGCCTGATAATAGCCTCATATAGGCATCCAAAAGTTGTCCATGTTACCGTTTACATCATTTTAAAATATTTCATCATTTAGACACACTATTGAAAGCAAGAAACCCTTACAAGCCTCCTTAAAAACAACAAAAATCAAATCATTGTAATTGGTTTGAACCCAGGAGTATCAGTAGTCTGTCGTTTGTGATCGTCCGGGTGAGTGTAGTTCTGAAAAGAACTGTTGTTGTTGACATTGACTGAGGTTTCGACAACCTGAGCGGAAGTCATCTTCAGAGTCGTGTGAATTGTGAATAGTCAGTTGATGTTATAATAATACATCTGGTTATAGCTGTCATTGGTCAGTTTAGCCATGATGTTATTGGCTGTAGAGACTCAAGTCAGTGATAGGTGCGTTTCGATCCGTGTCATGTGAAAACCAAGAATTGTTTTGCTTTTGGAGTTCTATTGTTTTTGTTTCAGTTTGTGAATTTCTTCTCTATGCATGAGTTAAAGAAGCCTACATGTATAATCCTTTTTTAATCAGAAATATTGATTCTACATCAAGTGAATAATTAAATGGTGAAATATTTATTAATTTGAATGTTGCATCTGTGAGTTATAGAGTTTCACCTCTCCAATCTCTCGTCATCCCAGTAATTTACATCTTTGACCCTTTTGTACATTAAAGGCCTCACAGAATCTTAAACGCACTTGCTAAGAAGTCATGATATACAAGTCACCAACAAACGGGTAAAAACACTGATCCAACAAGAATTCCCTGCTTCTAAATTCCGTCCGAGAAAAGAAGACCAATGCAATGTTGTTTTCAAAATTCCATGCACTACATGTTCATGGAATTATATCGGTGAAACCAGAAGGTCTAATTTTAACACAAAGAAAGAACACACCAGAAATGTCAAAATGCACACCAAAGGATCATCTTGACGTAATGTCACAAATCATACTGCTTGGTCCAAGAATCACCACATTGACTTTGAAAATGCATCAAAGGTAATTATTGCCATCTAATAATACTCTAGCTGGAGTCCTGGCACACCGCAAAAACTGTTGACGCTGACAATAACTCATGCCCGCTTCCCAATCAATATCGCATTATTTTATTATAAAATAACCCTTGCGAAATAACTCTTGGAATTCCTAGGAATTCCTAGGAATTCTTAGGAATTCCTAGGAATATTAGGTGTGAATTTTCACGGTAAATTCGGACTCATTTCCTAGGAATTCCTAGGAATATCCCAGCTTGAATGGAGCCTTGGAATCCTAGAAATTCCAAGAAATTCCTAGGAATTTCTTGGAATATCTGAGAATAACTGGGAACAGGAGCCTATTAATAGGCTCCTACTGAGAATTTCTTGGAATATCTGGGAATTTTTTGTAACGTCTGAAAATAACATTGAACTTCTTGAAATAAAACTGTGGATTAGAAAGCTCTGAGGTCTTAAAACATTACACAATAACCCACATTATAATTATTTATTAGTCAACTGCAGACAAATTTGAACTTTTACAATGTTGAAGTTTCTTTATAGGACATTGCTTATCTACAAAATATATACAGTCATGTTTTAAAGTAATTTTCCTTCATACATGTAGAAGCTTCAATTAATATAAAAAATAACTGTTATTAAATGTTCGTTTAGTTTTACGAAGCGCTTCTGGTAAGCGATGTTGATTTGGCTTAGACTAATTTGCTGAGTCTCTGTATACTACGCGAGCGACTCCGTCATTTCGTGACACTTGGAAATTTTTCGCATCAAAGAATTAACTTAACTCCCGTACGGCCAACTTCGATTTGCTTTTCGTATGAGAGTCCAAAACCTTTGAAATTTTTCGATGTTATTATTCACTTTTGCCAATCCATAATATTGTACATTTGTTTAGATTCACGAAGCGCTTCTTGTGAGCGATGTTTATTCAGCTACGCGAAGGAATCTCGTGAAAAATTTCCAAGTGTCACGAAATGGGTCGCTCGCACACCAGAGACACGGCAAATTAGTTTGAGCCAAATCAACATCGCTTACCAGAAGCGCTTCGTAAAACTAAACGAACTGCTGCTTGTATCTGTCAAATTATTGCATGTGGAAAAACAATTTTTTAAAAGACTAAAGCTTAAGCTTATATAAAATGCCTGCATCTGAGTTCATAATTTTAACGGATCAAGAATCGTCTTATTAAAGACTTTAATACATAAAGCCAAAGCTTTAAAATCGGTTGAGTAAGCTGACTGTGTTGCAATAAAACTTCACCAACGATTCATTCTTTCACTTACCTAAATTTAAAAAGAAAGTTATCCATATTTGTGTTCTAAAAGGTTCTTTAGCCGTCACAGTTTTCTCCCGGCATTTAAATTTCTTGAAAAACGAACTCATTGAGTGCCATGAGTGCCTGCTCAAAAGGCTAAAACTGCTGACCGCGGGCTCGCTTTCCCCAGGTTCGCTCGGCCAGCTTCTCACGTTTCAAAAGCAAGATGGTGGAATTGTTGAGGCTATTCTCCATGATTTTCTACAAAAACTGGTTTAAAAAAGTAACTAGGAATTGCTTAAGCAAGTCCAAGGGTAAATTGAGGAAATATTCTCCCCGTAAAGGTTTGGTTCAAATGGATTTTCACTGTGAATTTGAAGTACACTGGACGATTGTAACAGGATCTGGACGAATACAAGATTGCTTACTCGGTTTCTTCTTCTGTTTTGTGTTTGAGCTTAACAAAAGGTAAATTGTATGTCTGAGATTTAGGTTTGATTTAATATTGAATAAAAAGGTAATTTATCCTATATGAAAATTCAGTGAATGGAACATAAGTAAAACATGACTCCAGCGTAAAGCTGCATTATAAAGAAACTATTAAATGTCATATCTGTCAGAATTCAGAATGACTGTCAAAAGTTCAAGTATTATCTGAATATATATTTAATTTCAGCTTTCATTTGAGATATAATTGTTACTTATAGATTCAATGAGACTTTAGAACTGACTTAAAAATTTAATCAAATATCATGTGTGATCACACTTTTATTTTTGCATGGGTTACAACTGAGTATATTATTGATTGTATCTTCTTATTAATTGACCCAGTGACCTTTAAGTTTAAGCCTTAATAATATCACTTTTTCTTAAAAAGCAAAGTGAGTGGACCAAATTTGTATTCCAAGAAATTCCCAATATTTCTCGCTTGTGTTTTGGCCATTCCCAAACAATCCCAGAGATTCCAAACACATTTCATTTTCAATCTTGGAATTATTTGGAATTCCTAGGAATTCCCACAAATTCCCAGTCGTGTTTTGAACCATTCCCAGATATTCTTAGAAATTCCAAGTTTTTGGATATTGTATAATTTGCATGTCTTGGAATAACTTGGAATTCCTAGGAATTCCTAGGAATTCCCAGAGTTCTGAGAATTAATTTCGCAAGGGAAACATTGACTTTCACACATTAATTTAATTTTTAGTTTTACATTCTTTCGCTTTTGTTATTTTTTAACTTTTTAAAATTATGTATGCAGTACATTTGCTATCTCCACATTTTCTATCCATTGAAGTCAACAGGACAGTTGTCAAAAGTTAATAGTTTTTAAAAAAAAATTTAAGCAGAGAACGTTTTTTCACTTTTTAAATAGTATTAATCCTGGTTACGGATCTTTAATTTTCTTACATTAAAATAATGTTTGCAAAGTAAAGGTCGGACAACCTGTGAAATATAAATTAGACAAAAAGACACTATTAGACACTATCAGAAATTCTGACACTATATAGTTCCATTGTTTTGTTTTTTTATTTACTTTTGACTATTGATCAATAACTGTTTGATTTCATTTCATGGGTTTTGTGAAATCACTCTAAGCAATCATTTCACCACATATAATATTGTAACTAAATTAGACAAAGGTGTCGGTCGTATTCCCAAGTAGAAGATGTAAATTACTTGGTTGACGTCCCATTCATTAACCTATTGGAGAAATGAACCTCTTTAACTCACAGATGCAACACTCAAATTAATAAAATATTACACCATTATATTATAATTACCTTTGTCAATAATTTATGCATTTTCAAAGTCAATGTGGTGATTCTTTTGGACCAAGCATGATTCGCGACATTAGAGCCTTTAGTGTGCATTTTGACATTTCTGTCGTGTTCTTTCGTTCTGATGTTAAATTAGGTCTTCCGGTTTCACCAATATAATTCTACAAACATGTGGTGCAGGGAATTTTGTAAACAACATTGCATAACAGGTCTTCTTTTTTCAGACGGAATTTAGAAGCTGGGAATTCTTGTTGGAGTGTTTTAACCGGTTTATTGGTGACTTGTATGATGTGACTTCTTAGCTAGCACGTTTAAGATTCTGTGAGGCCTTTAATGTACGAAAGGGTCAAACATGTAAATTACTGAGTTGACGTCCCATTCATTAGCATATTGGAGAGATGAAACTCTATAACTCACAGATGCAACACTCAAATTAATAAATATTACACCATAAATTATTCACTTGATGTAGAATCAATATTTTTGATTAAAAAAAGGATTATACATGTAGGTACTTTAACTGCATAGAGAAGAAATACACAAGAACAATAACTTTGTTTTAAGCTAGCAAGAAAGCTATTTGAGGTGGGGAAAATATGATTTTACAAGATAAATATAATCATGCATCTAGGTTAATTCTATCGTCACTTATAGTTACAAGCAAAAAAATAGACAATTGAAGGGCCGATCGAGAGCATGCTCCAGCCTATATGACTTTTTAGGCCTTTTTTTATTTTTCTCGCTCAGAATAGCTCAGAATAGCCTCATTTTATCGTACAGTGAATAATATCACAAGCCCTTGTCGAATTTGCACTAACCCTAAGGAATTTGACCAATTTCACCTGAAAAAAGCAGAGTTCTGGCCCTCCAGTGCTTTGACGGTACATTCAGAGCGCAATTTCGAAGCCATTTGAAAGCAGTTTGGCCGTGAGAATACGCGACTGCAATACTTCTGACCAGTGCCAACAATTAAACGAAAATACCGTTATTTACGCACGCCTGGCTCGCTTATCTATCGTGAGCTCACTACGGCAACACATCGCCTCTGTAGCGTGTAAGCCAACGTGTATGAGGCCCGTCCGGTGATTGAAAGACGTCATTAAGTCCGGAAATCCTTGAGTCTCTAGCACTTCTCAAAGAAACGAGTCGTGTTTCTTGTTCTTCCTTGTGTCTGAAGCGCCATTTAGCGCTCGAGGTGAAAAACGGACCTTGGTCGGGAAGACGAGCCGGCGGGAAAGTCTGGAATCACTTCGGATCAGAAAAGGGGCAGCGTTGAGAGTTGTGGGCCATTTCCCATCCTGTGCCGTGGTCGAAATGCTCGATATCCGAAGTGCTTTGAGACTTCTAGTATTTTGCAATAACTTTCGGGCAGGAACTCTTTTTCGGTTTTGTTGTAGGATTTCCTGACATGCTTTGCGACAGTGGTAGATGGGTCCGCTGTGCGTGGTCGGGCACTTGAAATACAGCTTTGGGCAGCTCGAAGTGAGTTGTTGCTGGCCGGCGGGAAGACGTTTCGCATTTGGAGTCTTTAATGCAACATTAAATTCGATCTAAAAGGATTTTGAAATCGAGATACGCGTTTTGATGCGTATCAACCTTTAAATAATAAAACTTAGCCTGAACTGAGCATGTGTTCCTCGGTGGTCTAGTGGTTTGGTCCGGGATTTGCGCTCGGAAGGCTCCGGGTTCAAATCACGCTCAGCATCTTTTTTTTTTTTTTTTTTTTCGAACTGGACATTATGAAAGTGATTTACTTTTTTTTGCGTTCGTCAAAACTCCTTACGTTTAATTTTAAAAAAATATTGAACCGTGTCAGTGTGAAAACAGAAGCTTACCGCAATATTGCGTTACAATAGGAGCCTTTGATTTTTTTTTTTTTTTTTTGCATACGGTACAACATGTATTTCTCGAAAACGACGGAAAAAACAACAGAAAAGAATTCGGAACAATGTTTTGCAACTAATTTCTAGTTCACATGCCAAAATTGGACAAATCTGAGCAAGAAAAAATAAATAAAAGGCCTAAAAAGTCATATAATCTACTAGAGCGTATGGACAAACGGGGATAAAAAATGCTACGGTGCTTAGTAAAAGTCTACGAGTCTAGGACACTACTGTCACATACAACTAACGTTTCTATGAACCATAGTGTGGTTCCAGCATTGACTTTTATTAGGAGTATAATATTCATTTGGTAAAAAGTAAACATTTCCTGAAAATGTTGCAACTGATCTTCGGGAGCGACAGCTTATGGGTGAACATTAAAGGTTTTGTTGCCCTAAATGTAACTCATGTTATCAAGGCCTGCTATCTACAGTGCCGGCTAGAAGTAACCTAACAGAGAACTCAGAGTGAAATGCATTTGCACACAAATTGCAAACTGGTCAAAAACTCTGAGATCCACAACATGAATTCTAGATTGTACCTAGAATTCATTTTGTGGATTGCAAGTTTCTGACATATTTGCGGTTCGCATGGAAGTGCATTCTGCTCTCAGTTCCCTGTTAGGTTACTTCTGTCCAGTACTGTATTATACTGTATTTTATAAATCCCAAGAAAACAAAAGTTCTTATTTTCCAAAAGAAACTTAGAAAATCTACTTTAGATAAACAACACTTTCACATTAATAGCGACAAAATAGAAATTGTTAGTAATTATACTTATTTTGGTGTCTTGACAACAAATGGAAATTTCAGAGATCACAAAATAAATTTAAAGGAGAAAACTAGAAGATCTACAAAATGCCGTTTAACCTACTAGACTTCTCAAAATTACCAATTGATATCGTTAACAAAATATTTGATTCCACGTTTCTTCCTATTCTCATGTATGGTTCAGAAGTTTGGGGAATTTATGATTAAATTGATTATAATTCATGGGAAAAAGACATATTAATTGAACAAACACATATTTATTTTTCTAAACTTTTCTTAGGAGTCAATAAACAATGCCCAAATGTAGCATGTAGAAATGAACTCAGCAGACTATCATATAAAGGAAAAATCAAGACGTAAATATCATTAAATTTTGGTTACACTTGGAGAATTTACCAGAGGATAATATTGCCAAACAATGCCTTTACCTGTCTAAAGAAATGGCAGGAAAAAATCAATTGAACTTAATGCAAAAAGTTGATTCTTTATGTAAAGCTTCGAATCAAAATATTTTCACTTCAGATATTAAAAATTCAAATACCCATAAATTAAGAATTGAAACTGGCAGACACAACAAGACACCCGAACATTTAAGAATCTGTTCCTTCGGTAACTTAAATGAAATTGAAGACGAATCACTTTTCTATTCACCTGCCATCATCACAACAATTTACAAGAAATATTTCAGTGAAATAAATGATAGATATCAAAATTTTAATAATCTAGACAATAACTCTAAAATCTTGTTTCTTTTCAACAGCGCTGATCCTTTTGTCTGTAGGACTACCGCTGCTTATATTTTATAATTCAATGACAGTTAAATCGACAATCTATGTTAGTTTAATGATCTTTTGTTGTTGTTATACTTACATGTAATACTTGATATGTACTACTTGTGTAGGTAATACCATGTAAATATAGGAATACTGAAATAAATTGTTGTTGCTGTTGTTGTATTTCGTACCAGCAGCCATATTATAAATCGGTTATGGCTGTTCATGCCCGTTTATGTTTTTCATTCAATTTTTGTTTCAAACTCTCATGCACCCAAGTATCGCCTTGTTTCTTACTGTAGATAAATTAGACCAGTGAGCCTGGACTTAATTAGTTTAAGGCAAATGCTGGCAAGTATTTTTGCAAGCTTTGTTATATTGGAGGTGTTCATAAGAAGACATTTGACTAAATCTTCTTTTTTCTTTTCAGACATGGCATCTAATGGACTAATGTGTTCCATCTGTTGCGAATGTTTCGATGGCCAAAACCATTGCCCTCGTGTACTGCGTTGTGGTCACAGCTTCTGCTCAGACTGCTTAGAGAAGTTAATAAATAATTGTAATGCCATTACCTGTCCCATATGCAGAGAAACACGTACAGTCGCCATGCCCGCTGGAGTTGGAGACCAGCTGCCAAAGAATTTTGCATTATTAGACATTATGGACACCATAAATGCCACATCCCAACAGGCAGAAAATATAGTTTCACCGATTTGCGAAGAGATAGAAGCACTTGCCACGAAAGCCATGAGTTATGCCGAAAAGATTATAGCTGCCGAACATAGAGTGTTGAATGTGATTTTTAACATGTACAATGATCACGAAAATTTGTCTACTTTTATTCAAGTCTTGTTCAAGTTGGAAGTAAGCTTCTCTTTGTTATACAGACATGTCAGTGTCCCACAGCATTAACGGTTTTCTAGTGCTTATTTATGCACTTAGATCGGTGCAAATAAGGTGCTCAATGTTATCATACCAAAAGAATTTGAACTTTTGACTTTGCTGACCACAATTCCAACAACCATAAAAACCTGCAGACAAGCCGCACCCCAAGTCCAAAGCTCCAATGTTGGAGAAATAGGAATGTAAGATAAACTTAGTTCGTATCCATTGAATGATCTTGTATATGTTGTAGTTCAATTTTATCCTTGGTTCAAATTTTATTTTTACCACAATTGCCGCTAAACTCGCAATCTGATTGGTCGACGTGAGTGGTAAATGAGAGACGGTGCTGACGCTAACATCACGCGCGCTTGAAAAAAAAACAATCAGATTGCGAGAAAGTTATAGACAACGCTTGCTCTTTCTTTGCTGTCACGTTTTGTAACAAGACTTCGATTTTTCCTTGTATTTTTTTCTAAATATTGTTGTAAAAAACAAATTTACACCGGTTTTCCGTGGTGTGGACTCTTATTTGCCACGATTTACGTCATCACATGGTCAAAATTTGTTGCTGACTCACTCGGTTGCGCCTCGTGAGTCCACAACATTTTGACCATGTGATGACGTAAATTGTGGTAAATAAGAGTCCACACCACGGAAAACCGGTGTAAATTTGTTAATTTCCATTGTTCTTTTCTATGTTAATAATGAATATAAAACAAAGGAAAATGAAAATTGAACCAAGGATAAAATTGAACTACAACATATACACCAAAAACAAAACACACTTTCAATTGTTTTGGTACAAAACTTGGACCCCCCTCTTTGGACCCCCCTCCCCCTTTGGACCCCCCCCCCCCCCTTTGGATCCCCCCCCCCCCCCCCTTTGGACCCCCCCCCCCCCCCCTTTGGACCCCCCGCCCCCTTTGGACCCCATCTGGCCCCCCTTTTTTCCCCAGGAAATGCACAGATGACTGTTTTAATTCCCTGTACACTAGCAATTATGCAGATAAGCCGCACCCCCGATTTTAAACGAAACGTTTAGGTTAAAAGGTGTCTGATCTGCCGGTTTTTATGGTACAGGTCAAGGCACATTCATTCACCTTTTTTGATATGACCTTTCAGTTTCTCCGATTGTTTTAGATTCCATGGATGTAATGTATGCTTGTATTGTTTTGTAGTTGCATGCCGTACTCACTGCTCGAGAGCAATTTCTGATGAATGAATTGGACGAATTCTATAAAAATACAGTCAATGGGTCCGCTGAATTCGCAGGACTACCAAGTAATTTTGCGTTCTTAAGTGTCAAAGACGCAAATCATCACAAAGCTGTCTCAAAGTCCCGTAATGAGAAGATGGAAGAACTTGCCATGAATGCCAGCGCTGACGATGAGGAGTATGAAGCCGCAGACGCTCGCGGAATGAAGGGTGTGATTTTTGACCTGAAGGAAGCTTGTGAAGAAGTGGCTTGTGAGACTCAAGGCGTTTTTATGAAAGTAAGCATGTCTTGTTAAACAGTATCATGAGCTTGAAGCAACAAAAAGTATTACTAGTCCAACTTTACGGATTATCCCTATTTATACACTTTGATGGAGAAACCAAAGGTTCCCGACGTGTCAATACCACCAGAATTTGAACCGCTGGTCTCGCTGATAAAATGTCCAACTAGATCAACATACACCCATGCACCTTTTTGATATGACTTGTTGCAGTTTCTGATTGTTTCAGATTCCATTGATATGATGTATGCTTGTATTGTTTTGTAGCTTCATGACGAACTCACTGCCCGAGAGCAAGTTCTGATTGATGAGTTAAACAGGCTCTACATTTTGAAGCATTCTATCCTCCTTGAGCAGTTGCAACGTCTGTCCATAATCCAAGCCCGCATAGAGAGTATCATCCAGCATGTTGTGTCGACTAACATCCAATCCTTGAGCCATGCTGACCTCCTTGTCCTCAAATGCAACATAAAGGCCATGCTCGAGGACATAGAAGGCCAATGCATAGTGCTTGAGCCAGAGGCCGAATATGTGCCAGACGTCATCTTCGACAATTTGGCAGTGTGGAGCCTGCACAACCTCAACGGCTGTGAATTGATGTGTGCTATTAAAGGCATGGGCGCCGTCAGCGACAAGTCTACCTGCGCAGGTAGATGATTTGATTTCTGATTGATTTCTAGTTAAATTCAACAACATTTTTTTAAATTTAACTATTCATTTATTTTCTCTCAATTCTTAACTTTCTAATTGTAAAAAAATTATAACTTTTCTCCGCGTACTTTTTCTTCAATCTGCCCGCCTAGAATAGCCTTTTCCAAACGCGGGCAGCTAAAATGTAACTTTTTTTTAAAATAAAGACTTTTTGTTGTTGTTGTTGTTGCAGAAACCACCACTGCTGCTGGCTTTGGATTAAAGTGCGCACCACTGGGTAATGAGGCGTCCTTTACTATTACTGCTTATGATGCCCAAGGATTTCGGCGCGGTCTGGGCAGCGACGTGTTTGTGGTGGAGCTTAAGAGGGGGGAAGGGAAGGTTGGAGTAAATTTGCAAAACAACAACGATGGCACCTACGTGGCAACTTACACTGTCCCCGCAGATGCAGAGCCTGGTGATTACACGTTGTCTGTGCTCTTCCGTGGCACTCACATCCAAGACAGCCCTTTTGTTGTACGTGTGGGACATCCATCCGTCCCAAACGACGTGAACTGAACCGTTTTGGTGGCCACTTTTGAGTTCATGTATATAGTGCATTTTTTGCCGGTAGTATTTCGCTTGAATAGTTTGGCTGACTCGTCGAAGTTAAAATTAATAGCTTTTGTTATAGGTGAATAACACGATAATTATACATCGCTAGTACGTACTGCAAAAGTTTTTATTAGACGCTTCAGTGGTAATTAATTTTTGCTTAGCTTAAGGACTTCGCTTCACACAACATTTATTGGACTTTTTTACGTTGAACGCCAACTGTGTATTTACAATGATTACATCGTCTTTGTATATAGTGCATTTTTTGCCGGTAGTATTTCGCTTGAATAGTTTGGCTGACTCGTCGAAGTTAAAATTAATAGCTTTTGTTATAGGTGAATAACACGATAATTATACATCGCTAGTACGTACTGCAAAAGTTTTTATTAGACGCTTCAGTGGTAATTAATTTTTGCTTAGCTTAAGGACTTCGCTTCACACAACATTTATTGGACTTTTTTACGTTGAACGCCAACTGTGTATTTACAATGATTACATCGTCTTTGTTGAGAAGTCAGGAATAAACGCTGTTGGAACTAAGTCAGGTTTTTTGTTTGTCTATTGCTGAGTACCCGTTCGTGGTTTGGTCCCGTGTCTTCCGAGAGTGACGGCTCTTCCTTGCAAGCGAGTTGCCCATTTAAGTTTTAGTTTCCCTCACATTCAAGCGCAGAGTCCCGTAAAGCCTCCCCTTAGTTCAAAGTCACATAAGAAAAAAAAGTCATGTAAGATGTAAAAAGGTTTTTTGCATCAATTGATTTGCCTGACCAATTATTTTAAAACTTGTAGCTACAGCTTTATAACTTTCAAATATTGAAAAAGTATGTTTCAGTTAGCCAGATCACCAATTTTCTGACTGATTCTGTTTCAGATCCATCAAAAAACATCACTACGACTAATGAAGGGGGTTTTGATATGTCTTGTATGTGATACTAATTTAAAAATGAAACAAGGAGCCCGATGGGCTTCGAAACTGGCTCGTTTGGCCTCAGTTTCCACCCGGTTTTCACTTTAGAGTTTTATATTAGCAAGCCGCAATATACAATCTAGAATCTATCAATATGCACAGTCCAGTCCACATTTACATTCCACAGCCCGCTTCAAGCACTCCTTAGGGGCGGATCATTTTATTGTTAAGAGGGGTGGGCAAATACTAAAAACAAATTCCTGCACAGCAAAAGTAAAGAAAAAAATAATAATGCACAGCGAGCGAAAGGAAAAAAAGGTATGAAGCAATCCCGAAAAAAATTCTTGCACAACATCAAGACGGAAAAAAAATTCATGATCAGAAAAATTGCCCAACACCGCCACCTGCCCCCACCCCACAACACCCTTTAGTAGGCTGCAGTTTCAGGACTATATTTTTTTTCTCTGATCGGCTCGGTATTGTTAGAAAAAACATAAGTTTAGAACTTTGTATATTTTTTTCGCTTTAAAATCCTTGAAACCACCTACTACAAGGAATCAGGATTGTTTAAACACAGGCATTTTGGAGAATCGGTGATGGGGTTTCGAATAAATTAACAATATCAACACGATCGACCAAATAGCGTGACATGAATATGAGATGTGTGAAATTGGAACATGACTGCACGGAGTAATGCTTGAGATTTGTTTACTCAGCAGTTCTGTGACGTGCCGGGACGTGTTATATTCAACGATTTATTCGATCTAAACTCGACTGTTTGACAATTGATTTGGTTAGAAAAATTCAACCCGCTTTCCTTTTACCAGAAATAGAACATATCCAAAAATTGTTTAACAATTCCGTGGAAATTAGAACGGTAAATATTTGAATTGTAGTTGCCTAATTATTGGTTTCGGTTCGCTGTACTACTTGTGTAAACACAACAAAATCACACACGGTAGCGATATACAAAGGATATAAATCTCAAAGCAAAGCCATTTCCCTTAAATGATCATGACTTCCTCCTAGACGTCTCCTAAAACGAAGAAAATGTGGAAAACATATGGTTGTATTTTGAACTAATAACAAAACGGCTGCAGACAAGCGCTTACCTTGGAGAATATCTAACCAAAATTTGTCAAAGTGAAACGATTGATGAATGTCACAGCAACTGCATCAAATTGACCATCGATGTCTCACAAATCCAACAGCCGAGTCTTGTTACAGTATCGTTTTGTTTTACAACAGCAAACGAACGATATCGCTTGCTTTTATAACGATCAACGGAAGTGTAAAGCAACTCTTTTGTAACTCTTGCACCATCAATCGAGCAGAGGAAGGTCTGGAACGAGTCACGCACCCCTCCCCCCAACAAGATCTTCCTTTTGCGTGATAAACATGCGCACGCGTAAGAAACATTTGTCATATATTTTAATGTACCATAACAAAAGCAGCAATTTTTCTAAAGCAACAAGACGATGAGAACCCGCATGTTCCCAAGAATTATCTCTTGCACGTAATACACATCTATGTACAGCACGTTTCTATTTCAAATTGCTTTTATAAGAAAACGCTACCACAAGTAAGCCACCGATTCGTCTTTGCCTAATATAAGGTTGACTGGAAGGTAAAGGTTACTGTAGTGGGCCACTGTAGTGTGGGTGGCACCGCGGCAGAACGCACTGCGCATGAGTAGAAAACTGAGCATCCGGTGAATAACGCATTTCCGATGACATACTGTAATCCCATGTAAATGTTGTAGTTAATTTTTTTATCTCAGGTAATTTTTATTTTTCCATTGTTTTTGGGTATGGTAATATATGCTGATGAATTTGAAACAAAGGAAAAACAAAAATTACCTGAAATAAAAAATGAACTACAACATAAACAACATAAAACTCCCGTACCGCGAAGTTTGAAAACAAAAAGTAAGAGTTATAAAACAAAGGTAGAGAAAAAGTTTGTTTCGTTGAAAAGTTTTTTCATCGTTCAAGTTTCAAGCGTTTGCACCAAGGGGTTTGGTGTTTGCACCAACAACGAAATATGAACAAATAATTTTTGCATCGCATTTTTTCACAAAAAACAAGTCTTCACTCCATCTCGAAATGTATTCATGCAAGAACCGATCGTGTACGTACCATAATTTTCTTCGGTTTTGGTCCTTTCATCATTGCATCTAGAAAATCTAGGTCTGTTGGTTCATGCAGAAATGTTGTTTTATGCTGTTCGCATCGATGTTGACTGGTAGTTTAACGGACCGGAAGTGCTTGAAGTTTACGCATGCGAAAACGTTCTGCCGCGGTGCCAGTGTGGGTTGGGGTTCGCGGCGTTACGGCGTGACCGCGTGACGCTGCCGTGACGTCTTTTTGATGACATCACAGGTTACGTCATTTCTGGAAACCGGAAGTAAACTAGGTTCGCCGTTGGCCGCAACAAAAGCGATTCCCGGGGCAGGTGACACGACAGAAAAGAAAAAAAACAAAAGGTATTTTAAGAACTGACTCGTCGCTCACAAGGAGCCCGATGGGCTTCGAAACTGGCTCGTTTGGCCTCAGTTTCCACCCGGTTTTCACTTTAGAGTTTTATATTAGCAAGCCACAATATACAATCTAGAATCTATCAATATGCACAGTCCAGTCCACATTTACATTCCACAGCCCGCTTCAAGCACTCCTTAGGGACGGACCATTTTATTGTTAAGAGGGGGGGGGGGGGGGGGGGGGGGGGGGGGGGGGGTGGGCAAATACTAAAAACAAATTCCTGCACAGGAAAAGTAAAGAAAAAAAAATATTGCACAGCGAGCGAAAGGAAAAAAAAGGTATGGAGCAATCCCGAAAAAAATTCTTGTACAACATCAAGACGGAAAAAAAATTCATGATCAGAAAAATTGCCCAACACCGCCACCTGCCCCCACCCCCCACCCCACAACCCCCTTTAGTAGTCTACAGTTTCAGGTCTATATTTTTTTCTCTGATCGGCTCGGTATTGTTAGAAAAAAAATAAGTTTAGAACTTTGTATATTTTTTTCGCTTTAAAATCCTTGAAACCACTTACTACAAGGAATCAGGATTGTTTAAACACAGGCATTTTGGAGAATCGGTGATGGGGTTTTGAATAAATTAACAATACCAACACGATCGATCAAATAGCGTGACATGAATACGAGATGTGTGGAATTTGAACGTGACTGCACGGAGTAATGCTTGAGATTTGTTTACTAGGCAGTTCTGTGACGTGCCGGGACGTGTTATATTCAACGATTTATTCGATCTAAACTCGACTGTTTGGCAATTGATTTGGTTAGAAAAATTCAACCCGCTTTCCTTTTACCAGAAACAGATCACATCCGAAAATCACAGAGATTTAATTTTTAACAATTCCGTCGAAATTAGAACGGTAAATATTTGAATTATAGTTGCTGACATCACTGATTACGCCATTTCTGAAAACCGGAAGTAAACTAGGTACGGTGTTGGCCGCAGCAAAAGCGATTCCCGGGGCAGGTGACACGACAGAAAACAAGGAGCCCGATGGGCTTCGAAACTGGCTCGTTTGGCCTCAGTTTCCAGCCGGTTTTCACTTTAGAGTTTTATATTAGCAAGCCACAATATACAATCTAGAATCTATCAATATGCACAGTCCAGCCCACATTTACATTCCACAGCCCGCTTAAACCACTCCTTAGGGACAGACCATTTTATTGTTAAGAGGGGGGGTGGGCAATTACTAAAAACGAATTCCTGCACAGCAAAAGTAAAGAAAAAAATAATGCACAGCGAGCGAAAGGAAAAAAAGGTATGGAGCAATCCCGAAAAAAATTCTTGCACAACATCAAGACGGAAAAAAAATTCATGATCAGAAAAATTGCCCAACACCGCCACCTGCCCCCACCCCCTTTAGTAGGCTACAGTTTCAGGTCTATATTTTTTTCTCTGATCGGCTCGGTACTGTTAGAAAAAACATAAGTTTAGAACTTTGTATATTATTTTCGCTTTAAAATCCTTGAAACCACCTACTACAAGGAATCAGGATTGTTTAAACACAGGCATTTTGGAGAATCGGTGATGGGGCAATTACCAAAAAAAAAATTCCTGCACAGCAAAAGTAAAGAAAAAAAGGAATGCACAGCAAGCTAAAGGAAAAAGGGTATGGAACAATCCCGAAAAAAAAAATTATTGTACAACATCAAGACGGAACAAAAAAATCATTATCAGAAAAATTGCCCAACACGCTCGCTACCACTCACCCCCCCCCCCACCTCCCCGCCAACAAATATAAAATTGTCCATCCCTATGCAGGCTACAATTATTTCAAGTCTATATTTTTTCTCTGATCGGCTCTGTACTGTTAGCAAAAACATAAGTTTAGAACTTTGTATATTTTTTTCGCTTTAAAATCCTTGAAACCACCTACTACAAGGAATCCCAATTAATTTCACTTCTTTCGGATTTTTGCCTTTCATGAATTTTTATCTCATGAAGTTGAAGGAACAGAACAATGCACGTGTCTTTCGAGTTTCGCTGGTGCTAGTGAATGTTTCTCGGGCGAACCTTAAAGCGATCACTTTTTCATTTAATTTTCTTTTCTGTGTTTCGGATACAGAGGAATAAAAACTAGATATATTTTCGTGTGTCTGATTGCGAGATGTTTTATGGAATCTCTGCGTTTAATATGCGTTACTGGAAAGGTTTCAAATTACTTTTGACATTATGCAAATTGCAACATTTTTACCTCAACTGAAATAATATATTTCAAAGGGATAAATTTGTTTCTCTCCTCCTAAATTATCACTTCTGTCGTTAACTTTGATTGAATTTATAAGTTTCATCAAAAATTTATTATGATTATGACGGAAATAGTTCCAGCAAAACGAAAAGTTCTGAAAGTTGTTTTGACCCCGGATCCGGACCACGCAAAATAAACTGAAAGAACGGTAAATATTTGAACTATAGTTGCTTAATTATTGGTTATACTCTTCGCTATACTACTTATGAATACGCGCAAAATCACACACGGTAGCGATATACAAAGGATATCAATCGCAAAGCAAAGCCATTTCCCTTAAATGATCGTGACTTCCTCCTAGACGTCTCCTAAAACGAAAAAAAATGTGGAAAACATATGGTTGTAGTTTACCTTGCAGAATATCTAACCAAAATTTGTCAAAGTGAAGCGATCGATGAATGTCACAGCAGATGCATCAAACTAACCATCGATATCTCACAAATCCAACAGCCGAGTCTTGTTACAGTATCGTTTTGTTTTACAACAGCAAACGAACGATATCGCTTGCTTTTATAACGATCAACGAAAGTATAAAGCAACTCGTTTGTATAAACTCTTGCACCATCAATCGAGCAGAGGAAGGTCTGGAACGAGTCACGCACCCCTCCCCCCAACAAGATCTTCCTTTTGCGTGATAAACATGCGCACGCGTAAGAAACATTTGTCATATATTTTAATGTATCACAACAAAAGCAGCAATTTTTCTAAAGCAACAAGACAATGAGAACCCGCATGTTCCCAAGAATTATCTCTTACACGTAATACGCATCTATGTACATCACGTTTCTATTTCAAATTGCTTTTATAAGAAAACGCTACCACAAGTAAGCCACCGATTCGTCTTTGCCTAATATAAGGTTGACTTGAAGGTAAAGGTTACTGCAGTGTGGGTTGGGGTTCGCGGCGTTACGGCGTGACCGCATGACGCTGCCGTGACGTCATTTTGATGACATCACAGGTTACGTCATTTCTGGAAACCGGAAGTAAACTAGGTACGGTGTTGGCCGCAGCAAAAGCGATTCCCGGGGCAGGGGACACGACAGAAAACAAGGAGCCCGATGGGCTTCGAAACTGGCTCGTTTGGCCTCAGCTTGCACCCGGTTTTCACTTTAGAGTTTTATATTAGCAAGCCACAATATACAATCTAGAATCTATCAATATGCACAGTCCAGTCCACATTTACATTCCACAGCCCGCTTCAAGCACTCCTTAGGGACGGACCATTTTATTGTTAAGAGGGGGTGGGGGGGGGGGGGGGTTGGGCAATTACTAAAAACAAATTCCTGCACAGCAAAAGTAAAGAAAAAAAAAATAATGCACAGCGAGCGAAAGGAAAAAAAGGTATGGAGCAATCCCGAAAAAAATTCTTGCACAACATCAAGACGGAAAAAAAATTCATGATCAGAAAAATTGCCCAACACCGCCACCTGCCCCCACCCCCCACCCCACACCCCCCTTTAGTAGGCTACAGTTTCAGGTCTATATTTTCTTCTCTGATCGGCTCGGTACTGTTAGAAAAAACAAAAGTTTAGAACTTTGTATATTTTTTTCGCTTTAAATTCCTTGAAACCACCTACTACAAGGAATCAGGATTGTTTACATACATACATATACTTTATTTCAACTCGAAAATTTGAGTAGCAAACATCTGCTAATGTATTCGAGCATAATAAAAGAAATACAATAAAATGCTACAAATATACTAAACTATATACATTATAAAACTACGATTATAAAACTATTACAAAACTATACATTATAAAACTAGTTACCGTGATGCTACTAAAATGAGTCGTAGTTTAATATTCTACGCTTGAAATCCGTGAAAGAAGATGTTCGAAACGAATCCGGAAGAGAGTTCCATAATTTAGCTGTTAAATATGAAAAAACAGGCATTTTGGAGAATCGGTGATGGGGCAATTTGCCAAAAAAAAAAATTCCTGCACAGCAAAAGTAAAGAAAAAAAATTCCTGCACAGCAAAAGTAAAGAAAAAAAGGAATGCACAGCAAGCTAAAGGAAAAAAGGTATGGAACAATCCCGAAAAAAAATTATTGTACAACATCAAGACGGAACAAAAAATCATTATCAGAAAAATTGCCCAACACGCTCGCTACCACCCCCCACCGACAAATATAAAATTGTCCATCCCTTTGCAGGCTACAATTATTTCAAGTCTATATTTTTTCTCTGATCGGCTCTGTACTGTTAGCAAAAACATAAGTTTAGAACTTTGTATATTTTTTTCGCTTTAAAATCCTTGAAACCACCTACTACAAGGAATCCCAATTAATTTCACTTCTTTCGGATTTTTGCCTTTCATGAATTTTTATTTCGTGAAGTTGAAGGAACAGAACAGCCAACTGAAAATTCACCGCCGTCGGAGAAGATGTAAACAATGCACGTGTCTTGCGAGTTTCGCTGGTGCTAGTGAATGTTTCTCGGGCGAACCTTAAAGCGATCACTTTTTCATTTAATTTTCTTTTCTGTGTTTCGGATACAAAGGAATAAAAACTAGATATATTTTCGTGTGTCTGATTGCGAGATGTTTTATGGAATCTCTGCGTTTAATATGCGTTACTGGAAAGGTTTCAAATTACTTTTGACATTATGCAAATTGCAACATTTTTACCTCAACTGAAATAATATATTTCAAAGAGATAAATTTGTTTCTCTCCTCCTAAATTATCACTTCTGTCGTTAACTTTGATTAAATTTATAAGTTTCATCAAAAATTTATTATGATTATGACGGAAATAGTTCCAGCAAAACGAAAAGTTCTGAAAGTTGTTTTGACCCCGGATCCGGACCACGCAAAATAAACTGAAAGATTCGTGGCTTCAAACTTAGAACGGTAAATATTTGAACTATAGTTCCTTAATTATTGGTTATACTCTTCGCTATACTACTTATGAAAACACGCAAAATCACACACGGTAGCGATATACAAAGCAAAGCCATTTCCCTTAAATGATCGTGACTTCCTCCTAGACGTCTCCTAAAACGAAAAAAAATGTGGAAAACATATGGTTGTAGTTTGAAACTCACAACGGCTGCAGACAAGCGCTTACCTTGCAGAATATCCAACCAAAATTTGTCAAAGTGAAGCGATCGATGAATGTCACAGCAGATGCATCAAACTAACCATCGATATCTCACAAATCCAACAGCCGAGTCTTGTTACAGTATCGTTTTGTTTTACAACAGCAAACGAACGATATCGCTTGCTTTTATAACGATCAACGAAAGTATAAAGCAACTCTTGCACCATCAATCGAGCAGAGGAAGGTCTGGAACGAGTCACGCACCCCTCCCTCCAACAAGATCTTCCTTTTGCGTGATAAACATGCGCACGCGTAAGAAACATTTGTCATATATTTTAATGTATCATAACAAAAGCAGCAATTTTTCTAAAGCAACAAGACAATGAGAACCCGCATGTTCCCAAGAATTATCTCTTACACGTAATACGCATCTATGTACATCACGTTTCTATTTCAAATTGCTTTTATAAGAAAACGCTACCACAAGTAAGCCACCGATTCGTCTTTGCCTAATATAAGGTTGACTTGAAGGTAAAGGTTACTGTAGTGTGGGTTGGGGTTCGCGGCGTTACGGCGTGACCGCGTGACGCTGACGTGACGTCTTTTGATGACATCACAGGTTACGTCATTTCTCGAAACCGGAAGTAAACTAGGTACGGCGTTGGCCGCAGCAAAAGCGATTCCCGGGGCAGGTGACACGACAGAAAAAAAAAAAGGGTATTTTAAGAACTGACTCGTCGCAGAGCGACGAGCCAGTTAACAAGGAGCCTGATGGGCTTCGAAACTGGCTCGTTTGGCCTCAGTTCCACCCGGTTCTCACTTTAGAGTTTTATATTAGCAAGCCACAATATACAATCTAGAATCTATCAATATGCACAGTCCAGTCCACATTTACATTTCACAGCCCGCTTCAAGCACTCCTTAGGGTCGGACCATTTTATTGTTAAAAGGGGGGGGGGGGGGGGGGGGGGGGGGGGGGGGGGCAATTACTAAAAACAAATTCCTGCACTGCAAAAGTAAAGAAAAAAATATAATGCACAGCGAGCGAAAGGAAAAAAAGGTATGGAGCAATCCCGAAAAAAATTCTTGCACAACATCAAGACGGAAAAAAAATTCATGATCAGAAAAATTGCCCATCACCGCCACCTGCCCCCACCCCACACCCCCCTTTAGTAGGCTACAGTTTCAGGTCTATATTTTTTTCTCTGATCGGCTCGGTACTGTTAGAAAAAACATAAGTTTAGAACTTTGTATATTTTTTTCGCTTTAAAATCCTTGAAACCACCTACTACAAGGAATCAGGATTGTTTAAACACAGGCATTTTGGAGAATCGGTGATGGGGTTTCGAATAAATTAACAATATCAACACGATCGATCAAATAGCGTGACATGAATACGAGATTTGTGGAATTTGAACGTGACTCCACGGAGTAATGCTTGAGAATTGTTTACTCAGCAGTTCTGTCAAGACGTGCCGGGACGTGTTATATTCAACGATTTATTCGATCTAAACTCGACTGTTTGACAATTGATTTGGTTAGAAAAATTCAACCCGCTTTCCTTTTACCAGAAATAGATCACATCCGAAAATCACAGAGATTTAATTTTTAACAATTCCGTCGAAATTAGAACGGTAAATATTTGAATTATAGTTGCTGACATCACTGATTACGCCATTTCTGAAAACCGGAAGTAAACTAGGTACGGTGTTGGCCGCAGCAAAAGCGATTCCCGGGGCAGGTGACACGACAGAAAACAAGGAGCCCGATGGGCTTCGAAACTGGCTCGTTTGGCCTCAGTTTCCACCCGGTTTTCACTTTAGAGTTTTATATTAGCAAGCCACAATATACAATCTAGAATCTATCAATATGCACAGTCCAGTCCACATTTACATTCCACAGCCCGCTTCAAGCACTCCTTAGGGACGGACCATTTTATTGTTAAGAGGGGGGGGGGGGGAGGGGTGGGCAAATACTAAAAACAAATTCCTGCACAGGAAAAGTAAAGAAAAAAAAATAATGCACAGCGAGCGAAAGGAAAAAAAAGGTATGGAGCAATCCCGAAAAAAATTCTTGTACAACATCAAGACGGAAAAAAAATTCATGATCAGAAAAATTGCCCAACACCGCCACCTGCCCCCACCCCACAACCCCCTTTAGTAGGCTGCAGTTTCAGGTCTATATTTTTTTCTCTGATCGGCTCGGTATTGTTAGAAAAAACATAAGTTTAGAACTTTGTATATTTTTTTCGCTTTAAAATCCTTGAAACCACCTACTACAAGGAATCAGGATTGTTTAAACACAGGCATTTTGGAGAATCGGTGATGGGGTTTCGAATAAATTAACAATACCAACACGATCGATCAAATAGCGTGACATGAATACGAGATGTGTGGAATTTGAACGTGACTGCACGGAGTAATGCTTGAGATTTGTTTACTCAACAGTTCTGTGACGTGCCGGGACGTGTTATATTCAACGATTTATTTGATCTAAACTCGACTGTTTGACAATTAATTTGGTTAGAAAAATTCAACCCGCTTTCCTTTTACCAGAAATAGATCACATCCGAAAATCACAGATATTTAATTTTTAACAATTCCGTCGAAATTAGAACGGTAAATATTTGAATTATAGTTGCTGACATCACTGATTACGCCATTTCTGAAAACCGAAAGTAAACTAGGTACGGTGTTGGCCGCAGCAAAAGCGATTCCCGGGGCAGGTGACACGACAGAAAAAAAAAAAAAGGGTATTTTAAGAACTGACTCGTCGCAGAGCGACGAGCCAGTTAAACATAGGCACGCATTGCGTGCATGAGCTATTTTGAAAATTACCTAAATGATATGAAATGGTGAAAGTAACAAAACAGCGGAAGTTAACTCGCACAAATAACCGCTTGCAGATACACGTTTTTCAAATCCTCCGGCCCGCCCACTACCAAAAAAAATACCGAGATAACCAACTGGGTCCCGTTTCTCGTTTCTCGGCTAGCTTTTTTTCACGGGATTTCCGGAGTTATTTTTTGACGAAACTACGGCCCCAGTGAAATGAGCAACTTGTTTCAGTAATGAGTGTATTAAATTAAATGTCAACCAGAAAAGTCCTGCACATAAATTTGATGCATCCAAATTGAAGGCTTATTATTTCCTGGAAATTTGTATCTAGTCTTTTTTTAAAGGTTTCTTTTATTATTCACAAAAGACACGTGGAAAAGGTTCCTTTGGCCTGGAAGACGCAAACTAATTAAATTAAATTGTTTTCAACTCCAAACCACAAGCTAATTAAATTAGTGACACGAAAATTCTTTGAACCACCTGTTTCTGTAATGTCAACCAGAAAAGTCTTTCACAGAAACTAAACGCATGAAAAATGAATATAAGTAGTCTCCTAGTAAATTGGAACTAATATTATTTAAACAACTGTTTTTATTCTCCACAAAAAAGTCGTGCAAATAGAAACAGAACTAATTAGATTAAATTGTTTTCGACTCAAAACCACAAGCTAATTGAATTACTTACACGAACATTGTTGAGGTTAACACTTGGAACCAAACACCTTTTCCTGTAATGTCGACCAGCAGAAACTTAGCGCATCCAAAATGAATTTTGCTTGTTTCCTAGTAAATTGCAACTAATATTTTTTAAACAGGCGTTTTTTAACGCACCATATAAATTAATTACATTACGTTTTCTCGAAAACATGTTGAATTTCATCACGTACCAGGGACAAAGTTCAATATTTGCACGTGCACACAACGTGACTGCTCATACAAAATACAGTCGCTTCTCGCTTATAGTAATCGCTTGAGGCATACAATTAATAACCTACACATCAGCTCACATTAATTCAAAGAAAGATAAACGTTTTACATACTGTAAATTGTAGATTAATTGCATTACATTTTCTCTGTTGAACTCCATGCATCACGGACAAGTTTCTATAAGGACAAAGTTCAACATTTTCACGTGCAGACAGCGTGTCTGACAAAAAAAATCCAATTTTAAATAGTAATCTCTTGAAACCCAGGCTTGAAACATACAATTCATGTTCCGCATCATATTATTTGAAATCGGCTTGCCGTTTTTGCAATAAAACTATACTCATACTTCAGTATAAGCTCACCTATGAACGTAACCGTAGTCCACATTTTTTGGACGTCTCATCCCCCGCAGACCATTCTACCATTCATGCATAGGGCACATTATAGGCGGTATTTCCGAATAAATGTCCTTGATATTGCCAGGTTAGCAAGCCAGTCGGGATTAGAGAACAGTTCCCAAGCAACAAATTTTCAAAACTTTACACTTTTAGTGTTTGCGGCAACAATCGCGGAGATTCAAGATGGCTGATTTTCAATTCATGTCAAGTGCCCTTCTTTGACCTTCAGTAATACCATTTTAGAAGCGAAAATTTGATTGGCTGACATAGTACACGGTGTACATACTAGAGGCAATCTGATTGGTGTGACATAACCCAAGACATACATACAAACAAACAAACAAACAAACAAGCTAACAAACATACTAACATCACAAACCAACCTTTGCGCCTGCTAATGAGCTATTTTTTTCAAAATAGCTCAAAAAAGGGTATTTTAAGGTTTTTTAAGGTTGTTATTAACAAGCTTAAACCTGATTTTCAAGTTGCACCTAAAAAGTATTTATTAAGAATTAATAACAACCTTAAAAAACATAAAACAGTCTATAGACAAATTGTGAGCATTTCTTAGCATTTAAAAGGAATTATCATATCTACCTCCCCCTACCCCCCTCCCCCCCCCAAACAATGTTGTACATACTCAAAAAGTGTCCTTGGTCTCTGAGCAACCCTTCTAAAGCAACATTGAACGGAGGAGGGAGAGAAGGGCTTCGATAAATGTGATTTTTGACAGGATATTACACTAACGGTTGTCTTGCGCGCGGAAACACTACTGTCTCAACGAGTTCTGTTCGAGATTGTCTATGATTTCGGATTACTATAACTCCGCGATAAAAAATGGGATCCAAATAATTTTTTCGGAAGACATTGTACATGTTTAATCACTTTGTGAAAAAGCGTAAAAAAGCGAAATCCAGCAATTAGAGCTAATCAATTATGAGGTGTATTCGTGCGCGACAACTGCACATCACGCATTGCGTGACAATAATATCAGCGTTATATCGCAGTTCTAAAAATACTTAGTGCGTGAAAGCACAGAGCCTTTTAAAATGCCTAAATAACTAACATCTATACGGTTTACAGCGAAGTCAAGTTTGATTTCGTACGGTTCACAAACACTGAGAATGAAAATTTAACGGTTCACAACGGTTCACGCAATATATTAAATAATTAATATCATACAAATTTTTTTAATTATGTGAACCGTGTGAACCGTGTGAACCGTAGCCGAACGAGGTTGTTTACAAATTCCTTTTCCTATGGTATACAGTTCGCCTTGTGAACCGACTGAAAACTGACATAAAATTCTCATATTCAACTAGTTCAACTGTGGTAGCGGGAGGATGTATTATAAGCTCAGAAAAGCATTTGCCACATGCGGGAATTTCCTTTTGCCTCGCGCGTGGGGTCCAAAAATTGTCTTTTAGATGACATCACTGATTTCGGAAAACCGGAAGTAAACTAGTACGGTGTTTGGCCGCAGCAAAATCGATTCCGTGGCAGGTGATCACGACAGAAAAAAAAAAAAAGGGTATTTTAAGAACTGACTCGTCGCAGAGCGACGAGCCAGTTAAAAAAAAAAAAAAAAAAAGGGTATTTTAAGAACTGACTCGTCGCAGAGCGACGAGCCAGTTAATAATACTTTAAACACGCGGTTTGAGAAATGGTGCCTGGAATAAAATGTTCGTCGCGTATCTGCGCGCAGGCTAACGCTTGTAAATTTAGAAAATGTTAAATTAAAACGTCGTATTTTGTGAAAAGTAATGAAAAAGCATCGAGAAGGTGATATTGTGTGACAAAACGTAGAATTTTCTTGTACCCTTTTTCCTTCTGTTGAAGGGCCGACTTTCTCTATTCGAATTTCATTTCTGAGAGGACTTTATGTACCAGAGTATCTGGATACCCTCTCAAATGTAGGCGTGGTTTGAATTTTCTTGTATTCTCTTCAAACGTTATTTTTGAAGAGTTAGTTCGAAGCAGCCTAAGTGCCTCGCCTTTTATGAAGCCTTTACTCAGGGGCACCCAACGAACAATCTTTGGTAAAATGTATTATTTTACTCAAATAAATTAAAATAAATGATATAAAAGCATTTTCAGGTGTTCTTCTACGTTGCTGTGAAAACTATATCTGTTCCTTTTTCCCAGCATAACACATAAGGAAATTCCCAGCCAGCTGGATAAAAAAGAATGTCTGTTTCCCAGCCAGCAATTAAAAAAATGAATAAATGAAAAAAACAATAATAATAAGTTACCAAAAGGGGCTTGGGAACTAAAGAAACATTTTAGAAAAACTATTTGAAGCTTTTTGTTTATTGTTTTGTACATTTACTGCCGTCTCGAACTTAACCTGTTCGGGTATCTCCGAAGTACTGCTTAAATTTGTTACTACGAAGCTGAACCCTTTTAAGCCCCAAAGTGTCCTCCGATTTTTTTCGATCCAGTCTTTTTTTGATCTGCTCAAGTTACTCAGCACAGTTTGTTCTTGCGACTCCTTTCTCAAGTCAACCAGCGCAAAAATGGTAATTAAAAAAAATATGTACAGAATATTTTGCCAGCCAGCAAGAATTCCACTGGGGAACAGATAAAGTGAGGAACAGATTCGTTGGGTGCCCCTGTTTACTGACCCCTGGTGGGTGGCAGGAAGAGAAATGTGTGTACTGAAATGTTTCTGTCGGCTTGGAATGCCCGTGCGTACGTCGAGGATAGACGTATCTTTAAATCTATCACCTTTGTAGACGCACGTATCCAAGAAAATAGTTTCTTTTTTCTGAGATTTCAGCCGTGAATTTAGTGGTTTGGTAATATCGGTTGGCCTGTTCCACAAAGGGAACACGTCATCGATATATCTTTTCTACACGAGTGGTTTTGTTTCGTTTTGACTTAAGATTTCGGTCTCAACCGCTGCCATGAAAATGTTGGCAAAAGCCACTGAATTTTCGTTTCCATAGCGGTACCATGTGTAAAATACGGTAAAATGTTAAACATTTGACTGTACTTTGACTTACAAAGTGTACAGAAGGTGCCAAACAAATTCCAATGCATTGGCATGAAAAGACCTTCGGGTTGGATTTTTTTTTCTTGCTCAAGATCAGCGTAGGAATTTTTTTCCCGAGGTATTTCCTTGCAAGATTTTTTTCCCTCAAAATGAGTCTGCAGGATATTTTTTTTCTGAAATCACCCAACGCCCTCCTACCCCCCCCCCCCCCCCCCCCCCCCCCCCCCACCACCACCACCTCAAAAGTCAAATGGTCGGCCCCAAAAAAACAAACGCCGAATAGTCCTTTTCACAGTTGTGTGCTTGGTGACCTTGCCTTTGAGTGGAAGCGAGACTGGAGGTGACCTTGCTTTGATACAAACCTTTCTGCCTTTCATATGTTAATAATGCCTTTCTCAATGATGCTAACTAGCTAAATTTACATCTGAAAAGCTCCAAGGTCTGTATCAAAGCAAGGTCACCTCTAGCCTCGCTTCCACTCAAAGGCAAGGTCACCAAGCACACAACTGTAAAAAGGACTATATTAGATAACATCGGGTGAAACCTGATTTCTGCCCAGCGGTCGCAGTGAAAACAATTGGTTTGTGGGGTTGCTCATTCTCGCGCGGGCGCAGAAATCAGGTTTCACCCGGAAGGTATCTCTTTAGTTATGTTTTTGTGATTGTTTTTTCTTTTGTTGGTTGGATTTTGATAAACAAGGTTTGGAGACACTTAAATCTCGATCGAAAAAGCCAGGAGTATTCAGCACAAAATAAGTTTCCTTTTCCCACCTTCCGGCTTTTCTCAGACACCGTTTAACGCACTAAAAAACATTTCGTGTACCGTAAACTTTTGTACGAAAGCTTTATTTGTACGCAGTTCCGGATTCGCTCGACGAAAAAACGTGCACATGATGGCTTGAATATTTTTTCCATATTCATGGAGACGGTGGAATTTGCTGTAATTTATGCTGAAATGTTGAAAGCAATTTGCGTGAAGACCAACATGTCGTCTTCTTGAAGTCTCGCTTGTTCTCTTAGGGCTAAAAAAGCTATGAAGTTAGCCTTTTACCAGCCCGGCAACCGAAGGCTCACCGAAGGTAAGCATGCTCTGCATTTCAAACGCTGACAAACAGTTTTCTAATGTTGCTGAAGTTGACACGTGCAAATCCGAGTCGGTAGTTCTTTCTTGTTGCTTTAAAAATGCATCGGAGAAAAACTCTACAATGGGAATAAATGCACGAAGGACGAGGACGAAGAAGGCGATAACATGTATAGCATTTGGATAACGCATGAGATATATTTTTGCTTCTGAATCGGCAACGCCACGAGGACCTCAATGCAACGACAACTTTTCGTTAAATTATTGCGATAGTAATATAAATTACAATTTATTAGCTTGGTGAATAATGATTTTTTCAGTCAAGGTTGCTCCCGAAAGTGGAAGATGACGTGAGAGCAACAAACGAGAGAACAATTTTAGACAAGGCAAGAAGTTTGTCATTACACAGTAGCATGTAAAAAAAGGGTTCATGGCTGCAGTAGGCCTGCACCTCTTCGGAACCTCTAATAGGCCATTTCCGAGTTACGTTACGCCTCGTTGTCAAAGCGAGGCTAGGTGCGAAACCTTTCATATGAAAATGAGTTTTCATACACCTTATTCCAAAATGGCGGCCATTTTATTATTCTTTTATATCCATGTAAATTAGCCCTCATGGCCTCGTTAGCATGTGCAAAATACAAAAGAATTTTCAAGTGAAAATGAGGCCATGAGGGCTAATTAACATGCATATAAAAGAATAATAAATTGGCTGCCATTTTGGAATAAGGTGTATTCACATGCAAACAAAACTTATTTGCATGTGAATGAAAACTCATTTTCATACAAAAGGTTTCGCACCTAGCCTCGCTTTGATAGAGAGGCTAAAGGCAACTCGGAAATGGCCTATTTCATTGGACCTGGATGAGGTGCACCTCTACTGTTTTTAGGGCTAGGGTCCATTGTTGTGTTGTTTGTTCTATTGTTTTCTTAGCCAATCCTGTGAGGCGTTACGAAAGGTCAGGTCTGCCCCATGGCTGGTGTACGACGACTGTATTGTATTGTATTGTGTTGGGTAGTGTTAGGTCGTCGTACACCCGCACTGAGCCATGAGCCAAAAAAAGAAATAATTAAACTCAGTTTATTTGTTTCTTATAATCCACCAACCAGGGTACATACATACATTATTTATTATCTTTCCCAGAGGGGCTTTTCAAAGATAATACAAAAGGTAGAAAATAATTAATTAATAAAACAATAAGAACTACCACGAAATACATATTACAATGAATGTAGTGAAACTTAAAAATATAAATATACAAGTGTTTAAAAAGTTAATATAATATTAAGAATATGTACAAGTGATTAAAAATTATATACAAAGATGGAATTGTTGAATTCCATAAAGTTACTGTTCTATAATAAAATGTTTTTTGTCCGGTGGCTGTTTTAAAAAGCGATAAATTAAGTTTTTGGGAGTTACGAGTTCTGCGATTTGTTATATCCTTGCGTTTGATGAATTGTGAAGACAGGTATTCTGGAACACAACCCGTCATGCATTTAAACGCCATCATGGCGTTACGATAATACAGCTCGCAAGCGACCGGTAACCATTTTAATTCTTTTAAGAAAGGCGTTATATGATCATATTTTCGGGCTCCGCTTACAATCCGGCAGGCAAAATTTTGAACAACTTGTAGTTTCTGAAATAATTGGCTGGATCATGCTGGCTGTGTTCAGCACCTTGTCCAGTTCAGATTATCACGTCATTTTCGTTGTCTCCTACATCTTTCATTACTGACCGGTTGTCAACTAAGTTCCATGTGTACGGGGATCCGGTTTCGCCTCGAGGTCCAAACCCTTACCTTTTTATATACCGTTTTTGTCAGAGACGGTAACCCTTTCATATACCTAGCTGACTTGCATCCATGACTTACATCCCTGATACATGTTGTAATGACAAACGAAAAACAAAAAAAGCGTTTTTGGCTAACATTTCAGCAATTACCCACTTTTCACTTCAGTATAAACATAAAATACTTTAATAGACGAATTAGCTGTTACATGTGACCCGGCTGACATGGCAGTTTTCCCCATAATTTTCTATACTTTAATTCGTGAAATTCCCACTCTCTTTTATATACCTCCAGCTTTAAAAAAGGTACCTCTTTCGAGCCCAATTTCGCTTTTCTGTAATAGTTTCTCCGTTGCTGTAAAGCAATAATCCAGTTATAACTATAGAATACAAAAAAGTCGTATTTTTGCGTTGGTCATACTAATGCACGCGGTTTTTGAACGGAAGTTATCCACGCTTTCGGCGCTTCGCGCCTTTGTAAGCGGGCAGTGAAAAAAAAAACCGAATCAGTTTTGCAGTCTGGAGTGACTACGCTGTGTTTTACTATGAATCGAGTTTTTAAACATTTGCCCTGGAAAACACACTAAAGGCAATGGCATTTCCGAGCCCATAAATTACATGGCAGTGATATTGTAGAAGAGTTGCAATTTCTTTTTTAAAACACCCGTGACTCCAAACTCATGAGGACACTAAAAAAGACATCAAATCCCATTGTGTTTGACGAAGGTAAACTTTTTACATTCGTTTTAGAGAAAAATGTCTCAGCTTAGGTAAATATCAGACAAACTTCAATTTGTCCTGGTTACCAAAATGTAAAACAAAAAACTACAATCCAGTTCTTTTTCTCTCATTTATTTCATTTCCAACAATAGAAATTTGATCATCCTTTTCTTAAGGTTATTAAGGGGGGGGGGGGGTACCAATCCCATTTCCCAGCCCAATTTTTTTCCAAATCCCATTTCCCAACGTCCAAATCCCTTTTTCCACAAGCAGAATTAAGGAAAAATCCCGGTGTTTTTCATATCAGCTCTTTTGTATTCACATCTGCATATAATCAGGTAATATTCTCCTGCCACTTCACATTCCTGTCGCCTACAGGCAGTCTGACATCCCGCCATGTTGTTTTTAACATGTAAATATGCATGCTCAGCGTTTTTGTCTTGATTGCACCGCTGTACACAAATATCGTTGACCGCAAGACAAGCGAAAAATAAAATTCTGGTATTCCTATCGCAGAATTGGCGTAAAATATGCACTTTTAACAGTTTTCTGATGTTTGCCAAACTAAGGAAATTAGGCCCCGTTTACACGGGTCCGGACAAATTTTTACACGGACAAAAACTTGCACGGTTCCACCTTGTGTTCACACGGGACCGGCGGAACTGGACGAATTTTTGAACGGCTAAGTGTACAAGTTTCCGTGTAAACACCACTGCAATCTGTAACAGAATTTGCACGGATCCATGTAAACACGTGGTCTAGGAACAAAATTCGTCCGTGCAAAAATTTGTCCGGACCCGTGTAAACGGGGCCTTAGTTAGACTAGTTAAGACCAGTTAAGCATTGACTGGACATGCTTAAAGACAACTGTCCCATTCCCATTTCAACGTTTTTTTTTTCCCCATTCCCAGCGAGCAAATCCCAGTCCCAGTGACTCAAATCCCATTTCCCAGGGCAAAAACAGGCCAATCCCAGTTCTCATTTTACCCCTTCAGGACCCTCTGCCACAAGTCGGCTGCGAAGCCCACGAGAGCGCGACGAAGTCGCGAAAAGCGAGCGACGAACTCCGCCCGACCACCCAAAACGAAAAACGGACTTTGAGAAAGTCTACATTTCTTGCTGCTTGAACTAAAGCATCTTAGCTTTATAGATAGATCTTGAGTTAATTATTTTTATTTTCAAACTGCCTACACAAACGTTCAGCCAAATGGAAGCGGAAAAAAGAGACTGAACGCGTCACTGAAGAAAAAAAAAAAAAAAACCAGTGGTTAAACTGGATGAGTCACTGGATCAGGCCGGAGGTGAGAACTTTGACATTATTGTACAGTACCTAACTCTGACAGAATAAGAGAGGAAAATGATTCATTTGTCAAGCATTAAAAATAATTTGGTTGTCGATCCGAAACCGCAAATTTTATACGAAAGTGAAAGGAGCCTGGGCGCCTACTGGGCTTCTTAAAACTTTAAGGAGGCCAGGTTGCAAAGCCTTTAACGCGCGGAAACAAATTAAAGATGGGGAAAGTCTGTCGCACTGTTTACGCCTCTTTTGTCAAGTAAGAATGTTCCTTTTTTTAATTAATGGATGAATTTATAGATTGCCAAAGTTGTCTATCAATTTCAGTACTTATAGGCAACCAGAAATGTGCTTGTTCCTCGGACAAGTACAAGTCATGTCAAAGATTTACCCGTCCGAATCAAATTTCAACTTGTCCCGGACAATTAAGCTTATTGGACAGGGGTTTTGTAGCCTGCGGACAGGCTTCCAGTCGGACGGTGGGGTCATACGAAGAAGGGAAGCCTGCACGCATCCTTCAAAATCGCGGCTGCCGCCCACAAGAACCCACGGATTCCTAAGCTTGTCAACTGTCAAATTTTAACCGTTCGCAATCTTAGCCTGCTTAGCCTTCTGTCGTAAACTTACTGAGTAAGTTAATGAAAGAAGTGATAATTTAGGAGGAGAGAAACAAATTTAGCCCTTTGAAATATATTTTTTTTACTTGAGGTAAAAATGTTTCAATTTGCATATGTCAAAAGTAATTTGAAACCTTGCCCTGAGTAACGCATAACGCAGCTATTTCATAAAACATCTCGCGATCAGACACCACGAAAATATATATCCAATTTTTTTTCCTCTGTATCCGAAACATAGAAAAGAAAATTAAATGAAAAAGTGATTGCTTTAAGGTATTTTAGCCCAAGAAACATTCACAGCCCTTTGCGTCCAAAATTTGGACGCAGACATTCGATATTCTGAAACTAGCGTGCAGGCTCCCCTTTGCCAGTGCTTCGCGCCGTTAAATAGTGCCCCTCCGAGCTAGGAGCCTGTTCGCAGGCTAGGGGTTTTGGTACACCCTGCAGATGGCGGCACTCATGTAAAGCTCTCGGAGCAAGTACAAAAGAACTCTACTAGTACATCTGCCTGTTATTACATGTATAACCACACTTGTATGAACCTAATTCAATATAGGTTGCTTTGGTCATTGGTAATTGGGCATTGGGCTATTGTTTGGCAGTCACTCAAGCAAAGTATTGCCTTGTGTTCCGTATGCTCAAATGCCAATGCCCAATGGTATATACAGCTATTTCAATTAACGTTGTCGGATGGTAATTGGTAATTGGGCATTGGGAAGCTATTGTTTGGGGGTCACTCAAGCAAAGCATTGCATTGTGTTCCATATGCCTACATGCCAATGCCCAATTACCATCCGACAACGTTAATTGAAATAGCTGTATGTAACATATCTGAATTAGTTATGGTCACTGGCTGGGGTGGGTCCCCAGGGACTCACATGTGGGTGGGACACTTTAGAGCAGACTTGTCTGTTTATCAAACGAGTTTATTCTATATGTTTTGTAATATTTAACTGGTTAACCACCTACTTCCTAACTTTGTTTCTGTAATGTAATATTACAGCTTTTCTGTAAGTGTTCTTTATTTTGACCAATGGTAAGGTACAATATGTCGCACTATCCCAATTTGTTCTCATGACACACAGGATAATTCAAAATGTCCTCCACCATCTTTGCTGGTTAACTGATAACTAATAAAAATCTTCCTAAGGAAGGTTTCCTTTTATACCACACCCCTGCATTTGAGCAATTTTTAAGCAGCTACTCTGACTGCAGTTTAAGTCACCTTCGCAAGCTTTATAAAGACTGCTTCACTCCCGTATTAGTCCAAACTAACTTATATCTGAGTAGCTTACAGTGTAGCTCACTTTAAGTTAAACTGCCCCTGCGATCAAATTTTTGATTATCATTTTTTTACATTTCCGTGTACAATTAGACTTCTTACTCATCTTGCCAAATTTCAATTCATTGCGAACATCAGAAGTCATTTTATTTTAACATTAATTTCCGTGAATTTACCGCCGCCATTAATCAACCTTGTTCCAAGGCTTGGTTGCAAATGGGAGAAAGTGACGTCAAAGACTCAAACAAACCTCACAGTGAGGTTGAAATTATACTAACAATAAGTATTGAAAATCACGCGAAAAGCAAGAAAAACTTTGGACTTGTTCTTTGTGCAATTTTCTATGCTGATTGTTATTATAATTTCAACCCGTGAGGTATGTTTGAGTCTTTGACGTCACTTTCTCCCATTTGCAACCAAGCCTTGGAACAAGGTTGATTAATGGCGGCGGTAAATTCATGGAAATTAATGTTAAAATAAAATGACTTCTGATGTTCGCAATGAATTGAAATTTGGCAAGATGAGTAAGAAGTCTAATATTACACGAAAATGTAAAAAAATGAAAATCAAAAATTTGATCATAGGGGCACTTTAAGAAAAAGAGAAATTGTGGCTGACTGAATTTCTAAACTTTTTGGAGTACCAAACTATCCATAAACCAGACTTGATACTAGGTATTTGTTCTTGTTCTGCATTAAAGTGTACTAAATGCACTAGATTGGGCAAGTAAGTGATAATTTAGAATTTTTTTTATTTGTGTAGTCATTTCACTTGGATGATTTATTAAGTATTTCAGCAAGTATTTGGGACCTTAATTAACCCTTTCACATCTATTATACATGTTACTACATGTTGTACCTGTATCTCAAATACATCCTGCAAATCCCTATGAAGGAAATGTAGGATATACAATGTACAGTAAGATCTTGGATTGATCATGCACTATTTTTTTTTACAGGAAATTGGAATAGAATGAACAAAGTGGATCAGGATCAATTCCTTTTAATTTAAGGTCAGAGCTTTGACATTATTATAATACAATACTTTAAAAACCCTTACAGTATACCTTGTTAGTTCCAACAGTCACAAAAACCTAATTTCCAACTGCATGATTACCGCATTAAACTTGAAAACGCGCCACCCCTGAATAAGTGCCGCTCCCGAATAAGCACTGCACAACATACCAAAAATATTCATCAGTGCCGTCCTCGAATAAGTGTTGCACCTCTCAACAAGAATGCAGTGACTTTTCAAAGCTCTTGATCGACTTCATGAGCTAAAATTCATTTAATTTTTTTTTAAATTCTCGAAAATTCTTAAAATTTCTCTCGTTTCTGATTGTGAGCTGGCAGATGGCTCACTGGAATCAGCCATATTTGCTACCAACAGAGAGGGAATTCATGGAAAGCATTTTTAACTAATTTCTCACTGCATGATTACCGCATTAATTTGAAAACACGCCACCCCCCAATAGGTGCCGCTCCCAAATAAGCACTGCGCAACATAGCAAAAATATTCATCAGTGCCGCCCATGAATAAGTGGTGCACCTCTCAACAAGAATGCAGCGGTTTTTTAAAGCTCTTTATTGACTTCATGAGCTACAATTCATTCAAAATTTTTTTAAAATTCTCAAATGCTTACAATTTCTCTCTTGTTTCTGATTGTGAGCTGGCAGATGGCTCACTGCAATCAGCCATATTTGCTACCAACAGAGATGAAATTCATGAAAAGCATTTTTAAGTAATTTCTCACTGCATGATTACCGCATTAACTTGAAAATGTGCCACCCCCCCAATAAGTGCCGCTCCTGAATAAGCACTGCACAACAGCAAAAATATTCATCAGTGCCGCACTTGAATGTGTGGTGCACCTCTCCAGGGTGCAAAGAAAAAAATTTTCCAGCTTGCCCTTAGCTGTAACTAAGATGTACTTGCCCAGAAGTTACTTTCACTAGCCCCCCCCCCTTACCCCCCCTACTCCCCCCCTACTCCCCCCTAAAAAAAAAAATTCTCACTACCACAATTTATTATTCAATTAATTAATTAATTAATTAATTATTAATCATCAGTTATAATTTAAGTAATGCTCCACATACAATGTAAGAACTACCGAAACTTCATTGAATATCGTTGGTTTCAAGAATAGAGGAGGGGCTGATAATTGATAATTATATTTCAGTATAAAAATAAAGAAAATCCATTTGCATCAAATAAATTTTAGGAAATGTTCATGCTTAACCAATCAAAATAGCAGAAGACAATAGCTAATAATTTTGCTTCTTTTTTCTTCTTTAAAAATTGCATGTTGTGCGATTGGGTCTCAAAATACTTGATTCCTTAAAATAATTAGACAAAATGCACCTTGAACCTTAACTTTTTAGCGGTTTTTGAGTCTAGGCCAATCAGATCACTAGTTGTAACAATGAAAAAAGTTGACATTCCGGGTGTGTTCCTTGCGGTGAATCCAAAAACGGATTTTCGATCCTAAAACGGATTTTGCGTTCCTTTCGGCAAATCCAAATCCGGATTTTTGATCTGGTGAATCCTTTTTGAAAAAGGATTCACTGGATTTGAAATCCAAAGAATCCAAATCCAGATTTACGGATTAGTGATCTATGCTGTTCCTTTTACAACGGATCTGAAATTAATCTGATGAACCAGCGGTATTTCCAGACAGAGCACAGTCAGGTCGAGACTTTTTGGTGCTGCCATTTGTCAAACATGTGGGCAAACATTCCAGGTACAGTAAAACATTCATATATTGACCATATGCCATTAGAAATTGCTTAGAAACCCAAATAACAACGTATAAGTGTAATTTGCTATGTGAAAAGACCTGACATTTAGCAGCTTATTCAATTCAAGATTCGCATTTCGAGCAGATTTGTACGGCTTAGTTTGTGTTAGAGAATTAAGCTTATATGAAAATTGCGGTTTGTTTACCATAATTAAATCTGTAACTTTTCAGCCATTCACTTTGTGCAAATAAACACGCTTTTTTACTCTCTTACTTTGTAACAATAAAGTTTTGATTTTACTTTTAGTTTTTTATTTTACTTTGCGAAAGGTTACCAAGGTTACAGATCCAAAACCAGATTTCGCGTTCCTTTCGGCCGCGAAATTCGGCAAATCTCGGATCAAAAATCTGTTTTTGGATTCTCCGAAAGGAACACACCCTCCATTGTGCATTGCCGTTCAGCACTTTCCTTCTTATGCGGATCATTACTTAATTAAAACCTTAATTAACAATAAAAGTGTAAATGTATATTAACATTTAACTACCAGTTGGTAAGATACTGGTAGTTACTGCGCCTTTCAATAACATGCGGAATTTGAAATTCAAATCTCAACAAACGGTTGCGTTATTCCCTGCCATCAATCATAATTAATATGAAAGCCAACGGACCATGTAAAAAAGAAACAAACAAAATGGATCGAAATCTACCAATCATAGTAAAGATCTGTTTCCTGAGAGGTAAGCTAAGATGATTGACGGCAGTGTAAAACGCAACCGTTGCTGGTGATTTGAATTTCAGATTCCATGTGTTATTGAAAAGCGCAATAAATGGTACTAGTACTAACAATAATTCAGTGTTCATCATACAGTCATGTATGCCTTTCTTTCAGAAAACGTCAACTACTCAACTGCTATAAATTGATGATAGAATAAGGAATCAAAGTGAAACTAGCGGAATCAAGCTCCAAACAATGTAAGGCCGGTTTTCCTTGAACACATAATGTTAAAATCCACATATAATTTTGAAACATCTTGTAGCAATTTCGGTCACCTCTTGAAACAATTCCTATATTAAAAAAACACGGCTATTTCTGTATATTTTAAAACACAGCATTTTCCAAGAAAACGACCTCGAAACAAAACAACATTCCCATTAAATACGCTACAACATCAATGAGGAAAGTTGCTGGTGACAGCGCTTGATTGTGCAATTTGCTGCCAAAATAATTATTTCCTGCCGGAAAATGAAAATGTCTTCAGTAGCCAGAAGAACTTTATTATTTTACTGTATTAAAAGTTAACTTCTAATTATAAGTCGTGGCATACAAACGATTTTGATAGATTTGATCAATTTCTAGCTTCTAATACCGATGAAAACTCTGATGTATTAGATTAGTTATCTGAAGAAAATTAGTTTGTCTGTCAGTTTTTGAATCCTGCCGAGTCACGCATCAGTAACTTCGAAAACAAAATTATGCAAATTTATAGTTCAAGGGATTCAACTTCCTGTTAACCAAACAAAGGTTTGAAAGAAACAAAATATTTTGTTTCTTTCCTGGCAACTTTTGATTTTATAGATTTAAGAACTTTAAAACAATATGACTGGGTCGATAAATTGCAACCAACAAACACCGATACAGTGCTGAACTGCTGATAGACAATGGATGTGACAATTAATGCATGAACTTCTGAAAACTGAATAAATCTTTCTCTGCAGTCCTCGACCAAAAACTTTTCCGTTCCTTTTACAAAGAAGCATAATTTAGACAACTAGCCTTCATTGAAATATTAATTTTCTTGAATCTGAGTAGGGATTTCATACACAATAGATATATAATTGTATACCGTATCATGTTTCTGGGCATGTTTCAAAAGGACTTCAGTTCTGTAATTTTCCGCTAATATGAATACGACCACCAGTTACGGTATTTTATAGTCACGCGCAAGATTTAACAAAAGTTTGACAATTTTTTATCGAGATTCAACGTGACTCTAAAGTATTTGTTAATAATATTGCTTTTACTTGGAGATATTTGCTCCTGTATAGAGGTTTTGCACGGCAGCCATGTTGAATTGCATGGCAGCTAGGAACAATAGATTCTTTCCCTATGCAGGGGTTTCAATAGAAGCCGGCTACCGGCGGTGTACCGCTGCCTACTTCACTTCTCACCGCGGTTACCAGACCGCCTTAGTGGGATGGGGCCTTACAGCCCCTTATCTGTCACAACTGCCTATTATACCTTGGCCAACCGCCTACTTCAATTCTTATTGAAACCCCTGCCTATGGGAAAGAATGTTTTTTCTAATGCAAAACATTTTCATTGTTCCTGCCATGCAACATGGCTGCCGTGGACTACAAAGGAATAATTTTAGATGTCTATAAACATGAAATGTAATGCGATACTTGTTTTTAGAAGATTTAGAAAACGGCTTTCGGTTCAGATGAATTTACCAGAAAATTTAAAACAAATTCGATCACTTACAGTACTTCTGTAATTTGAATTTCCTCAAAAATTTTCCCCAAAAAAACTTCAGTTGCCCATCGGGCAAGCGGAGGATAGAATCCACTAGCCCGACCGCAAAATCCACTAGCCGTGGGCTATAGGACACAACTTTCTTTGCACGCTTCTCTCAACAAGAATGCAGCAGGTTTTTCAAAGCTCTTGATCGACTTCATGAGCTAAAATTCTTTCAAAATTTTTTAAAATTCTCGAAAATTCTTAAAATTTCTCTCTTGCTTCTGATTGTGAGCTGGTAGATGGCTCACTGGAATCAGCCATATTTGCTACCAACAGAGATGTATGGAAAGCATAATAGTGGCATTTTTGCTTAATGTATAAAATTGTCAAAGTGTAACCTGGAAGCTGATTAATTCTCTAAAATTCTACCAAATGTTACTCATTGTCTAAAATCCCGAGATGTTCTAATTAAAAATTCTTTTTGGTGTCTAAAATTCTCAAAAAAATTCCAGAATGTTGTATCTAAGCCTAACGATATGCCCAGTTCAAATGATATTTGGGGTATGGCAGTAGCTTATTAAGCTCCTGGGTATAGCAGACTGTGTACATGTTAGCTAAAAAGAAACTGCAAATGTTATTCACAACACAGCTACATGTACGGTTAGCTAGATCTGACTGTTGGAATGTAATTTCTTAACCCATTCACACCTGAGGATTTTTACGTTTTTGAGTGATTTTCTGCATACACACGCCCCATAGGATTTCGTGACTTCATATTTGGAGTTACCATTGAAAGTGCTGCTGTTCTAAAACACTGAAGGCTCGAGTTTACTGGAAACGTCATTGTGACGATCTCATTTTGCTTGGTTGATTTGCAATAAAGGGTCCAATATGAATTATCTACGATTTTTGGTAAGTTCACAGCCACAGGAGAACACAACAAGCGCGAAATTTCGGCGGTGAGTCAGAGTGGCTGTGGACTTAGTATATATATGAAAATTTTGGAGGACGGAATGGGCGCTGTCAAAAAAATCTGTTTATTTCCCAGCGTGCAGTGCGGTGGTGATGTTGAAAATCGAGGCAAGGTGAGTATGCACTAGTATAAGAAGCTGTAGCTAGGCCCGAGCAACGAATAAGAGCAAAAAAATTCACTGCTAAGCTAGGACTAGGACTGAATTTTGCTGTAAATGTTGACTTTTGGGTTTGCCACGATGATTTGAATAAAAAAAAACTAAAGGCAAAAACGTGATTTTTGTTGTTTTTCTATGACGTTAAAAACGGTAATTTTTGTTATTGTCCAAATTCAAACGCTGATATTCTGCAAAAATCGCTGACTTTTTTGTGTTTATTGGGTATCTCAATTTGAAAGACTTTCTAGTCAATGCTCACAACTGCTAGTTAAGGCAATGTTCGTACGATTGAGAAAGTTACAATTTTTTAAAGCAGTGGAGTCTTGTACGGGCGGTTACGGGCGGTTCAGGTGTCAATGGGTTAAATTGGAAACAATTAAGTGAGTACAATGTATGCTTCATGAAAACTGTCCACTTCAAATGGTACTTGCATATTCAGGCCAGTTTAAGTTAGTGCTAAGTTGCTCTGGCTAGAAATGTGTTCGTTTTTAATGTTGAAATAAACCATCTGAAAGCAATGGGTCACAACACATCGCCATGTTTAGTTATGGCTAAAACATGACCATTCCAACTCGAACTTAAGTTCAAGTTTATTATTGGATTTATAAACTGATGTTAATGAGACCTGAGACAGTTGAACTAAGCCACTCACTACCTGTATGTAACATTTTATTCCATAGTCCATTTGTTAATTGTATGGCCTATTGTCACGCAAATCTCACAGGGTACAACAATTTCTGTACTTCTCCAAACTCTTTCAAGGCCCAAGTCCAAGCCTATTTTCTGTAATTTCTCAATGCCAAGGTCAAGCCTGATATTGATTTAGTCGCCTCATTTGCAATGTATCTATCAGTTTCAAGGCAAAGTCTAATGTAAGATGTTATCAAACAAAGGCCCCAGTCAGTTCTTTCATATTTTTCCCTCATGTTTTTACCTATAATAGGGGCAGTGAATGGTAAATCCGAGACTCGCTGAGATGCCGAGACCCTTGTTTCAAAATCCGAGACCGTGACCGCAGCTACGGTATAAAATCCAAGCCCAAGATCCAATGCGGGAAAAAACCGAGCCCAAGACTCAGTGCTAAAAATATCCGATTCACCTATCAAACAACAAACAAAGGTGAAGAACAAGAATGCTTAACAAAAGTATCCGAGACCTTAGGAAAAAAATCTGAGACTCCGAGACAGAAAAAGCACCAGCCAAACGAGACTTTGAGACTTAAAACAAAAACTGCCAAGATTTTGAGACTGGACCAAAATTTTCTGAGACCCACGATTTTGAAGGTACCATTCGCCACCCCTTATAATGTAACAGGGCATGTCCCTCTCAGTCATTCTTCTATTGCTTTGCACCAGGCATCAATAATTCCCCCCCCCCCCCCACCCTCCCATGACTGGTACCTCTGTCTTTTTAAGTTTACCAGCCACAAGGTTTTTTGTAGCAGAATTGTTTATTAATAGATATGGCGGCAGGGAAGTGCAACCCTTGGCTGCACTTTACCCCACAGTAAGGCTTAGCCCTTGGAGACAGGTGCGGAGAAATATCCATTCCAGGGTGGGTACCCACGGTCCCACCTGATCTGTACTTACCATTACGGAATCGCGTCCATTGAAAACCGTCGGCCGAAAAATGTGGGGTACCCATGATGTTTTGCGCGCTGACAAAGGATACCACTTCTTGCGGTTTCTTTTGTGATGTCTTGAAATTATTCTGCATGGGTATTTTGCGCATTGTTTCTGCAAGACGATAGAAACAGAAAGATGCAAACGGAATTGTTACGGCAAGACGAATCAAAACACTCGCTGAAAGTAATGCATTACGCATTCGACTTTGGTTTTATTATCTTGCGCTTTTAACAAAACCGGTAAGTCCTGAATTTATGTATTTCTACTTAGCAGATAAATTTTTTTTTTTTTTAGCAGATAAATAATAATTTTAAATCCTGTGTAGCGAAACATTTTTTAGCTTTTCTTGGGCCATGCGAATAAAGCGAATGCGTTGTGTTAAATGTTTTGAATTTCGCTTGACGTTGTTTTTGTCGGTATGCAAATGTATTACAACCCGACGAAACTAAAACAATCTCACATGTGACAGTCTTGCATGCTATTTTACTCTTCTTATCTCTTTCTTGTCATTAACTTGAAAAAAATAATGACAATTTCATTCAACATTCCTGTTTTAAGAAGCTGATACACCATGTATATGCGTTACAAGGTACTTTTCAAATCAGAGGTTTAAGTTTTGCTTCATTAGTCGCGTATGCAAATAATTCTGAACTCATGGGCGACAAGAAATAGTTGCGAAGGATCGGTTAAATTCTTGTTACTAACTACTAGTATAAAGATTTCAATAATATTATTCTTGGCTGAGTTTCAATGACAATATTTTATTCAGTCTCTCAGTACCTTACCTAAATACTGTTTACGTTTTCGATGCGTAACAAGTTTCATATTAACATTTGTCACCTTTTGTAGACAAACGCATCAAGGACACTGGTCTGTGTTCTAATTGATCGATTTTTGGCATTAAAATATCCTTTTCAAGACAATATAATGTATTTCTGTTTAATAGAAATTTCAAGGAAAGCACGGGCTTGTAGTGCAATGTAGTGCGAATCGCTTTTGTGATGCAGTCACGCAACATGCGTCAATAAACTTGACCGAATTATCCTTGCGAGAGACCCATTGTTCTTCTGTTGTCTGCTGAATAATAGACTTGTTGCACCTATTTTCGCCTAGAAATAATAGCTATACACGGGGAACATTTGATTGACAGCAAAATTTGCATCTTCGATCGACGTGTTTCAATGGGCGCAATTCCGTAATGCCCAGGAGGGCACCCCTCTCCTGGTTCTCTAGTTCTGTGGACAAGGGATATGGGCCTCACCCTACTGGAGACAGATCCGGACCCCGTCCAGGGTGGCTACCCCTGGTACCACCTGATCTGCTCTCCCCCCAGGAGGGCACTCCTCTCCTGGTCCCTGGGGGGTTCCCTAGAGGCGCTTCCCTGCCACCCTGATTTTACCCATCACCTGTCCGTTGTTGTCCTGAATTACCATAGTCTAGTGGTTAGCGCGTCGGACTTTCAACCTGAAGGTTGGTGGTTCGAAGCCTGGTCTCTGCCGTCGTGTTGTTTCCTTAGACAAGAAACTTTACTCCACACTGTCTCTCTCCACCCAGGTGTATAAATGGGTACCGGCGACAAAATGCTGGGGGTAACCCTGCGATGGACTAGCATCCCATCCAGGGGGGAGTAGCAATATTCCTAGTCGCTTCATGCTACAGAAACCGGGTTAAGCTCCGGCCGTGTGGGCCATCGGCTCGTGTGCGACTTTACTTACTTTTTTACCATAGATACCAACCAGCCTGCCTCGAAAGAGGATCATTAATTGAAAAGTGAACAACTTTACTGATGAATTGCAATGAAAGCAAAGGTAGAGAATTTCCGTTCATCCAAAAAAATTTATTGTTTTTGTGTATTGAAAAGGACACTTAAATTTGGCCCTTGGACATTAATTAACACCATTCCCATTTGAAGGTGACAAAGGCAATTATATATCTGTGACTCCTTTATCAAAGTTAGAAATTGAAAAGAATTTGTATATTAAGTTAATGTACAACTTTTGATTGCAAAGTTTAAATATTTCTCACCTTTGAGGGAGAATGTAAACATGAATAGCTTAACTTAAAAGCTTTACACTTGATAGCGATGAGATAAGAGGGAATTACATGTGGATAAGAATAATCTCCAATCTGGATTGGGTTATATGACCATCAGCAGTGTTTTTCACTTTTCTTGTCCGTGACAAAAATAAACCATTTCTAAAGAGGGTCAAGATTCACGATCCATACTTTATAACAAACAAAAACCAAAATCTGGTACCAAAAAATGGACAAATCCGCAATCCGCCGCATTTGCTTGATACACAAATCCGTCAAAAAATAAAACTCTGAATCTGAAATCAGGGCATAAGTATTTGCAAAATTTGCTGATCGGTATACCTATTCCCCCCCCCCCCCCCCCCCCCCCCAGAGGTGTGTCTGTACAACATTGTGGGTGTGAGGGTATATTTCAGTTTTATTTTCGGTTTCATTTCCCCCCCCCCGCCCCCTTCTCTTCTTTTTTTAGTCCGGCATGGAAGATAGATAGATAGATAGATAGATAGATAGATAGATAATCTTTATTTAAACACGGTAAAAATTCGTCAGCTAAAAATCATTATAATACTAACACAAAGCAATAAACTAATATTAAAAAATATCTATATATGAAGAATTTAATAAATAATAAAAAGCTGCTTTCCACGAATGCCGTGCCTTATAGTTCCTCTTTGAGAAGTCGTTTAAACTGGCTGTTGAAGTGCTCTGCTTAAGATTTGAGGAAGGCTTTCTGGTATTAATTCCACTTGTCCAACCAATGAAATCACTTTTAGTTCAACTGTTACTTGCTTGAGCATATAACCACAATACCAAAAACACCTTAAATGCCAAAGTGAGATATGTGATTGCTTTGTTTGCAAATGTTTAGGCCGATAGCAATGAATAAATGCTAATTTTCGGAATGAAACCAGAGGGTTGCATTACGGAATGACAGAACTCTGTGGATGATGTTAAATAGGGGACCGACTTTTAACAATTTCCCTTGTTTTAAAAGAACTTAACAAATTGCTCTTTTTTTTACAGTGGCCGGAAATAGACCAGGACATATTGAGGAGAGAGGTACGCTATACCATGAGCTGTTATCCTTAGTGTCTGACCACGCCCTAAATTATGCAGAATAGAATTACTTTGTAAACTGATTCCCAGCTAGCTGCCAGTGCTTAACAATATGATAACACAAATGAAATTATTAAAAATTGGACCGATTTCCTTAACATGAATGAAACCGGTCTGGATCCAGGCCTGGTCATAAGGTAAGGTGCACACGAGGCAAGGTGGCCCACACAGCCAGAGCATATCCTGGTTTCTGTAGCATGAAGCACCTATTAGTAGCCGTATTGATGTTATCAAAGTCGTTGTTGACGTAAAGATCACATTGTATTTCTCATTTAATAAAATTGAAGTTTTCCATCTTGCATCATTGAAAATTGATTATGCTTTTAGCTACAAATGTTATCATTGAGAACAGATTGTACTAATAGATAGGAGTGACCTTTAGTCACTTTATTAAAAAGCTATGACTATATCTAGTCTGTTTTTACTCCTACCCCAAAACAATTAGGCAACACAACAGTACAATCATTTTCTGATAATTCTAAAACAGTTCTTTACCATAGCGAACCTGTGAAATCCATTTAATAAGGTATTGAAAAATCAGCACATTCTCATTTCTTGACATGATCACTGTGACCAGTAAACTAAAGGATAACATGACATAATGACACATCATGAAATACATGTCTCACAAAACCTCTCAAAGGCTTAGAGGATGATACACTGTTCATCCTTTTCTCGTATATTTCAATACTAAACGAAATAAAAATCTAAACCCCTCACAGAGTGATTCAAAGGAGTGTTTTAATGAATAATTTATTTGTAATGGTTAAAAATATTATAGTCACTGTATGATTGCAGTGGTAGAGAGGGTTTTTTTTTTAGTTGAAAGATTTGAGATTAATTTTGAAGGTGTAAGATTTTTGTATGATGTGGCGTAGTTTTGAATATGCTTTGTGGAAATCGCAATCAGTTCAAAGAAAGAGGAGGAATAAGTGAAAGTGTATTTTGAAGTGAAATTGATTTGGGAAAAGATTTATACCTTGCATGCACTAGTGATTGGGAAAAACGGAAAAACGACTATAAAAAAATCATAACAACTGGATTTATTCCCGTGCTTTAGGGGCACTAACAAGACCCTAAAGCCCGACTTTACTACTTGTAGAGTTCTTGTTATATAATGAACTCACAAGAACCTGACTTTAGTTATGCACAAATTTGAAAATTATGAGTGAGTCATCGAAACGTCATTCAATACTACATGTACTATCACTAATTTTTATTCGTAAATAACATTTTGTCTTCTTTATCTGTCCTCAGTGTGAATGACGTGCCCTATCTGCCTTGAGAAGTGAAGACTGAATGGAAGCATTGTTATCCATGCAGCATCTGGGCACGACTTTTTTTGTGGTCAGTGCAAATTAAAGAATTAACCACACACAACTCCACTTGATTCACTCTGACAAAGGGCTCTTGAAACGTCAACTTTTAGATCTTTTTATGGTCGCCAATTGTACTTGATCAACTTAGTTGATAACATAAAATTTTCTTGTCTCACTTGCTCACCAATGCAGCACTACATAATTTGATAGAATTTCTGTTCATGGTGCAATGTTGTTTTTAACTGGGTTCTCAAACCAACCCCCCCCCCCCAAAAAAAAAAATAAATAAATAAAAAATAAAAAAATAATAATAATAAAAACATGCCGTTTTGCTTGCGTTCACATTTGCCATTATCCTTGGATTATGCCAGCGGAGCTACAATGGGCTTTTTGAGTAAATATGAAAGCATTCTCTGGCTAAATAGTTTTAAAAATCTGAGCTTTCTGCTGCTTGTTCTGCATGCATGCAGTCTTCAAAGGATAAAAAAAGAATAGGCTTCTTGTGTGCATGCTGCTTTCAAAATGTAGGCTAAAAAAGCTGGCACAGTCCTTTAGAACGAACGGCTTTTATTCTGTAGAGTTACGGTAACACAACTTAGAGAACAAAACTACAGCCGTGTAAAATGGCGGGTGCACACGAAAACATGGGAGTAGGTCACATGAGAAAACTAGTACCGCTGACCGGTACTGGCGGAGGATTTAAATTTAGTATTTTTCTAAAGAAGAGCATGTCGGATGGAGGTGGAAGTATTAATAGTGATATTTATTAAACAAACTCAATCTGGCCAATCATATTGTGTTTCTAATTTGAACATTTTGACCAACCATAGTGTGTGCTATTTTTTGAACATAAATTGAATGCAATTATTAATTAATATGACCAGTCATAAGCATGTGTATTTTTTTTGACCATTTTTAAAACAGATCAAACCACAGTAAAGGCCTTTTTATTTGTTTTATGACTATTATACATACCTTTCCTTTGTTTGTAGAGAAATTTGCCTTATTTTATGAGAAAAGATGTGTTTGTGTAGTTTGCCCATGCATGCTGAATTGCATAGACATGGTGCTTTATACTATGACAAATTAAAGTATGCTAAAGATTTGCTTGTGATTTCCAAATTATTTTATGATATAACTTTAACAAATTGGTCAAAAAATTCTCAGTTGGCTTCCCAACAAACATCTTCTGCACTTTGCAATACACTGCATATGTGAGTTATGTTACAATCTGAATACAATATATCACCATACATTTTATACTTGGCAGTTTGACAGTGAATGACCCCTTAATATCTCCTTATGCAATATACCGGTTAATGATCAAACAAAATTCTTCAAAGAAAATGATCATAAAAAAATCAATTGGAATGATGTTTTAATGCCTTCTCCAAACTGATACAAAAGAAATGTGTATACTGGTATTTGTGTAGTCATTGTTGATGTAAATTATATATCAAACACGAGGAACAGTGTTTCATCAGATATCCAAACACTGCGAAGTGGGTTGAAAAATGAGGTGCATCCGAGTTTTTTAACCCACTTCGAGGTGTTTGGATACCTGATGAAACACTCTTTCGAGTGTTTGCTCAAACTGATTGTTAAATACGGAGAAAACGAAGGAATAAAAATCGCCAAAGTCTATGCAAATTAAGACAGGATATCAATGTAATGTTATGTAATGTAAAACTTTATTTATCACAGTAAAATATCAGTATTTACAAGAATGGCAACTCTATGAATTAATAATCTATACACTGTTTTAAATATTTGCCATTTGCAGGGTTCGTACGGTCATGGAAAAACCTGGAAAGTCATGGAATTGTATAATTTAATTTCCAGACCTGGAAAGTCATGGAATTCAAGTGTGGGTCATGGAAAGTCATGGAAAATTATGTTCATGGTACAAAATCACTAAGGCAGCATACGTTGTGGGAATAATAAGGCAAGATGAAAAATAAAAAAAATGGCCGTTTTGATAAAATTTTGAAAACTGTTGAACTCTTGGTCATGAAAAATTTGAAAAGGTCATGGAAAGTCATGGAATTTTAAAATCTGAAAAGAGTACGAACCCTGGTTTGGGAGTCCGATACAGAGAACCATTCATTGACATCTTTTCACAAACTCCTTCACAGCAGTGATTTCCTTTATATTATCGTCATGAATTATTAATGAGTTTGAGAAGGGGTGATCTAGTTGTGAATTTGTATATTGATAATTTGCAGCTTCAATCAAAGGTTGAAAACCATCAGCATCTTATAGATTAATCGTTTACATTTTTAGATAAACCACAAGTTAATTCAGACAAGGCATGAATCAAAGAAAGCAAACTTGGATCACAAAATCTGCTAGAGGAAACACTGTAAGAAGGTAAGAACTGTGACATTGTACAATTTTAACTCTCTTCGGGTTTAAAAAATAAAGAAATGACCAGTGGCTGACTGAATTTCTTAACTGTTAGGGTACTAATATCAGCTTGATTGATTGTCAGCACTGATTAAAAACAAGACTTGTTACTAAAATTTGTTCTGTGTTTAATGGTATTGAGATCGGTGGAAAAGAAGACAATTTGCCATTTGTGTAGTCATTGTTGATGGGATGGTCTAGTTGCGAAGAGGGAGTGTGGTTGAATGGTTAGGGCGTCAGACTTGAAATTTAGAGGTCTCTGGTTCAAGCCTAATGCTCTGTCCACTAGGTGGAGATGTTTCACATTAGAGCCAAGTTCAACTCCTAAGTGACTGACCACACCCTAAATTATGCAGGTGTGGAGTCTTGTCAATAATCTACACCTGGTCATTAGGTAAGGCGTACACAAGCCAAGATGACACACGTGGCCGGACCTTATCCCAGTTTAAGTGCAGCATAAAGCACCCATTAGTAACTGTATTGCCCCCCACCCCCTGTATGGGATGCTGGTCAATTGCAGGGTTCTGCCCAGCATTTTGTCGCCGGTACCCTTTTATACACTTGGGTAGAGAGAGACGATGTGGAGCAAAGTTTCTTGTGTACGAAAACAACATGACAGCAGAGAGCAGGCCTAAACCACCAACCTTCACATCTAAAGTCGAACAGGCTAAACACTTTACCTTTCCATAGTGAAAATTACTTGCCGCATAGAACATAACCTTTATGACCTCATAATATTTTGTATTCCTTATCTTTTCACAGTTAAAAGTACTTGCGCCATCTGTTGGGACAGTATTTCTGTCACAGGAAGCATAGCTCATGGCGTGACAGGTCATGGCTTCTTTTGTGGAAGCTGTGTCCTCCGCCACATGGGCAGTAATGGCGCTTCCTGCCCCATTTGCAGGAAGCCGATTGAGCATGCTGCAAAAGTGTACATCGCATAAAGGTGAGAAAATGAAATCCGAATTCAGCTGTAGAGAAATAGAGTGGGAGTAATCGCTAAGTAGAATACTAGCTATACTAGCAATAATAATAATACCATCAACTTGACAAGAATTGGTATTTGACTCGTATTTCTTTTGACAGTCCATATGTGAAATCTTGTCTAATATTATGTTCCTTTTCCTTCCAGATCCCAAGTTCAGTTACTTACAAGGTTAGGTAGTTCACAATGTTGTCCTATAATTATACCAAACCTGAATTTAAACCTTTATTAACCTTAATTTTGAACCTTAATAATTAAGGTTCAAAATTAAGTAATCTCTTATTAATATGTAGTTGTTTGTTCTCTAAGTGGTAGCCAATAAAGTTTCTTTAGTGTCGATGTTCTGTGGTCAAACATCCGGCTAAGTGTTACAAGGCGAACAGCAGAGTTTTGGTCACGCTGTAATCTATCGATGATTTGAGATGATGTGGAAGTCCATAAAGAAGTGTGTTACAGCTATACCAAGCTTAGTAGAAACAAAGGCATGGACTAGTGTCTCAGTATCCCCATGAGTTAGGAAGTAAATATATATATTTTTTCACTCCCAGCTCTTTTTGCACAAATTTATTTCTAAAGTACTTTAATTTGAAGTTGTTTTAGGGATTTTATATCACATATTTTATATATTATAAAAGAAGTACCGTAAAATTCCGAAAATACGCCCTTCTGTATATAAGCCCTTCTGAAGATAAGTCCCCCCAAATTCGAAATGCATACAAGAATATGTCACCCCAAGGGGGCGTATATTTGGGAATTGCCCTCAAATAACATAAACCAAAGCAAATTTGGAAACGTAAATTTCCCTCCTATAATAAGTCCCTCTGAAAAAGGTTCTTTGAAAAGTATAAAATATGAAATCAGCTGCCTCCTTTAGTGCTTCAATATGGATATCATTTTCATTTTCAGACAACCTGCACATATTCAATCAATTTGAGGTGAGAAAGAGAGGAAGGATCACATCACATAAGGCAAACAGGAAAGGATCACATAAGGATCAAGGATCACATAAGGCAAACAGGAAATTACAGAATCTTCAACAGGAAACGATGTAAAAGGTAACGACTTTACAATACAATACAATACAATAGACTATATTTTAAGAGGGTAGCATGTCACAGTTACAAAACTGATGACCCTGTGGCCCTCTTTGCCATTATACAGCAGCTCTTTTGAAGTTCAAATTGGCGGCGGATCGAATTTTTAATCGTTTGGGGATACCAATATCAGATTGATATTCAGTTTTGATTGTCATTGCTGATTGATTATCTATAAATAATACTTGGTACCTATAATCTCATCCTGCATTTAATTGTATTGAGATGCAGTTGAAAAAAGGCAAATTGCTGTTTGTGTAGGCATTGTGGATGGATGATCTCAGCGATTTCAATATTTTTTCTGAGGCTTGAATTAGGGCGTTTCCTTTCGAGTTTGAATTTGAATAACATCGCTTTAATGAACAAACCAGGAGATTGACTGCGACACGTTTGCTAGAAATAAATTTAAGTTTTAGCTGAAATCATATTTAGTGTGATAAAACAAACAAGTCAATTACAGAAATTAGTAGTGTTCATTAAAAAATTTAATATGAATGTCAATTAACTTGAATTTTGCAGATTGTATAAACCATAGACATGGCAAATGTTTGACAGTGACAAAATACTTGACTGTAATATTTAATTCATATGTATAGTAATCTTCAGTGCAAATTTCATCTTTTTGTACTGCAAAGTTCACTTCTCTGCACTGTTTCAAGTTTGGAATAAATTGGCATGTTCTCAGTCAAACATTTCTCAAAAGTGCTCTCAATGAATTTGTTTACACTCAGGTCACATAAAGACAGTTATTGTATAAACTACAAGTACCATAGATTGTTTTGAAAAAAATACATCAAATGTTTAAGTAGCCTGCGAATACAGCCGCCTCTCATCGCTCCCGGCCGCTAGGGGCGTTAACGCCTCTTGCGGCCGGGAGCGATGAGAGGTGGCTGTATTCGCAGGCTAATGTTTAAGAAAATTGAGCCAAAAAATGACAATGGCATCATTGCGTTGCTATGGCAATTCGGATTTGGATACAAATTACTTAAAAAGGCGTTTAAGATTTAAAGATATTTAAGCAAATGTGTAGCAGTGGATCTCCTGGTTTGTTTGTTAAAGCGATGTAATTCTAGTTCAAACTTGTGAGGCCTCACACTAAGAAATCCATATCGAGCCACCATAAAAGATCACAAATTCAACTCGTTCGTTATTTATTACTTTTTGAAGAAGGGATGGTAGGGCGAGTGAACATCTTGATTTGTTTGATTCAGTTTATGGCATCAGTTATCATCTTTGTGAAGTTTAAATATTGGTGGCAAAAATACTTGAATCATTGTATAAACCATTCAACCTTGATTACAATGGCAGAAATTCACTGACCGATATTTAATGCCCTTTTATGTATAGACATGGCAAATGTTTGACAGTGACGAAATACTTGCCTGTAATATTTAATTCATATGTATAGTAATCTACAGTGCAAATTTCATCTTTTTGTACTGCAAAGTTCACTTCTCTGCACTGTTTCAAGTTTGGGATAAATTGGCATGCTCTCAGTCAAACATTTCTCAAAAGTGCTCTCAAAGAATTTGTTTACACTCAGGTCACATAAAGACAGTTATTGTATAAACTACAAGTACCATAGATTGTTTTGAAAAAAAATACATAAAATGTTTAAGAAAATTGAGCCAAAAAATGACAATGGCATCATTGCATTGCTATGGCAATTCTGATTTGTTTGATTCAGCTTACGGCATCAGTTATCATCTTTGTGAAGTTTAAATATTGGCGGCAAAAATACTTGAATCATAGCGGATAGGATTGTATCGTAACGTTGCTCAGTTATATCTCTTTGGGAGTCAAAAAAAATAAGTAATCATATTTCTGAGTGGGTTCATTTAGATTGATTTCAACAAAAACATATCTATATTTTTTAAACATAAAATTTGCTGCAAAAAAGAATTAAAAAAAATTAGCGACGAAACAGGTTAACGTCTCCAGTAATTTTAAGTCATACAACTTTAATTCAGGAAAAGGGCTAATATTTCTTCTTAAAAAAAATACCAACAAGCTGTTTGTTTGTTACTAGAAAATTCACACTTTTGCTATTTTTAAACGATTATGGAGCTCTTAAAAAATAGAACTCCGTGATCGTTTAGAAAAATGGTAAAAAGTTTGAATTTTCCAGTAAAAATTTTCTACCTGCTAAAAAATTAAAAAAAAGGAAAATCGGTGGTCAACAGGGGTGTCCCCACCCCCTAGATCAAGTTACACGACTTAAATTAAACGACGGCAGAGATAAGGCCGTCATGTGTTTAAGTCAAGAAGCGCAAGCTTGTTACCACTACGCCACGGAGGCGTAGCACGAGAAAGAGAGGTCAAAATTACCTAGAAATAGGTTGTGGGGTCTATTGTTTTCAGTGAATCTATTAGCTTTAATTATACATGTTTTATTCATAGTCCGTGCGGAATGTTGCTGGCTTTGTATAATTGAACAAATGAGACAACAAACAATATTCTTGATATGAAATCGTAATAATTATTCAGAATGCTTTGCTGTGTTCTTCAAGAGAGCACCAATATTTATATTATGCGGGGCCGATAACATGACAAGCGGGTCATTTCTTTGAGGTTTTAATAAAAAAGAACCAAATTTGCTTATTTGTTGGTAATTTTTCTGCATTAAATTCAATTTAAGTGGCGAACGAACCGACGGGAAGCAGCGCGGTTTAAGTTTGTTATGAAGCTAGAATTTCGTCTTGCATTGCAGTATCACTCTATCATCAAACATACAGATAATAATAAGAAAAATAAACGAAATGATCATCAAAGATAAATTGGTTGATGTTTAAACATCTTCTCCCAACAAGTGCTTTAAGAAATTTAGAAAGACGACCGAGGAGAACTTGTATTTTGACATCAGTCAGGGCTTAATGTATCATTGTTAATCCAAGCTTGTGCTTCAGCATTTTGAATCAATCATTTTTATTTTCAGACAACCATACACATAAACCTTCAGTGAATTGGAAGCGGGAAAGGATTTAATGCATCACAGAAAACAAACTGGAATCACAATCTAGAGGAAACACAGAAAAGGTAAGAACATTAACATCAAACAATGGTGACTGAACGAAAATCTAGGCTTTTGGGCAGACGTATTAATTCTCATAATTGATCCATTTATGACCGTACAACGCTTCGTAGTAAAGCTCGATAAAATGATGGAATGCAAGATTGGCATAGAATTGGAAAAAATAAAATCACTCACAACACAAGATTGTACACACATTCCTTTTTTTGTTTTTTAAGAACTCAAATTGCCTCGTTCAGTTTTATTTTTTGGAGCCAACACAACAAAATTTTAGCGATTACATTTTTGATAGTGGTCATTTGTTGATTTAAAAGTATAAAATCAAATATTGCCTCCGTGGTCAAGCGGTAATAAGCTTGCGCCTCTTGCCTTAGTTAAACATATGACGGCCTTATCTTTGACGTCATTTAAACCGATTTTCCTTTTGCTATTTTTTAGCAGGCAGAAAGTTTTTACTAGAAAATTCAAACTTTTTACTATTTTTTGAACGATCATAGAGTTCTTACAAAAAAATTTAGAAATCGTTTAAAAAAATAGTAAAAAGTTTGAATTTTCCAGTAAAAATTGTCTCCGTGCTAAAAAAAAGAAAAAAAGAAAAATCGGTGGTCAACAGGGGTGTCCCCACCCCCTAGATCAAGTTACACGACTTAAATTAAACGACGGCAGAGATAAGGCCGTCATGTGTTTAAGTCAAGAAGCGCAAGCTTGTTGCCACTACGCCACGGAGGCGTAGCACGAGAAAGAGAGGTCAAAATTACCTAGAAATAGGTTGTGGGGTCTATTGTTTTCAGTGAACTATTAGCTTTAATTATACATGTTTTATTCATAGTCCGTGCGGAATGTTGCTGGCTTTGTATAATTGAACAAATGAGACAGCAAATAACATTCTTGAATCGTAATAATTTTTCAGAATGCTTTGCAGTGTTCAAGAGAGCACCAATATTTATATTATGCGGGTCATTTCTTTGAGGTTTTAATAAAAAAGAACCAAATTTGCTTATTTGTTGGCAATTTTTCTGCATTAAATTCAATTGGCGAACGAGCCGACGGGAAGCAGCGCGGTTTAAGTTTGTTATGAATCTACAACTTCGTCTTGCATTGCGATATCACTCTATCATGAAACATACAGATTATGAGAATAAACGAAATGATCATCAAAGATAAATTGGTTGATGTTTAAACATCTTCTCCCAACAAGTGCTTTAAGAAATTTAGAAAGACGACCGAGGAGAACTTGTATTTTGACATCAGTCAGGGCTTAATGTATCATTGTTAATCCAAGCTTGTGCTTCAGCATTTTGAATCAATCATTTTTATTTTCAGACAACCATACACATAAACCTTCAGTGAATTGGAAGCGGGAAAGGATTTAATGCATCACAGAAAACAAACTGGAATCACAATCTAGAGGAAACACAGAAAAGGTAAGAACATTAACATCAAACAATGGTGACTGAACGAAAATCTAGGCTTTTGGGCAGACGTATTAATTCTCATAATTGATCGATTTGACCGTACAACGTTTCATAGTAAAGCTCGATGTAATGATGGATTGCAAGATCGGCATAGAATTGGAAAAAATGAATAAAATCATGTACAACACAGGATACAAGATTGTACAAACAATCTTTTTTTGTTTTTGAAGAACTGAAATTGCCTCGTTCAGTTTTATTTTTTGGAGCTAACACAACAAAATTTTAGTGGTTATTTGTTGCCTCCGTGGACAAGCGGTAACAAGCTTGAGCTTCTTGACTTAAATATATGACGGTCTTATCTGTGCCGTCGTTTTTGCTATTTTTAGCTGGCAGAAAGTTTATTATTTTTAAAACGATCATAGAGTTCTTACAAAAAATTTAGAAATCTATGATCGTTTTTAAAATAGCAGAAAATTTAAATTGTTTTCAATGTCGGTTGCGTTGAAAACGAAACAAAGAACAACACAGACAATGTACGCGACGAAACGTTTATTTTGATCTTTTTTTTTTCAACAGTTGAAGTACAAGTGTGATTCAATGAAGGAAGTGATCGACTGAACTTCGGCGAATTTTAAAGTGTTTCACGGTATATGGAAAAATTGTAGTATTTCAACACTGTATTACGTTTTCAGCATTATTTGATGACTAGTGTAATAAAAAAACTACTGTATGAAAGTATTAAAAAATTAAAGATGGGAAACACTGTATGAAAAAGTAAAGTGTACATGGAACACTGTGTGAAAAAGTAAAGTGTATGTGGAACACTGTATGAAAAGTAAAGTGTATGTGGAACACTGTGTGAATAGTGAAGTGTATGTGGAACACTGTGTGAAAAAGTAAAGTGTATGTCGAACACTGTATGGACAGTAAAGTGTATGTGGAACACTGTATGGACAGTAAAGTGTATGTGGAACACTGTATGGACAGTAAAGTGTATATGGAACACTGTATGAAAAGTAAAGTGTATGTGGAACACTGTGTGAAAAAGTAAAGTGTATGTCGAACACTGTGTGGACAGTAAAGTGTATATGGAACACTGTATGGACAGTAAAGTGTATGTGGAACACTGTGTGAAAAAGTAAAGTGTATGTCGAACACTGTGTGGACAGTAAAGTGTATATGGAACACTGTATGGACAGTAAAGTGTATGTGGAACACTGTATGGACAGTAAAGTGTATGTGGAACACTGTATGGACAGTAAAGTGTATGTGGAACACTGTGTGGACAGTAAAGTGTATATGGAACACTGTATGGACAGTAAAGTGTATGTGGAACACTGTGTGAAAAAGTAAAGTGTATGTGGAACACTGTGTGAAAAAGTAAAGTGTATGTGGAACACTGTGTGAAAAAGTAAAGTGTATGTGGAACACTGTGTGAAAAAGTAAAGTGTATGTGGAACACTGTATGGACAGTAAAGTGTATGTGGAACACTGTATGGACAGTAAAGTGTATGTGGAACACTGTATGGACAGTAAAGTGTATATGGAACACTGTATGAAAAGTAAAGTGTATATGGAACACTGTATGGACAGTAAAGTGTATGACGAACACTGTATGGACAGTAAAGTGTATGTGGAACACTGTATGGACAGTAAAGTGTATGTGGAACACTGTATGGACAGTAAAGTGTATGTGGAACACTGTATGGACAGTAAAGTGTATGTGGAACACTGTATGGACAGTAAAGTGTATGTGGAACACTGTATGGACAGTAAAGTGTATGTGGAACACTGTATGGACAGTAAAGTGTATGTGGAACACTGTATGAATAGTAAAGTGTATATGGAACACTGTATGGACAGTAAAGTGTATATGGAACACTGTATGAAAAGTAAAGTGTATGTGGAACACTGTATGGACAGTAAAGTGTATGTGGAACACTGTATAAAAAGTAAAGTGTATATGGAACACTGTATGAAAAGTAAAGTGTATGTGGAACACTGTATGGACAGTAAAGTGTATATGGAACACTGTATGAAAAAGTAAAGTGTGTGACGAACACTGTATGGACAGTAAAGTGTATGTGGAACACTGTATAAAAAGTAAAGTGTATGTGGAACACTGTATAAAAAGTAAAGTGTATATGGAACACTGTATGAAAAGTAAAGTGTATGTGGAACACTGTATGGACAGTAAAGTGTATATGGAACACTGTATGAAAAAGTAAAGTGTGTGACGAACACTGTATGAAAAAGTAAAGTGTGTGACGAACACTGTATGAAAAAGTAAAGTGTTTGACGAACACTGTATGAAAAAGTAAAGTGTTTGACGAACACTGTATGTGGAACACTGTATGAAAAGTAAAGTGTAGTTGGAGCACTGTTTGAAAGCAAAGAGTAGGTGGGACAATACACGAATGTAGAAAGAAAACCAAGACTTTCAGCCGGACAGTGTTCAAAAACTTGAATAGCAGCTCTGAGTCGAGCCTCCTCAACTCTGGATAGCGTCAGCCGGCACTCAAATAACGTGGCCTAAATATTATTCAATTTAAATTAAGGAGCTGACAACATAAAGTGAAAACAGTGTTTACACGCGTAATCTGATGTTTAAAGAAGCAACTTTGCAGGAACGAGTTCAGTTTTGTTGAATTTCGTGGTAAAATTATCAAGCTTCAAAATACTTGTACTATTTCTAAAATCTCTCCATATCCTGGTATTTCTGTGGTACAAACACTGCATTTCAAGTTACGGTGTCAGTATAAACAAAGCCATAAAATTAAGTGCATGATAAAAGACTCGCATTTTGTCGCTAAATTTTGCGAGCCAACAGAACAAATTTAGACGCCAACTACTTTTACAATTTTTCGACATAACCAAATACTACTTTTTCAAATTAACACTACTTAATCTTCTAAATACTGTAGGGTGAGATTTTGCAAACTATAACCAAGAAATACCACTATTGAAAAAGGAGACACATCCTAGACTCAAATGTCCCATCGTTAAACAGCTTCAAAAGAAAATAATGATTTTATAAATCGCGGCCAAAAATTTCTGAAAGCTAAATGACGCAGGAGAGATTCCGCCATTCTTCACTCAATCGATTCTTCTGTGTAAGCCTTCTTTTCTTGTTCTGCATTTCCTTCTTCTCTTTTAATTCTGCGGAGTTGTCGAATCCAGCTTGAGGAGAATAACTGAAATAAATTTAAAAATAGCCGCGTCAATACCCAATAGGGATGATATCTGTTTACAAACATTCTTTTTGTTATTCAAATGTGCCAGCCACTGGAGCAAAAGAACCCTTTGTTTCGGCAGCCAATAAGGTTCTGGTTGGCACATTAATAACAATTGGTGACGTCATTGATATCTTCCCTATATGAGTGGAATAAAATTCTACAACTACATTATGGTTTTTATGTCAAAAACGTTATTTTTAGTCTCAATTGTACTGTTCACAAGAAAAACAACATTCCGCACGGACTATGAATAATTAAAGCTAATAGATTCACTGAAAACAATAGACCCCACAACCTATTTCTAGGTAATTTTGACCTCCCTTTTTCGTGCTACGCCTCCGTGGCGCAGTGGTAACAAGCTTGCGCTTCTTGATTTAAACACATGACGGCCTTATCTCTGCCGTCGTTTAATTTAAGTTGTTTAACTTGATCTAGGGGGTGGGAACACCCCGGTTGACCACCGATTTTCCTTTTTTTTATTTTTTTTAGCAGGTAGAAATTTTTTACTGGAAAATTCTAACTTTTAACTATTTTTTAAACGATCATAGAGTTCTATAAAAAAAATAGAACTCTGTGATAGTTTAAAAAATAGTTAAAAGTAAGAATTTTCCGGTAAAAAAATTCTAGCTGCTAAAAAAAATAAAAAAAAGGAAAATCGGTGGTCAACCATAGAGTTCTATATTTTTAAAGAACTCTACGATCGTTTAAAAATAGAAAAAAGGTTGAATTTTTTGGCAACAAATATACAGAACTTGTTGACTTTTTGCTTTTAAAAACTAGTCCTTTTCTGCTGAATATAAGTTCAAAAAATTAAAAAAAATTGCAGGCGTTCAGGACCCGTTCCGTCGCCGATTTCATTTTCAATGTTTGTTTTTTTTTTGGGGGGGGGGGGGGGGGGGGGGAGCAAATTTGACCCAATTCACACAAAAACACAACTGGCAGGCTAAATTCAAAAACAAAAATGATCTACGAGTGATTTTTTCCTATTTCTCCTTCGACTCTTCCGATCCCTAATTCCTTCATGAAGTGTTGATAAGATTAGAAACACTGCGCGGATTTACGATGTTGCTATCACCAAAGTTCAGAAAATTAATCAGCCACCGTTTTTTAACTCAAGTTTGCTACTGTATAAGTTCTTACCTTTACAGTGTTTGCTTCTGGTTCTGTGATTATTGTTTGCTTCTCTTATCCGTTCCTCTTCTTCCCACTTCGAGTTGACGGAATTTACTTGTGGCTTGTCTGAAAAAGACAAAGGTTGATCTGAGATATTGAAACACAAATTGCAAGCAATTCCAACATAAAAATAAGACTTTTTTCACGTTAAATTTTTTGGCAGTGGTGATTCCTTGAAAGTTGGAACTTGAATAACACTATACAGCTTTAAGAAACAAACCAGGCGATCAATAGCTACACATGTGCGAAAAATAGGTTTAAGTTTCAGATAAATTGAACGTCATCGGAATTGCCATAGCAACACTATGATGTCATTGCCATTTTTAAGTAAAGTCGATTTTCTTCAAAACGGTCCATTTATGTGTACTGTGTCTGAGAGGGTTTTTGAGAAACTGTAGGCTGAATTGTTGACTACTGAACATAAAACAAATAAAAACAATTTAATCAAGTTGCTCTTGCTTATTTGTGGGTACCATATATTGAGTTTATTGTATTCTTATTGACCCATTAAAGGGATATTGTTACGAATATTTTGCTTTTTTTCTGGACAAATTAAAGCTGTACTAAATATTTGGCTATGTAAGTTTGCTATACACAAAATGCTCTTACATTACAGATAGAAAAATATTAAGTGATTACCTCTAATGGAAATAAAATCATACTCAATTTTTTTTTTAGTGATCTGTCTAAAACAAAACTGGTGAAGTTAAAAAACATTGGCCATTTTTTTTAAGTTGCTAACTATTTTGTTTCCCTGCCAAGAGTCTCCAATCCTCGCCATCCGCATCCAAAGACGATATAAGAAATACTTTCGGTGCACAAATTGAGTAATTTTTAATAAAACTTAGGTTGGGCCGGATGGGAAAATATTTGGCTATCGGTCATGGCGCACGGACCTCGCTGCGCTCGGTCCGTACGCCATGACCTCGAGCCAAATATTTTCCCATCCGGCCCTCCCACTTAGTCAATAAGTACATACTCTAAAGTCACGCGCGTGCCTTATCGAGTTTTTTAACATGTTCAAACAAATGCGCGCACTAAGACTGGTTGGATCAAGTTCATTGTTACGCCATAACAGTTTCTCTTACGTCACGCGCGGGCCTTATCGAGTTTTCTAAGATGTTCAAACAAATGTGCGCACTAAGAATGGTCGGATCAAGTTCATTGTTACGCCATAACACTCTCTTACGTCACGCGCCTGCCTTATGGAGTTTTCTAAGATGTTCAAACAAATGCGCGCACTAAGACTAGTCGGATCTAGATCATTGTTAAAGAAATAAAAAACGCGCCGAGTGCATTATTGAGTTATATAAGCACGCGGGAATTTTTAAGAACACAAGAGAACCTTACGTCACGCGCGTGCTTGATCGAGTTATAATGAACTCGGTTTAACCAATCATAACGCGCACATTTCCCTGAGCATTTAGTTATAATACGCCATAACACTCTCTTACGTCATGCGCGTGCCTTATCGAGTTTTCTGAGATGTTCAAACAAATGTGCGTACTATGATTGGTCAGATGAAGTTCATTGTTACACCATAACACTTTCTCTTACGTCAAGCGCATGCCTTATCGTGTTTTATAAGATGTTCAAACAAATACGCGCACTATGATCGGTCAGATGAAGTTCATTGTAACTCCATAACACTTTCTTCTATATCGCGCGCGTGCCTTATCCAGTTTTATGAGATGTTCAAACAAATGCGCGCACTAAGACTGGTCGGATCAAGTTCATTGTTACGCCATAACACTCCCTTACGTCACGCGCGTGACTTATCGAGTTTTCTAAGATGTTCAAACAAATGTGCGAGCTTTGTCTCAGCTAGGATTGAAGTGTGTGTTTATGTGTACTGTGTCTGAGAGGGTTTTTGAGAAACTGTAGGCTGAATTGTTGACTACTGAACATAAAACAAATAAAAACAATTTAATCAAGTTGCTCTTGCTTATTTGTGGGTACCATATATTGAGTTTATTGTATTCTTATTGACCCATTAAAGGGATATTGTTACGAATATTTTGCTTTTTTTCTGGACAAATTAAAGCTGTACTAAATATTTGGCTATGTAAGTTTGCTATACACAAAATGCTCTTACATTACAGATAGAAAAATATTAAGTGATTACCTCTAATGGAAATAAAATCATACTCAATTTTTTTTTAGTGATCTGTCTAAAACAAAACTGGTGAAGTTAAAAAACATTGGCCATTTTTTTTAAGTTGCTAACTATTTTGTTTCCCTGCCAAGAGTCTCCAATCCTCGCCATCCGCATCCAAAGACAATATAAGAAATACTTTCGGTGCACAAATTGAGTAATTTTTAATAAAACTGGACCATTATTTTAAGGTTTCTATTCAGACATTGCTTTTCAAAATCATACTACCTGTGAAATTGCACATTCTTGGAAACCTACATAATCGTCATTTTTAGAACTATACTGTAGTAACTAAACCTTTGTCTTATTGTTATATAACAGTGGTCTCGTTTAAGAAAATGTTCAAAGAAATGCGCGCACTATGATCGGTCGGATCAAGTTCATTGTTACGCCATAAGTTTTTATCATATGACCCGTACGCGAGCGGACGGCCTCGCGCGTTAAAATTTCAAGTAATTTTGTATCCAAATTGGTCATATGATAACATGAGGTCATGAGGTCATGAGGTCATGTACGCCATGACCTCGAGCCAAATATTTTCCCATCCGGCCCTCCCACTTAGTCAATAAGTACATACTCTAAAGTCACGCGCGTGCCTTATCGAGTTTTTTAACATGTTCAAACAAATGCGCGCACTAAGACTGGTTGGATCAAGTTCATTGTTACGCCATAACAGTTTCTCTTACGTCACGCGCGGGCCTTATCGAGTTTTCTAAGATGTTCAAACAAATGCGCGCACTAAGAATGGTCGGATCAAGTTCACTGTTACGCCATAACACTCTCTTACGTCACGCGCCTGCCTTATGGAGTTTTCTAAGATGTTCAAACAAATGCGCGCACTAAGACTAGTCGGATCTAGATCATTGTTAAAGAAATAAAAAAACGCGCCGAGTGCATTATTGAGTTATATAAGCACGCGGGAATTTTTAAGAACACAAGAGAACCTTACGTCACGCGCGTGCTTGATCGAGTTATAATGAACTCGGTTTAACCAATCATAACGCGCACATTTCCCTGAGCATTTAGTTATAATACGCCATAACACTCTCTTACGTCATGCGCGTGCCTTATCGAGTTTTCTGAGATGTTCAAACAAATGTGCGTACTATGATTGGTCAGATGAAGTTCATTGTTACACCATAACACTTTCTCTTACGTCAAGCGCATGCCTTATCGTGTTTTATAAGATGTTCAAACAAATACGCGCACTATGATCGGTCAGATGAAGTTCATTGTAACTCCATAACACTTTCTTCTATATCGCGCGCGTGCCTTATCCAGTTTTATTTTTTTCCAAGAGGGCACGGTAACGAATCCTGCAATCTGATTGGTTCTTAGCGCGGTCCGGATTTTCCTATCTCTGCCCACGGGCACGGTAACGCTTTCGTGAGCCTTTCGTGAGTGATGTGACTCCGTTGTTCTGTAAGCTTGTAAGCCCTGGTTTTATTGAATTTTCCCGTTAATTATGGACCCAGACGAAAGCTACCAAAGCGAAAGTGAATTTTATTGGCCAGATAAAATATTTAACGACACAAATGAAGAAAGCAATGAAGAAAACCAGCAAAGTTTCACCATGCGTTGCTGATCGGTCGGCTGACATACAAAGATCCGAAAACACGCTAAAGACGGGGTATCAAAAAGACTCAATGAAGAAAGAGAGATTAAACTACTGGGTGGAAGGAGAAATCAGCCGTAAAATTAAAGGTCAATGTTATTCCGCAAAAAGGCGAGTACAAGTTTGGATTTTATGATTTGTTGATTTCATAGTTTGTTCGGCGTTTGTTGTTGTTTTTTTTTTTACAAAGCGGTTTTCGGTTTAAAAAATACTGTAATTAGACAATCTTGCGCTTGTTTACAAAGTTTTTGACTCCATTTGATTCAAGTGTTCTTATTTTTCCGTTTCTTTTTTCTTCTAATCGATATTCTGTTAATTTTCATTAAAAGGTCTTGCTTAAATTTCTCATTTGATTCTAGTTTTGTACTAGCTCGTTGTCGACATAAATTTTAATGCACGCAGTTTCGCGATCGGATTTTACGAGATAATTTGGACTTTCACTACATTGCTCGGTTTGAATGCTTTTATTTCGCAGTTGTTACCTTCTTTTATCTAAATTCTGTAAGTTTTCATTCAAGAAAATATGATTTTTAAATTAGAATAGCTCAGTTTAAGCTTTCGCGCTGCTATGAATGAATTACGCTCGACTTTTCTTTTTACAAAAATTTGAAAAGTTTTTAAAGTTAATCTTCAGCTTTCCACGGCTTCGCCGTAAGCAAGAACATTTCTCTATCCTCACCAAAAGCAAACACAACAGCCGTTTGTTCTACCGAGAGACTAATAGAAATAAACTAATAGAAACGAGTTCACTTTGCAAAGTAAGTTCTTTTGTTTATGAATGAAAAAGTTGTGAAGATTACCGAGTTAATTTAGGTTTTGCACGCGTTGTGTCAGTTTTGCTTGACACGGCGCGTAAAGACATGATTTCTTGGAAAGTTGTACAAGTGTATCACGATTTTCTCGGCAAATCGCTGAATTGAAGTAGGAAAAAAATAAATAAGTTATTTACCGGCCTTGGTCGGTCCGTATAGGAAAAAACTGTGCCCTCGGTCTTGAGTACGGCCCTCGGCCTGCGGCCTCGGGCCGTACTCAAGACCTCGGGCACAGTTTTTTCCTATACGGACCTCCCGGCCGGCAAATAACATATATTTATGAGATGTTCAAACAAATGCGCGCACTAAGACTGGTCGGATCAAGTTCATTGTTACGCCATAACACTCCCTTACGTCACGCGCGTGACTTATCGAGTTTTCTAAGATGTTCAAACAAATGTGCGAGCTTTGTCTCGGCTAGGATCTGTAAGTTTTTTCGGTAGGGTCGCAGCTCTTAGAAGCCTCTATTTTCATTGGCCTTGTAAAACACAGCTGCTATTGTTTTTAGGGTTAGGGTCTAATGTTGTGTTGTTATCTCTTAGGGCGGCAAGCCAATGGTGTGAGACCTTCTAAGAGCTGCGACATCATCCAGTTTTTTCGAATGGTTTTGGAGCGGTTTTTGAAGCGGTTTTTGTTAGCGGTTTTGTAGCGGTTGTCTTCAGCGTTCCTTTGGCTGTTCTCCTCTAGTAGCAGCGGCTTTTCGGCGAGTTTTTCTTGTTCATTAATTCTCTAACGGCGTGCGAGTTTTCACTGCGTACACGATACGATGCGAACGACGAACAACCGCCGGTCAACAATGTCGTCGCCAGTTATCACGTCTTCTAGTCCTAGCAGCGGTTCTTCTAGTTCATCAACTCCTCCGGCTAACACACCAGTTTCGTCATCGTCTCAAATCGTCCCTCTCCCGGACAACAACTCGCTTGCTCAGGCAATCTCCAGGGCTCTTGCGGATTCGTTGCCTTTCCTGTTGTCTTCCCTTCGGGACCATGTGGGCAGGAATGCAAATATGGCCGCGTCTTCACTCACCTCAGCTTCTTCAACACAGTCGCCGTCATCTTCGAGCTCCCCCACTCCTTGCGTAGCATCCACGACGTCAGGTACCACCGTTGTTCCTTCTTTCATTTCAACGTATAGCACGTTAGGCTCCCCTCTGGTTTCCTCTCGTCTTCCCGCCACATTCGCCATAAACCTGCCATTAGTGTGGGTGGGGGCTCTTCAAATGGGGCCGCAGCTGCTTCCTTCATTCCTCCCAGTCTCAACAAAGACTTTGTTTTAGGACCAGGCTATGCTCCAGTTCCCTACAAGCTTTTGGCCAAAATTACAGGGGGCCTGTTCATAGACCTGGCTGACTTACTTCCAGACAACATACGTGCCCAAGAGGTTGAACCCCAAGCCTTTTTGGAAGGTAAGCTGGTGGTGTCAGGAAGCGGGCTGTCGAAATAGTGGACATTGTCACTTGGATAGAAGCCTTCACAATCTTTTGCATGGTTCTTTGCCAGTCATTCCCATCTCGCTGGAAAGATCTCAACCAATACAAGTTACTCGTCATTCAGACAGCGAGGCGTTTCCCTGACAAGTCATGGCTCAATTATGACACTGCATTTAGGAAGGAAGCTGCCGCTACGGGATCTACTGACTGGTTTCCCATACATCCGGACCTCTACAATTTTCGCACCCGCTACCCTGTCAGTTGCGTCAGGCGCATCAACCTTATCTGCCACAGCACCAGCCGAACCCCCACGGTGTCTTCTAGCAACCCCCAGTCCAGCCAACACTGCCACTCTTGGAACGATGGTCGCTGTCGCTGGCCGTTCAGTCGCTGCAGACTTCGTCACTGATGTGAAATGTGCAACGGGGACCACCCAAGCATCCACTGCCCTCACCGCCCAGCATGCAGAGCACTGTCCTGCTTCCCACCACAGCCAAATGGGGGATGCCGCCTTCGCTAGCCCTTCTAGGCCAGCCACATCGTCTGTAAATAGTTTTGACTCCCTTCACGTTGGGTCTTCAGTTAGTGTTTCTCCGTTACAGTTGCGTTCTCATGTTTCAGTTTCTCAGCAGCAAGGAGTGCCCTTCAAAGTTACCAACCAACACCTTCTATTGTCCTCCCCAGAGATCTCCTCCAGGATAACAACCAACCCTGTGGCGGTATGTCCTTTGAGACCAGTTTCCCAGCTCACTCCCATTTCCGTGGACACATTGCAGCATGAACTCCGTCATCACCCTGACCCAAACAAAGTTGCTTATGTGGTCCAAGGTCTGCGTCACGGCTTTAAGCTGGGTTTCAATCACAGTATTTCCTTGAAGTCCGCATCAGGGAATATGTCCTCGGCCCTCCTCAATCCCCGGGTCATCGATGACTACCTGCAGTCCAAAGTTCAAATGGGCAGGGTGGCAGGCCCATTTCCTCAGTCCCCTCTTCCTAGTCTCCATGTGAGCCGTTTAGGGGTCATTCCTAAACGTAATCAGCCAGGAAAATGGCGTCTCATCTTGGATTTGTCCAGTCCTGTTGGCCATAGTGTCAATGATGGTATTGTTAGCACAAACTACTCCCTGCAGTACATGAAGGTAGACGACATCATCGAGGGCATCATGCATTTCGGTCGGAGTACCCTGATGGCAAAATCTGATGTCCAAAGTGCAAATCGCATTGTGCCAGTTCATCCAGAGGATCGTCAGTTATTGGGCATGCATTGGCGTGGCGCCTTCTATGTGGAGATGGTCCTTCCTTTTGGTGTCAGGTCAGCGCCATACATCTTCACCTGCATGGCAGACTTAGTTAAGTGGACTGCAAAGCAGAATCACGATGTCACCTTTCTGATGCATTACTTGGATGACTTCCCTACCTGCTGTCTAGGGTTCTTTGGCTTCCTACGAGCGGGGGAGTTCGCCGTCAACTCTCCATTTAATCCAGACATTTATCTGACGGTCAGCGATATCCAAGCTGATTCCTTGATTAATCCTCGCAGTTTCAGGATCTATATTAAGTGCTCAAAGACAGACCCCTTCCAAGACGGTTGTTATATCTACATTGGCACTGGGAAACCTGACTTCTGCCCTGTGCGTGCCTTAACACAGTATTTACATCTCTGTGGTTCTACTCCTGGCCCACTTTTTCTCCTCGCAGATGGCACCCCACTAAACCGCCAATGGC